>WAAF01015994.1:373901-561814 GCA_013400475.1 Tricholaema leucomelas
AAATGCTTCTTGACATGCTTTCTACTCCAGTTCCTTGGGATCAGCCATGCAGCCTTGATTCCTCAGAATCACTATACCATTAAAAATATATATATATATTAAAAAAACAGACTTCCTAGGATAACTTTCTTCTCATTTTTATTTCTATCTACTGCTATTCCCTGTTTTTATCTAAATATCTCCATGATGAGTCAAAAAATGCAACTTTGTTACAAAAACACTGCCCCAGATTTCAGCTAAAAAACAAAACCAAAAATATTTGTAAAAAGCCTCAGTGTTTTCTCAGGTAAAAGTGTATTATTTCAAGCATTTACAGCTTCAGACTTCCTTGCTGCTTCTTACAAACTGTTAAAAATGCATAAATGAAAAAAATCTAATGAGTTCTGGGTCTGAATACTGCTTGCATGTGCATCTTGGCTTTACAGCAGCTAGAATTTATCCTTTTTTATTACACTAGCAGATAAGTGTCTTACCATTTCCATAAAAGGGACAGAGCTTCAAGCACAATATGAAAATCCCTGGAATGTCTGAGTCTACCCTCACTTAGCTGATTTTTCCCTTAATATGTGCATTATGAATACAGACCATTAATGTTCTAATTTTTCTTCAAAATTTTGTTCTAATTCTTAACAGACCCTTAAGTCCACAGTAGTGTAATTTTTCAGCCTTATTTGGGTTTCATTACAATCTTAAGATTTGTTTCAGTGGTTTTGGATTATCAAATACTTCAGCAGAAGTCTTCAGTAGACTAGAAAACAAGTTTTCTTCTAGTAGATAAATAACTGTACTTAAAAGACCAAAAAACTTACAATATCCAGTCAGCACAAAGCTATAAATAACTGTACTTAAAAGACCAAAAAACTTACAATATCCAGTCAGCACAAAGCTATCCCTTGAAAAGAGGCTAATGTGTTTTATTCCTTAGCTAACAACTAAAAAAACATATATATATAGAGAGAGAGAGAGAATGAGAGAATCAGTCAAAGTTGGAAGGGACCACAAGGATCATCTAGTTCCAGCCCCCCTGCCACGGGCATGGACACCCTACCCTAGATCAGAGAGAGCCTTTCATGTTCTGGTATCTGTATACTAAATACCTCATAAATTATCTATTGAAATAGAACCAGCTAATAAAACAACACATTTCCCCCTAAGTTAGTGATTACTTGCATGAAAAAATTACATGCTGTACCATGAATCATAGAATCACAGAATGGTTTAGGTTGGAAGGGACCTCAAGGATCATCCAGCTCCAACCCCCTGCCATAGGCAGGGACACCTCCCACGAGAGCAGGCTGCTCAAGGCTTCATCCAGCCTGGCCTTAAACGCCTCCAGGGAGGAAGCATCCACAACCTCCCTGGGCAACCCGTTCCAGTGTCTTACCACCCTCACTGTAAAGAACTTCCTCCTAAATTTCCAATCTGAATCTCCAATATGAATTCCTACAGAAATAATCTTCACATAAGAATGGCCTCATCTATATTGATGAATTGGAACACGTTCATCTAAACCTCTTAGAAATGCTCTGCCAGTTTCCTACCCCAGTGTTACAACAACATTGTCATAAACAGAAGACATATGAGAGGGCACATTGGCTGGTTGAGCATCTTAGTGAAACCACAGAGCTCCTGTGTGGTCAGAAGGATTATAAATCCTACAGCAACTGAGATAACATGGGCAGAGAAAGGCTGGAGTTCGGTTTTTAAAGGTGGCAGAGGAGCATGTTCTTCTAGTAAATGCTAGGGAAACACTCCCAGACTTCTGGCACCTTTTAAAAACGTTCAACATTCAGAATGGATTCATTGCTTTCATCTTAGGTCAGTTCAGAGATGAAGCACCAAGTCTGCAGACTCAAGCACTTCAGCTCTTCTGCTCCCACTTTTAACAGTTAGATAGTCAGACACTTTACCAGAAAATTGATTTCTGCTTCCCACTTGAATATTTCTTGAAGGTATATCTTGCTATCCACTGACAGGATAATTGATAATGTGTCACATGCTTCCTCCATAAAAGGATGCATCTCTTCTGATCGCAAAATATTTAACTCATGAGGTTTCTAATTAATATATTGTATTTCATCTCATTAGTCTTTGTGTAGTAAACTAAATCTTGTATTTGTTTTATAGTTATGATAATTTCTTCCCCCCAGTTCTCAGCCACTTTGAAAATCTTCATCTTCAAATGCTGCCTCTGTCATCGCTGCTGGCAGATGAAAGCCACAAAAAGATGAAAGAAAATTATTACTTCGCAATTTGTTTACTCTGCACACTTGACAACACTTTGTGTTTTGTCCTTTACATTGTTCTGTTAAAGATGCACACCCTTCCTCAGACACTGCAAGAGGCTGTTTGCCAACAGCAGTAAAGGTGAAGGCAGCAGGAGCACACACAGAAAGAAAAGGCAGAGGAAAGGAGGGGAACAGGATATTTAGTAGTTCTTCTCCTGGATCCACCCAAAAAAAACCTCTTCATCCTACATAAAATTCCATAAAATCAGCTGAATAACTTTGCTAAAAACACAGTTAAGCTTTTAATGGAAGTTAGCACACTGCTGGAAAATCTTCACACATTTATTTCAGAGCATGTGTGAGGACAGCATCCTTTTGACATGAAGGTAACATTAAAAAACAAAAAGAAAAGAAAACCCATTATTTATTTTCCAGCTCTTCTCTGGCTTCCCTCATTTAATCTTTGGCCATGTCTTTTTTATTATGTTACTGTGAGGCAATCCGTGCCAAAAAAAATTTAAAAGGGAGGTTTTTTGCAGGCTGTGAAGCAAGGCCGACTCATCACCCAAGCACATTCCCAGGCTGCTAGCTCCAACCAACCACCTGCTGCCTGCGACCACGCTACAGCATCTTGTACCAGAACTCCACTGATGTCACTGAAACATCCCAACGCAGGCATAAAACAGGACTACAACTCTCATTGGAAGCCATAAGTAGAAGTTTTCAGATATCTGATGACTTAGCAAATCAGAGGTGAAAAGAGGTATTTCTTACCAACCTACCAGTGGAAGTAGGCACAATTTAAGAGGCTTCCTAAAAATTACATATTTGGGATAGTGGATCAAAGTGGTACTAAGTGAATCCAGAGATGAAAAATAGTATAGCAGGAGTACAAGGGGTTGGAAGCTGAAACACTTCTAAGCACACATTACTGTACCTTTTTTTTCCCCTCTCTTTTTTCAATTTAGAATGTTTATCTGAGCTCCTCCTTCTGTAAGGGTATGTGTCACAGATACTAGCAGATTAAATATTCAGTTTGGGAGGGTTTGAAACATTTATCCAAATCTGCTTACTTATATAAATATGTTTTTCTCAATACTATACAGAAATGTAAAGCTAAAACAGGACATAGGTAATTTTGATTTTTTAATTAAATCTTTGGTCATCCTTTATCTGTTTGTACATGCCAGACAGTAATAACAGATGGTGGCTTTCTGCACTGTTTATTTATACTCTGTATGAAGCATATTTTCACCTTTCTCTTTATTGGAAATCACTTCATATTAGAGTGGCATAATGACAGCAATTGACACATACTGACTACCTTTTAATTTGTTCTGTATTTTCCTTCTCCATTGTTAAAGATACTTCCATATAAAGACTCTTGGTAAGTTAATGCCACAAGCTCGTCTGAGCTATAAAATCACCAAGAATAAATCCAGACAGTTCACAACTTAGGAGAGGAAAGAATGTATCCTCCCACAAATACCACTGAAACGCAGCGGTATCTCATACCTTCAACTAATCACTATAGGCACCAGTTGCTATTCCAATGAGATCATTCATGCCCAAATTCTTCTTCTTGACGAAATTCTGCAAGGTGTTACAGGCCTTCATGATGGGAAAGTCAAAGGAAATTCTGGGAAGGGAGCACTACATAACTTCTAAACACTGATGAAGTAAGTCAATTTATTCTCATGCTGAGGTTGTTGAATCTTCCTTTGTTTAGTCTAGTTCTATAAAAAGAACAATATTCATAAGCCTATCCCTAGAGATGGTTTCTGACATTTTAAACAATTGTCTTAGCTGCCTGCAACAGCTATCCTACATTTCTCTATGTGATCAAGGCAACTGACAGTATCCTGTATAACCTCAGGCACTATATAACCTAATTATAACCCAAGATTATATACGCTGAGCGGATGAGTTGCAGTGAAACACTGCAGTAGCCCTGCAGGCATCTGATACATGCAAAGACTGAGAAGTAAAAACTGTGCTACTTGGGATGACAGTCCAGGAACGCACTTGCGTGTGCTGACACTCAACAACTGGCTCCAGGAACACAGTTCACAGAGATGAGTCAGGAGTGACTGCTCAGGGAGACTCAGGGACCACGTCCTCCAACACAGCTGGCAGCAAATAGATGCATGTTCCCAAAACAGTCTACTCTCTCTCTTGACTCCAGCACCCTGCACTATGGTGCTGGAGAAGAGGTGGTTAGAGGAGAAGAAAGGACACCAGGGATAAAGACTTGTCCTTGGGAGCAGGGAGTCACCAGGCCTGCCCCCTCATCTCCAAGGTGTCCATGCATTTTGCTCTGTATATATACTGACTAAATGACTCCCTACTGCTGTAGATGGATAGGCAACACACAGCTGCTACTTTCCCAGTAAGCAGCCCTTTCCATGGACTAAAGGGCCACCTGACTGTCCAAGTGCCCAAGTTCTCAGGTCTCCCTGTGCTGCACCCTCAGCTATCCCGGATCTCATATCTCTTCATGACAAACCATCTTGCTCCAATAGGAGGAAAGCATAGTTCTGTACTTCTCTTATTTGGATCCTCCCACATCCCACCACTGCCTGGTAGGGAGAAGCAAACTCATTTACTAATTCACTCTGAAGCCTTCTAGCTATGACTCTGTGAATCTTGAGATTGCATCAGGTTGGAAGGGACCCTCAAAGGTTATCTTGTCCAACACCCCTGCAGTGACCAGGGGTCATCCTATCACTACGAGCCCTTCTAAATACTCCTTCCTCAACTTCTTCGTAGGTCCCCTTCAGATATTGAAATGAAGTTAGAAGATTCTTGGAGCTCTCTCTTCTCCACACTGAATACCCCCAATTCTTTCAGCCTGTTTCCCTTCTTCCAGTCTCCATGGACTTCACCTGATTGCCAAGACTTTTCAAATATGGGGAGTGGCTTTGCAACTGCATCGGACAATTCTTTCAGAACTCTGGGGTGCATCTCATCAGGTAGATTCATGTATGTTCAGGTTTCTCAGGTGGGCCTGAACTTATCTCCCCTTACAGCAGGAGGGACTTTACCTTGCTGGTCCACACCTAGCACTCCATCCGCCTGGGAGGGAGATAGAGCAAAATTTCCAGTGAAGACTCAGGCAAAAAAAGTTATTGAGTACCTCAGCCTTCTCCTTGTCTGTTGCCACCAGCTGTCCATTTTCACTCCTCAGAGGGGGAATGCTTTCTTTATCTTTGCTGGTTGATGCACCTGTAGAAGCTCTTTTTGCTATTCTTTGCATCCCTTACCAGGTTCAGTTCTAGCCATGCCCTGATCTTCCTGATCTCATCTCTACATCAGAGCAGTGTTCCTGTGCTCCTCTCAGGCTACCTGGCCCTGCTTCCACTGCCTATGCAGTGCCTATGTAGGGACAAGGATATTAAATGGTCTTAGGGGACACATCTCCCAGCATTGAAGACAGTAGCATCTCTAGATGCAAATGACTGCAGGAGACATGTGCCTGACCCAGCCCTGTTTTCCTACTAGAAGAACACCCAAGTGAAGTGGTGCCAGTCATTCAGGCTCAGTCATACAACTTTTCTTCAGTCACATGCCAAAAGCCCATGTTTTTTATCTGCTCACAGTTTATCTGTTTTGTACTACTTCACCTCAGTAAAGCATGGTTTTAACACAAAAGGACCAGAATAATCATCCAGACTTGTTGGAAGCAATTTTTTTTTCCACTTTTGGTGTAGGATTGCACGTATCAGACTGCAGCCCTAAAGACAATTTAAAAATAGGAGGGGTGACATGAGAAAGGTGTGAAGGTGATACAGCAGAGCTGCCTCTGCCCAGCTATGGACCAGGCACCATTCCCCAGATGGGGCTTACCCAGGAAGAGGAACCTCCTGGCCTCCCACCAGTGTATCCCCAGCTGCCTCCACATTCTCAAACAGCACTAATGGAATCAGCATTGCCCTTGTGGAAAAAATTATGCATGCTTTTATCACTGTTTTGGCCTGCCTTCTCCTAGTAGCTGGAGTTGCTCTCAGCTCTGGCCCTGCTCCCATTTTGCCAGCACTAAAACTGAAAAGAGACCTGGTTGGGGACCTGGAGAGACTGCTAAGTCCACCACTGAGCAGAGACTGATAGGGCATCTCCTCCACTCCCCCTGCACTGTGTAGCTGCCAGTCCATTTGTGCAGAAGGCAATTCACCTCAAGACTCAAGTGCAGCTGGAAGATCTCGCTCTGTAACTGAAAGCACAGGGAACGGTGCTGCAGTAGCATCAACAAGGTACTGAAACAAACCAGGATTTCCATGGCATTGTCATCTCTCAACCAAGAAGTACTAATGTTAGGAAGCAAACTTTCTTTAAAGGAAATAGCAGTCTCAAAAGTGTCAGAAATGAGAGCCCCTGCAGAGATTCATCAAAACAAACTTCTCCTGTAACAGTCTTGCGGGAGCAAACATCTTAATCTATAACCTTTTCTTCCACTCTTGTTCTCTTTGTGATTTGAATCTCCTAAGATGAACATGGAGCAGTACAAAAGCCCACATTGGCAGTAATTAATATTTTAATTACCACTGGTCAACATAAGCACTGCTGAGCTTTCAGTGCCACATTTGGATACATTTCATAGTGCCATATTACAACTAGTGGGAGCTGCAAGGGAGCAGCTCCCCTTTCTGTATTGAAGATCTCGACAGTTGCTAGCTCAAGGCTGGCTTTGCCATGTCAAATGTGAGAGAGCAATCCTTCAAAATGTCCTTGTATGTATTCAATCATGGATGTATCAATGATTAAAAAAAAAATAAAATAAAATAAATCACTGTTCCAGCCCTGTTACACTGTACAATGACCACCACCAACAGAGCACAAGCTGCTTCTGCTACATTTGCAGGCAGTGTCAAGCCTCATCGAGTCACCCCTCCACAATCATGACCCACTTACAAAGACATTTCTTCCTGTGAGGGTGACCACACACTGGCACAGGTTTGCAAGTGAAGCTGAGGAGGGACGTGGCCCCAGGTAGTCTGCTGCAGCTTGCTGGGCTCCGAGCAAGTGGTTGGACTAGATGATCTCCAAAGTGCTATCCAGGGTGACACCATGATGAAGGTTACAGGGCAATTAAGAACATGGTCTGACTGTGGCTGCATACACAGGACTTTAAGCTTGTTTTTTGGGTTTTTTTGTTTGTTTGTTGGTTTTGTTGTTGTTGTTTTTTAAAACCAGCTAATATATGCTATTTTAGGCCAGGAAAGATCCAGCCTGGAGTTTTGTTCTTCCCTCTCATGAAGAAGTGATTGTTCCATTCAGCCTATCACAATCAGTACTGCATACAACCTCATCTACCATGCAGTCCTCTGCTAAAACAACTACTCTGAAGGTAAACAGTGGGAACATGTTCATCTGAAGACAATGCAAGCACTGGTCCAGCTCTGCCAGCTCTCCAAAAGCTAAAGTCTTGCCTGGGTGTACAATGGATCACACCAGCCAGCCACAATCACTTAGCAGTACCAACTTGTATCAAGGACCTTCAAAGAGAAACCCCTTGACCACTACTCAATGCCTCATATGCTGCTGACCAGCAGCAGCCTCCGTAGCTGTTTGGATAGTTGCTAGTGACAAGCAACAACATGGAGCTAGGGACAACGCCAACAGAACTGAACTGACTGGAAGGCCACCCATGTATGGGTGAAAGTTTATCTAAAGCAACAAAGCTACAAGGAGCTCAACTTCCACAGCACAGTTGTGTATCCTGGTGATGCTGATGAGGAACTGTCAATCTGCAGACAGCACAGCATAGAAAGAGCAGTTAATTATGGAGATAACTTAATAATGTAACAGCTCCAGATTGCATTTTAAGGAATTTTTATTTTAATGAAACAATTTATCAAGCATACATAGGACACTTCTAAAATAAAACCTCTTCAGAGTTTCTTTAGAAAACTTGAAATTGTCTAAATGATATTAAAGTTTGTATCTTCTTTCAATATGTACATCTTCTCTATGCAGTTTTCTGTCTTTGATTGACACGGCATGGTTTACTCCATGACTTCACAGGAACATATTTCACAGACAAGTATTTACATCTCTCAGGATACCAAATTCAGAACTCAAAAGCAAATAATTTACTTCAAAATACTTTAATTAATAAAAATCTATCCTGAAAGGAACACAGTTTAGTCAGCTTAAGGCAATTCACCCATCACTTGGCATAAGAGGTTCATCACAAGTCATTTACTGCAACCAAAGTAAGCCAGATACTATCTAAGTCTAGGAGCAACAGATAAGCCATCACTTTGGTGCACTTCTTACTTCAGCTGATTCAAGCATACATACCATCCCCATGGTCACAGAGCATAATTCATTATAGAACTTAGCTTCGTTTGAAACTGCAGAAAATAATTTAAATAACTCTTTCCAGTATTTGCTTCGCTGATTGAAACACTAGTACAGTATCTTACATTACAGCAAGAAGCATGACAAAAATCCATCTGCCCATGCCTACTTAGGCGTTTCCTCCACACCTGAGTTTCATTACTACAGCATCAAACTAATCAAACACAAGAAAGACACCTCTTTCAAACTATTATCTGCCCATTACTTAGCGGTACAGAAGGAACAGCACAAATACTTCAGGAACGCCGGGAGAGAGTCCTTTAACTTAAGGACAGCGGATAGCTAATAGCTCAGTGATAAAATTAGCTCCCTGAGCAGCAAAACTTTCAGACTACTTGCATACTTTCGATTTTAAATGTCTGTGGCTCAATCTGGTTCCACCGCGAAAGGTGCCAAAACTAAACTTTAACATCAAGATACTTTCTGGTCTCCAGCTTAGTGCCCACCGCGGAGGTCAAAGGCAGCGAGCGCAGCACTTCTGAGTCCAAGAAGACAGCCACTTCTTTATTTTTTTTCCCCCCTTTATTTCGCCCCCATATGTTTACCGTAGAAACACAACTTGCTACTTTTAAAGTCCCGACTTGGTGCGCCTTTTATATTGCCTTCCAGGCAAGTGCCGTTCCTTGCCGAGTAGTGGGAGGGCGAGAGCCCCGCGGGGCCCGTCCCGCGGTGCTTGCCCGGACTGCACCACCAGCCCGTGGGGCTGCCGTGTCGTGCCGAGCCCGCAAAGGGCCGGCGAGCGGGCGCAGCCCCCGCAGCAGTTGGGCATCCCCCACCAAGCCCACCTGGCTGGTCCACCTTTTCGAGAACAGAGGCCCGCACAATTCAGGTGGAGGCTGGCGGTAGGGGTGAGGGCTCATTGCTCCACTCCACATGGGCACCCCGTCCCACCCCATCTCGGTCCTGCTTCTGTCCCCGTGAGCACCCCATCCCGCAACTCGGGAGAGCCGTTCCCCGCATACTCACCGCGGCAGACACGGCGCTGAGCTCGGCGCTCAGCAGCAGCCCGAAGCCCAGCCAGAGCCGCATGCTGCCGCGCAGCGCAGCGCACCGCGCCGTCGGTCCCTGGTGGCAGGGCGCCCGCGGCTTAGTGTGGGGCTTTGCGGGACCAGCCCCACATGCGCACCTCCACTCCTTTGGCGGCCGCGGCGCCTGCAATGGCTCGGGGGCGAGGGACTCGTCGCGCCGTAACAGATGGGCGGTGGCAGCCCCCTCTCCTCCCTCCGGGCGGGGACCCTGAGAGGGCGCAACCTCGCCCGCTCGCGGTCACAGTTTCGCCTGCTCCTCCTCTCCTTTGAGGGTGGGTTACGGGTCAGCGGCTGCGGGAGCAGAGACAGGGGGTGTAGGCGGGGACGCTCCGTTTCCTCGCCCTACAGTGCCGCTGTCGCCCAGGAGGGCACGGCACGCAACGGTGCGGAGCGGAGCGGGCTTGGGGGTCGGGTGGCGGAAGGGGCCGGGGCAGGGGCTGGGCGCGTTGGCTCTGCCCGGCCCATCGGGGTCCGGTGACTGCCTGGCGGCGGGACTCTGCTCTCTGCGCGGCGCGGGGAGCGGCGTGACGCTCGCTCCGCTTCACCCCGGATCGGATCGAACCGGATGGTGGGCCGCTCCCTGCCCCGGCAGCAGCGCCGTCGAGCCCGGAGACCTCCCCCGGGGGGACCTGCATTGTATGTGGGCTCTTCTCTGCTTTTCCAGGGACGGCCGTTCGGCCGGAGGGAGTCCTGAGCCGAGCCCCCAGGCAAGGAAGGAGCGAAAATGGACATCTCGCGGCTTCCCGGTGCTCGTAGTTTTGTTTGTCAGTAAGTAATTCCGCTCGGTAGGCTTTTGGAAAGAACTCTTTTAAAGTCGTATTGTCACCCTGAGCTGCAGAGTTTTATCCCGTGCCTGTTTTGTGCTATCTTAAAACAACGTCGTGTTTATTCACCTTCCCCTGCAGGGATCTGGGGCTTCTGCTGATCCTGATGGAGGTTGTGCTGTCAGCCGTCAAAGTGGATGCTGTAAGTAAAGTGTCTTAACGACTTTTACTGAGGAAAGGAGGAAAAAGTAGTTTCCTTGGTACCAAAAAGTGAGGAACTGCATTTTCCTTTTACAAATGGCTTATCTAGCGTGCAGTTAAAAGAAATAACCAATGAATTGTCTCTGCCAGCCTTGCAGATTAACGCCTTCCAAAAAACCCGGTGTTTAGCAGAAGTGCCAAGTTTCAATGTCAGGTTGTTTGAAGTACTCCACTGTTACTTTTATTTCAGAGTGGGTAGTTCGTTAACAGCAAAGCGAGCTCCACAGCTTCTTCATTTTCATAAGAAAACCACAAAAAATGCAGTGCTATAAATAGCAGAGAGTACTATGGAGAAGTCAACCTGCAGATGACGTATCTTCAGATAAGTGCAGACCTCATCTGAGGACTGAGAAATTGAAACCATGACTTGTGGCTGCATTTGTCAGCCACTAAGTGTGAGTAAGGCTCTGTGGTCATATGGGACCTTGATTGCATTTTTTCAGAAGCTTCCCTACTTAAATTTTAATCCTTCTTTCTGGAACTGTCACCTCTTTTTATGACTTTGCATTCCTTATAGATATCTGATGTGGTTACGTCTTTGCGATGCGATGGCACCATATATTGAGGTATAGGAAATGCTAGGGTTTCTGTAGCAGGTATTGTGACATGGTGATTTAGCACTTAGGCTGCAGTTGGCACAGAGATTGTCCACCGATCTGAGTGGCTGAGCAACAGGTGACAGGCAAGGGCCCTACGACCCCATGAGAAGGAAAGTGAGTGAGGACCTCAAGTGCCACATGCTGCTTTGCCAAGTTTTGATAGAGATATTCTGCTGAGTCACCCTAAATGAATTCTAGTATTACCTCACACTAGTAAAAGCAGAGAAGTCTGGTGATAATAGAAGTGTATTAGGCCAAGTAATTTAATTATTTGGATCAGCTGGCATAAAAATATGGCATTTGTGGTATGACTCTACTTCACATGAAGTTGTGCTGCAGTGTATGTAAGCATGATACCTGAGCTTTAGCTATGGCATGGGTTAATACATTCTCCTCCGTGTTCTCGCTTGTAGACTACAGGCCGCGTCATTAACACAGAAGTATACTGAAGAGGTATTAACTGAGGTGCCTCAGTTGGCACATGCGGTGTGGTCATGGATGCTTGCAATTCCACGTGCTTGCTTTCCTAGAGCATTATGGAAGAGTAAGTTGGCCTGCTTGCAGGTCTCATTCCCTTAACAGTTCCTAAGGTGATCTCCATAGGAGATTAAACACCTCAGTGAATGTGACTGAGGAAGTATTAGAGCTGCATTGCCACCAAAATGTTTACCTCGTTTCCTACCTACATGCTGCTCCCTTCACATGGCTAGCACAGGTCTTTCTGTGGTTGTGTGGTGGACCAAACATTTATTTAAACTAATAAGTACCCTAAAAGAGAAGAGTGAGAGCTAACTTTGGCCTATGTCAGATCACCACTTATATTCATAGAAACCTGGGCTGGCATGGCAGCTGGGGCCGGGAGGACGGATGGGCTTGCTTCTTGCAGTGGCAGCTCTGGTTGAGCATGTTTGTGAGCTGACAAAGTAGGCCATGTGTGGAAAGCAGCAGCATCCGAGTAGTTGCAGGTGACTTGCTGGAAGTCATATTCTTTGTATTGTAATCCTGTTTGTCACATTGAATCTTCTACTATTTGTTACACAGATTATTGTGTGGAAGTTATTGTTTTATTAGCTTGGATTAAAAAAATAATACTGTGAGTTATTAAAGTCTGTGGGATCAGACCTTAAAAGTCATAGTTCTGCCTGTAGTGAGGCAAGCAGAGGTGCTGAGTTTGAGAGCAGTATACATGTGAATGAGTTACAGCTGCTGGAGATAGTTGAATGAGTGAAGTTGCATCCAGAAAGAAACTCAAATAAGACTGAGGAGAAAAGTGGGAAAGAGGGGAACTCAGAGCATTTGACTGGGTATCTTTTCCTGGCAGGCTGCTGCTAGCTGTTAGGGAGACAGATGTTTGTCAATAGAGAATGAAATGAGAGGAAGAAGGAGGAAAATGTTTAGGGTATCTGAGGACTTGGGAAGAAGATACAATGTCCTTTGGCAAGAGAAGAGGATGCCAATTGCAGGCTTGAAGAGAACTAAGAAAGAGGAGTCCCTGAATGGAAGTACTAGGAGAGACAGCCAAGTGGAGTGGATCAAGCCCCAGTTATCTTTAGCACTCTTTGGCATACACTTGCTGGTGATGTTACAGGCCTCAACTAATTTTGGAACTCTAAACTGTAGATTTAAGAACTCATGTGGCTTAAATAAAATTATGTTAACTACCTGAAGTTCAGCAAGTTTGCAGATTTGCCCTCACTCTTTCAGTTTTGACTTTCCCAAAGCACACTTTTCCTTAATTAGTTTTGTAACATTTGATTATTTGAAAATTACTTTTTTCTTACAGGCTATATTTGGGAGGGAGCAATGGAATCTCAGAAAAGAAGGGAATGGCTGTCAGATTAAAAAACAAAATTGAGAGATAATAAGTTAAAATAACATTTGCAAAAATAAGTGACAGATCACAGCTGACATTTTAAAGGAGAACATATAAAAAGGCATTTATTAAAAGAGAAAATAGCATTGAAGTGCTGCATGAGGTAAAATGCTATTGACTTCTGTAACATTGTAAGGGGATATATTAGGGCAAATGGCATCGGAAGTGGGAGAAGCGATAATCCTTAAAGAAGGATGAAACCAACATTACCATGTACTTCTGTCAACTTCATAGTGAAATTGGATAGCTGACATAAATGTCTCAGTTCTAAGTTAAAATGTGTCAATGCTCCATGGCTGTCTTGCATACAAGTTCTCCCAGGTGTGTCCTGTTTTATTTCATCTGAAAACTTTTGTGTGGTTGAAACAGGAGGACTTTTTACGTTAACCCAGACTGGAAGAAGCCAAAGTGGAGTAATCTCTCAGCCCATCCAGCTGGGCATGTCCACTATGAATGTATGACAGTGTGCAAAAGGTGATTCTTTGCATATGTACTGCACAGGTGATTTAAGAAGGAGTTGTCAATCTGATATATTGATTTCTCCTGTCACATTACTTACTGTGTGTAAAGTGAGTTCATCTCTTTGTTGGAAATACCAGACTCTCTACCTGTGCGCTCTGTCTAGGCGATGCTCATCAAAACAGATGTTGCAGTCTTACTTCTACAGGAACTTCATTTCCACACTGGCAGATGTGGCTTATTTATGTTGGTTTAAATAAGTGACAGTTTGGCTCGTCTTTGAGTGAGAGTGGTGTTCCTCAGGAAAATTGAGCATAATAATGATACCTTGCAAAAACCCAGCATTGTGGGGAGTCTCCCAGTGTATCTGATCACATCATTCAAAATTTCTTTGAACCTTGAAAGAATTGTTGTGTAGTTCAGAGAGGACTCTTAATTGTGTTCAGCTATGAAGAAGGGGCAACACCTTTAAAGAACTGTGAGAAGTCCTGAGTGACGGAGGTGGCCTATAACAGTTACGTAAAGCAAAAACCCCTCAGTTTTGTCAACACCAACAGCCATGCCTTGATCTGGCCATGCTATTTCCATGGTGAGGGTCACAGTTTGCATCATGCAGCAAGTGGACAGAAGGATGGCTGCTGAAATTTTTTTTTTTCCTTCTAACAGAGCCAGGATTTCATCTCTCAGCATCATATGATGTCAGGGAGACTAAAATATTCACTGCAAGTATTGCATACATGGAAATGCAGTCATGGTCCATAGCTTTAAATTCCTTTTTTCTGGTCCTTATTTACTGTATACTGTCTGTTCCAGTTATCAGTAAGAGTGTTTCCCTAAATGTCTCTTTCCATTGTTATTCCTCAAACTTGAAATTCTTTTTCACTGCCTTGCCTATGAAACCAATATTTATGCTGATTTTTTAATTAATTATTGATTATTTCTAGGAAGATTAAGAGATGTTTCTTCCATCTCTGTGTTGATTAACTTGGAAAGACCATAAATACAGTCATATCCTAACACTGATTCAAGTTATTCGTTCAAAGACAAGTTGCACTAAAAGTGTATTACTCTGGAGTTAGTGTGAAGAAGGAGATTGTTGTACACATCCATGTTCTTTAGTTTCCCAGTCAGAAGCCACATATAGAATCTTTATTTTTGGTTGGTTGGTTTCATTTTGTTTTGATGACAAATCAGAAGTATGCTCAATGAATGCCTACTGTAATATATTTGGAATAATTCTGGGTTTTAGAATGATCCCAGGGAGGTTGTGGATGCTTCCTCCCTGGAGGCGTTTAAGGCCAGGCTGGAAGAGGCCTTGAGCAACCTGCTCTAGTGGGAGGTGTCCCTGCCTATGGCAGGGGGTTGGAGCTGGATGATCCTTGAGGTCCCTTCCAACCTAAACCATTCTATGATTATATGATTAAATGGCATATCATCTTTATAATTATTAAATGGCATATCATGTAGTCATGCTGCATTTGGTTGGAGAAGAGACAGAGTTCTGTCAGTTTAAAATGTATTTCTCAGAGGTTAAAATGTTGATACTGACAAGGTAAGCTATTGTGTAACAAAATTATCTTGTTATTTTTGTCACCTTGCTCTGACAGTAACCAAGGTGGTTTTAAAAATTCAACATTGCTGTTCCTTGAGCTTTTAAAAGTTGCACATCTGGGTTTTGTTGTGTAGTAATTGTACCACAGGAAGTCTTTATGCAGTATGGTACTAAACCTACCATGTATGTTTTAAGTTTTGCACAAAAAGTGATGTATAAGTCCAAACAATTTTGTCTTATCCAAATGCTGTGTGGCTTATTCTATTATACCATAAGCAAACACAATTGTTATAAATATTTTAATTCAGTAGTTCTGAACACAGTTTGTATTAGAGAATCTTTTTTTTTTCTTTATTGCAGCAATGAATTTCTAATTTGAGAGCAGACTATTTATTAATTTTTTGGTTTTTTTCCTTTTTTTTTTCAAGCCAGAAATTAGTCAAGGAAAATTAGTCAAGGAAGTACATTCTTTGTATTGTATTCTACTGATCCAAGAGATCCAAGACCTAGGGAGAGTTCAAAGTTAATTTAGTAGCTTACAGTTATGATATCTTTGCCTGTCAGAGAAGGTTGTTTATCTTCTCTAACCTTTTCTCCCTCAGGAAACTAATGCCTCATGCTATTCACAACACTTCATTTGCTCCTAAGGAGCAAAAAGCACAGTGAAATTTGCAGTATTTCCTGGTATTTGTCAGCAGTTTGGGGTTTTTAAATGGCAGCAGCTACTTGACAACAGCAGTTGACTCAGCTCACAGTGAAACTGAGATTTTTATCATGTCAGTATTTCTGAGTGGCTGAGGCCCTGCACTGTTGATTGTCATGTGTCTTTTTTTGTCTGTTTGGAAGCTGAAGTGCTGATGTGAATCACAGCCATGCAAGGGCAGCTCCTTTTTACAGACCATAGAAATGATGTGTAGCAAGGAAAAAGCTCTCACAGAAAAGTTAATGAGCAAACTTGTGTTTGCCTGAGTACTTGCCTATACTTCAACTGAGTCATGATTTTGGAGCGCAGTTTACCTTCTTCAGCTGTTTAGTGGTGTTTCACAAGTCGTCTGCATTTTCCAAACACACATTTCAGTTTGTACAACCTGGGAATGAGAGAAGATGTGGATATGGTTTCCTCCAAAACAGTGCGGTGTATTGCTCCTGGGAGGCTGGAGGCAGAGGTTGTAGTGGGCAGATGAGCAGCACCCCAGCCCTCCTGTAACATCAGCATACAGCAGGCCCAGGAGTGATCACTAGTGTTGGACACAGCCTTGGAGGGCTGGTCAAGGCCATGGGAATGGGGATGAGCCAAGGTCTGGCTGGGATATCAGCCCGCAGGTGAAGGTCTGGGGAACCTGTGCCTACGCACAGGCATGGCTGACCCCAAACCACTGATGGGCTGAGGGGGAAGCCTCACTTCTCATGGCCTTTTTCCCACGCAGTTCATTTTGCACCCCTCTGCAAGGAAAGCTACACAGCTGCACCAGGAGCTGGCCCTGTGCCTGGCTGGCCAGCCCTGGGCTCCCATGGGGTGGAACCGGGGAGCGGGGCCCAAGGAGATGCTGCCAGCAGCAGAGGCAGCTGACAGGCTCCAGTGCAGCCCATTCAGAGAGGATAGAGGCTGGGAGGCAGCAACCCTGCGCTCTGGAAAATCAGACATGCAAGTCTAAAATTCAGTGGAAATTTTAGGGATATTAGTGAGTTTTGGGAGAGCCAGGAAAAAATGTCAACATTCACCTGAGTTAAGTGTATGAATTGAAAGGGTGGTGTTATTGGACTTTTTTTTTCTCTTTGTAGAGCAGATGTTCCTCCAAAAAAAGGGACTTCTTATAAAAAAGGAAAATACATTTCAACATAAATTTACCAGTTAGTTCGATTTTTATTTCAGATGTTAGGACGAGGGGGAATGGGTTTAAGCTGGAAGAGGGGAAATTTAGACTGGATGTTAGGAGGAAGTTCTTTACAGTGAGGGTGGTGAGGCACTGGAATGGGTTGCCCAGGGAGGTTGTGGATGCTTCCTCCCTGGAGGTGTTTAAGGTCAGGCTGGATGAGGCCTTGGGCGAGCTGCTCTAGTGGGAGGTGTCCCTGCCTGTGGCAGGGGGTTGGAGCTGGATGATCCTTGAGGTCCCTTCCAACCTAAACCATTCTATGATTCTATGATTCTATGTGAGATCAGAAGAACATCTAGATCAGGTTGGTTACCAAGGTTGCATATGTACTGGGATATTTCAAGCATCCCTATTTATGCATAAATCATCCCAACTTTATTTTAAAGTAACTTTTCTGAAGTGCATAAACATCATCCAGGTAAATAGGGCTTGGCTTATTTTTGGCAGATCTTAGCTGCAAATTATGTCTACAACTTCTCACGCCGTTGGCTGCTGGAGACAAGTAGTAATTTCTTTATTCCAACTATACGTATCCTTTATTTCCCAGCCTTTTAAATGTTCTTTGCTGATCAAAATTACCTTCCAACTGTGTAATTAGACTATGGACAAAAAGGAGATGTCAGGAAAAGTGGAATATTTTGGACACATCACAAACCCTTCCATTTGTCCTGTTCTGCAAACATGTGAGGGTTTGCTGGTTTGGGTCTTTTTTTGTTTGTTTGTTTGTTTTCAGGTTTAAGCCTTATCCCAAGTTCAGCTCTGGGCTGGTGCATGCTTAGTCCTGATCTGGTTCCTGAAGCTTGTGTGCTGGTCATTGCTGGCTCCTGGAACTTGTGTGCCAGCTGTTAGTGGTTCCTGGAGCCTGCATACTGGCTGCCAGTGCCCCATGCAGCAAACAGAACAGCACAGCTGCCCATCCTTAGAAGGCTGCAGCTCCTGGCTCAGCTGGAAGCTGACCTCCTCACTGCCTGCCCTGGTCTCCTGCATAAATACAGGCTTTGAGACAAGCCTGCTTTTCATCTGAGATAAAAGGAAAGAAAAAAAGAATAAGGAAAAGTATCTCTGCAAATCAGCAGTTGACTTGTGAGTCTCTGTTGCCACATCTTGCTCACGCTTGTTGTGCCTTGCCGCCATAAGGAGCAGAGTCGTTTCTTAGGGTAGGGACACAAAAGTAGGCAACTTTAGTAGGCTTTACGTGTCTTGCTCATGTGCACCTCATTATCAGCAGCGTTGGCTCCTAATACTCTGCCTGTGCAGTCCCTGGGCACGCTGTAAACAGATGAGCAAAGGCGTTTTTACGTTTGAGCTGCAACCTAACTGACTCCCTATAACTGGTGTTCGGCCACCTGGTCCGAGTCTCACAGCTCTCTGAACACATGTGCAAAGACCTCAGGGACCAGCTCTGGGACGAGAGCGGAGCTGCTTGTCAGGGCTGCCAGTATGGCTTGGTCTGAGCCGTGACGAAGGGAGTGGGCAGAAAGGAATGCCGCTCCTGCTCTGGGCTGGGAATAGCCGCTGGGGCCGCGGAGCATGGGAAGCCTGTGTATCTCCCCGCGACGGCCGCCAGGGAAACAGTCTGCTGGAAGGGACCCAAACGTCTCTGCATGACACTTGGAAAATCTTAAGTGACCCTGCCTGGAAGAAGGAAGCGAACAGGGAAGTGTAAGCATTTCCCCTGCAGCATGGGGCTGAAGCTGGGTTTCCTCCAGGTGCTTAGCAGGTGTGTAGTAAGAATAGGTATAAAGGCATAGCTAATAAAGTCGACCAAATCTTCTGTCCTCCATAGGTGCCCATGAGGTAGCCAGCACGTGTTATCTCTTAAGTCAGTAATGCCCATGGGCTGCTTTCTCTCTGGCTGCGAGCCTTGCATTAAACCACGGAGTCCCAGGTGTATTCTTTCCCCTTGTGGTCAATTGGCAAGGGCTGTTCCTGTCTATAACAATAGTTAGCCTCCATAGTTTCCAAAACAGGATGGCTTCTTTGAGACTGCCTGTGTTCCATACGTTATGCTGACTTTTACACCGTGCCAAAAAACGTCTTTGCTAAAGCAAAGCGAATGAAAGCATCTTTGCATGAGCAACAGGAAAGCATGGGACCTTTCTGACAGTGAGATGGTACAGATGGTCAAGTTGTGGGGCACAGGCCTACTTAATACACTAATGTAGATATGGAGCATGCATGCCTCAGGCTGTGACAGATTAACTGCCTGGAAATCAGGGCCCATGCTTATTTCTCACATGCATCAGTGTATCATTAGTCCTAAGTAGGGATGAAATAGAACTTCTCTGTTTTACAGTGAGTTGCAGAAAATGTCAGCATTTTGAATACTTGCAGCTTGCTCTGCATTAGCATTGCAGTGTCACCCACTCAAATAGGAAATTTGTGCCAAGGAAATCCAAAATGCCTCCTGACAGCTTTGTTTTAAGCTTTATGTCTTGTTCTGTGGCAGTATCGTGCCCTATTTGTTAGTATCTGCATCATGTGAGTAAAATAAGGGGCAAGAATAAGCATGTAAATAGATGTAAATGGAAACAGGCCACAAATCAAATTGCAAAGGCAGAGGCATCAAAGTAATGCAGTTTTGCCATTCCACTAATCATCTTTGTCATGCTTAAGTGTTAGGAAAAATAGTCCTTTCCAAGGAAAGGGTAGTGTCTAGAGTTTGTAGCAGTTGGCTATGTGCTTGTTTTCTGGTGAATTTTGCTGCACTCCTGACCTGCACTCTATTTTTGGAGAGTTACAAATGCTGCAGTGCACCTCCTTCAATTGCCTGTTTCGCTGAGAGGTCTGCATGGAGTGGTCAGATGAGTGGAATGGCAAAACCATGCTTTTAGTCATTGATAGGTGAGTAGTAGAAGGTAGGGTTTCAATTGCCCTCATTTTCTGGTAATTGGGATTTATCAGTTGTCAGTCATGCAGTGTCAGCTTCCAGATCTTTTTTGCTTTCCTATTCCAGACCTTTCCTGTGGCAGCAGTTTTGATTCCTTTAGTGCATCACAGCCTTTTTGCCTCATTTATGAAGTTATTAATATTGCTTAAATGAAGGGGAGGGAGGAAGCCTTCTATAAGATAGTCTGTTTAGCTTTTTCCCCAGTCACAGGTAGTAGGGAAAGGACTTCCTGGGACTCCATCCTTTCATTGATCCAGTGACTAAGGAGATCAGTACCCATTTCTGATGAGTAAATAGACTTAATTAGACTCATAGGGTATGAAATACAGTACTAATTCCATACATCAAACTATCCCTTTCAAGGGATTATTTAAACAAACTTCTATGGCCAGTGAACTAGGGAACAATCTGGATAAAATCTTCTTTCTCTTTAACATTGATTTCCTTTTATGAATTTTTACCATGAAATTAAGATCCAAACATCTTACACTATCTGTCCAGTACATGGTCTGACCAACGGTGATCTGATCATTTTTCTGTGCAAGAGAGGAGCCATTCTACTGTATTGTTATTCATTCAGATTAATCCTGTTTGTGCCTTCAAGGAGATAAAATAGTGGCTGCTCTTGATAAGGAATGCTCTGTAGCTGGAGAACATCATGCTGTAGATAGAGAACATCAAGAAAACGTTACCTCTTCTTTCACAACTCTTGCATACTGTTCCCTAAGGACACAGTATTGCATAGGGTCACCACTGAGTAGATGGATGATTAGTGAGGTAGCCTGAGATTGGATCATAAATCACTGTGAAGAATGGAACTGTAGTCTTGAGTTCGTCTGAGTGAGGAATCCTTGTGAGCCCTACAGCAACAGGCTTGCATGATCCTGCACTGCTTAACAGGTATGCAGGACTTCATGCTTTGAACCAACTGGTCTGTTGTTTTTTTCCCCAAGGAAAAGCATGCAGCAGGTACTATGACCAAATCACAGACAGTCAGAAATAATTGTGCTGGCATGCTGGGAACAACTTGTGTATAAAATCCAGTTTCCATGAGGTGGACTCCAGACTCATCAGCTGCTTCACTGCAAGTGTACCATCTCAAATTAGGGGTGATGTAATTTTTACTATTTTGTCAAGGTACTTGGTTTTCATTTAATGATTTCCATGTAGTCATGTATCATTTACTGTCTTCCATAAAGCCAGTAACATGTGTAAACAAAGAAAGAGGAACTGAAGTGCAGCCGTCATTTGTTAGGAGTGAGAAATAGACAGATCTAACCTGGCCGTGTTCTCTTAGCCTGAAGGTTACCAATCTTTCATTAGGCTTTAAAAAAAATGTTCCATTAAGACAAGCACACATAACGTCATAGACTAGCATGATTAATTTGGGGAGATTATCTCCTGAGAAGGACAAGCTTTAAAGGGATATGAAAATGCATGTGCCCTGCAGACAGAGTCAGCAAAGAGACTGCAGTGGTGCATGCAGACAGTGGGCAGCCACACAGCAATCCAGTCATCTGTGCAGATATGTCAAGTCCCCAAACCCATTTATGTGCATACAGAAGAAACAGGATTGTTTAATTTAAACAGGAACAGAGACTGTCCTGTGACTATTCAACTCCCGTCTCAAGATGGGAATAGCTGCTCAGTTAGCAGCTATTCCCTAAGCATAAATTTACTTTTTCTATGAGGAAAGTCCTGTTCCCCAGTAGCTGAGAAGCTAGGCCTGGAATCACTCTGTTGTGTTGTTGTGGTCTGATTACCCTGAGGTTGTTTCAGCTACAGAAATCTTGGTCTTCAGTCTCAGAATTTCTACTGTATCTTCCTACTTTAAAGTTTGCCTAGTGTCCATTTTCCTACAAAAGGACATGGGAAAATGGTGGATTGAAATAAAATTTTATGCAAGGTTGTTGCTTGTTTGTGTAATTTTTTTGGGTTTTGTTGTTGTTAGTTTGGTTTGGTTTGGGTTGGGTTTTGGGTTTTGTGGGTTTGGGTTTTTTTTGGGTGGAAGACCAACAAAGTGTTGCCGTAGCTTGAAGAAATGTCTGTCATTTTTTTTCTGGCACTTCAGATCTGAATGTAATTTTAGATAGTCTAACTAGCCTTTCCTTAGTAACATCAGCTGTCCCTTCCATCTTTCAAACGAGCAATGTACAGAAAGGCTGTGCTCCAGAGGACAAGCAGGAAACACTTCTGACCTTTTGATCTGATCATCTGTTCCTAAAATCTCTGCATGTCCAAAAGCAGCAAGACAAATACCAAACTTAGAGACCTGAGGGAAGAAGAAGCTCCAGCATTTCACAAGCAAAAGCAGAGAGCAGTTCCCTAAGGGGTCCAGCTGCAGGACAGAGCTTCTAACTGAGCTTGTGAGAGACCTGGAAATGTTGGCTGCTGTAGACTCATGCAGCTCTCCTCCTTCAAGCATAAATGTCAAATTGTCTATAAGCATTTGCAACAGTAGAGCCACACAGACTGTCTTAAAGCATAATCCAAACATGAGAGCTGTAGCTGACTAGCCAGCAAGTGTGAGCAAGTCAGGACTTGCTGTCTGTCCATCCCTGGTGCTGGTCTTCCTGCAGCCACAGCGCAGCTAAGCCATGGCCCAAGCCATGTGATGGAGGTGTGCATTGCCTGACCAAGTATGTAGGGGAGAATAAGCTCCTTTTCCCTGTTAGTGTGTAAGCAGGGTGTTAACTGTTTTCTCCTCCTTAGCATTCAGTGCACACATCTGTGTTGCAGTTGCATTACATTATCTGTAACACCTCTCAGCTTTGAAAACAACAGGGAAAGAAATGTTACATCTTTCCACACTCACAGCAGCATGCTGTTGCCTGCTGATTTCCATCATTACAGGTTATTGAGCTGGCTACCTTGCCAAGATAAAAGTTACTGTCAGTAAGCCCTGTGTTTCTGCTGCTAGAATTTTCCTAATGAGTTCCTCTTACAGGTTTTACAAATACACTACAACCTGTATTATCCAGGCCAGATACAATACCCCGAGGTGGGTTGTTGAAACTTGTTTTTGTAATCTCTGTGCTGTATTGCTACGTGCTGCGTTAGGCATGCCTCAAAAGATCACGTGTTTCCAAAGAGTATGTTCAGTGCACTTTGTAAAGACTTAGCAGTGTGAGATCTTGGTATATTATCTTATAGAATCTGCCTAATTATTGAGAACATGTGACTAGTTGCTTTGAATCTAAAGAAGTAAGGCTGAAGAACACAATACTTTCCTGGCATAACTGTTTTGTAATGATTAACTGCAGCGTTATGAGAGCCATTTTGTGTCACCAGCTTTTAAGCAGAACAGCATGTTGTCTTCAGCAGAAAAGCTAATTTAAGTTGGTGTTATCAAAAGGTCCAATGTTTTCAGTCTGTTTTTAAAGTGGGATTGCAGCTTATTTGAGAAACCCCCTATAAATCAGTGAATCTTAGCATACTTTGGATCAGGCCACAAGCGTTTGACCTTTTCTGTTGGTTGCTGGGAGATGCCACAGAACACAATAGGATTGACTGAATTTAATGTTCAGGGTAACAATTAATAGAAACACTGCCTCTGTATGCTGACAGTGGAGTTTCATGTTAATTGTTACTGAAGTTCTGCTCCCCAAGCCTCCCTCAGGTAGTAATAAGTGACTCAATACATCTTTGGGCTTTCCTGGCTTTGTAGGTCGTATCTCTCCAAGCCAAGAAATGCTTTATTACAAGCAAGTTCAATTTTTGTTTTCTGTGAAGTAGAGGTTCTCAATGGGGTCTTGGAAGAGTGAGTTCAGAATATGTCCCCAGAGTGGTCACCTACATTTGTTACCAACCAGTAAAGTTATGTCTAGGGATTGACTTAAATAATGACCATGTGAGCAGACAACTGGAAATTTTATTCATTTCAGGCCTGTGACACTCCACCACAATTACACTTTCTTCTGTAAGACTTAAAGAACTGAACTATTCAGTCTTTTCTCTCTCATCCTTGCATATCATGAGATGGAAGTATAGACTCAGCTTGGCAGAGTGCACTTGGTTCGTGTAGTGTATTGGTGTAAAGAAAAACATGGAATGTATAAAGCAAGACTAATATTTATACTGTAGGCTGTGAGAATTTCCTGAATTTAATTAATCTTTGAATCGCAGTGCTGGTTGTAGGGAAACTTTCCATCTGTATTTTTGTTTTTGCAATATCAGAGTCTGTCACAGCCCTTGCTAAATTGTTCCAGTAGTTGGTTACTCTTAAAATAAACAAACACAGATGTCAGACCACATGGATCTAGCTTTAAAATCTCTCTGAGCTTTTGTTTTACCTTTGCAAGGTAGCTGAAAGAGCTCAGCATTGCAATTTTCATTATGTAGATATTATATACGTAGCTTGTTGCGTTGAATCCATTTTGGAGCATCACAGGGCCTGACACGGAGCTGGGAAAAAACATGCCCATGGTGTCTGTCACCATTGCTGATGACAGTGGTATCTGGTGAAACAGTTGTTTTAAACTTTATTCTTGCTTTCTGACATAGATTAGCAATAATTTGTCACTAAAGAAGCCTTTTTTTTCTGAATCTTTGACTGTATGGCCTTTCTCCAAGTCCTCTTCCATTCATACTTGAAATTGTCAGTCACAACTGGACCAAACATTTCATTAGTTTAACTAAGAAAATTGTGTAACTTCCTTAATTTCTATTCAGTCCTACTCAGTTTACGTGGCCAAATGTTGCATTATTTCTTTTCACTGAAGCGTGGTACTGGGACTTAAGGTTGAATTGGTGGATTATCAAGACCTTGTTATGCCTCTTGTCAGAGAAACAGATACTGGGAAAAGAGTCCTTTTTGCTCTGTTTGACCCAAGTTTCTTTCTTTATGGATAAGAATTTACAATGAGAAATGCTAAAATGTATTTTCACTGCTCTCATTTTAGCATTTAGTCTAGATTAAATGCTTTATTTTATACTGCTCAATCTTTGTGACAGGGAAAATGTTATATGTGTTCTTCCATATAACTTCTCAGGGAAAATGTTATGTGTTCTTCCATATAACTTCTATCACTGCTAAATAGCACTGGATGAAGAATTAATCATTGGGGGGGTGTCACCAAAACCCCATTTCTCTTTAACTGAAATTTCATCTGACACTTAGCAAAATATGTACTTCAAAACTTTTGAATTTATTAGATGGTAATGATGATTAAATAATGATGATTTATATGATTCATAATCAGAATGTCATGGAGCTGTAAGTCAAAGAGTGATCAATGCTGTAAAGGGTTAACCTTCCTGGGGGAGTGGTTGTGACCCTGACCACAGGTCCTCCTGACTCCTCACTGAGGGTGGGTCTAAACCTTACTCCAGGTGAAGTGGTTAGCCTGCTCGCACTTTCTGTCTATCTCCCTATAAAAACAGAGGAACTTCCTTTGTCTCTTGCCCTGCCTGCCTGTTTGCTACCACCTTGTTGCTGCTGCGCTTTGTTTTACCATGTGGCCATCTTTCCACAATGCAAACAAACCCATTGCTATCAATCTGGTTGTACATACATATATATATATATATATAGTCTTTTCATACATATATATATATATATAGTCTANCTGTATAAGGCAGGGTGCTAGGTCGGACTGGATGATCTTGGAGGTCTCTTCCAACCTGATTGATTCTATTCTATTCTATTCTATTTTTTTTTCCTTCCCTATATCTCTTTGTAACTCCCCTACCCCAAATACCTTTTATTTATAGTTAAAGTTTTCTTTTTAAACTTCCAAATCAAAGTAAGACTATTTATTCAGGTGTGTTTTACCTTTTCCTCTCTACATCTAATTCCTTTTTTCTTCCAAAAAAAAAAAAAAAAAAAAAAAAGGGAGAGAAAGGGGAAGGCATCCTATAATTGTATTGATTCTGTTAGATATATTGTGAATCTTTGGGAAATTTAAACTAGAACCAAGACCAATGCAATGAAATTATCATTGGTATTGCATGAGAAGAGTTTCAAGAATAGATTATCTCGTAGTGCTAGGTATTTTTTCAATTGTATAGAACTGTAAGTGAATATAAGAAATCTGCAAAGTGCCACAACTCAGAAAAATTAATCTATTTTTTAAATCACAGCTGGCTGTGTAAAAATGGCCCTGCCTTTTTCATTTCTTACATACTTTCTATAGAACCTGTGAACCAGGTTATCCTGTCACTAATGCTTTGTAATTCCCCTAGTGATGGTTACTGGATTTTGCAGATGTAGCTGAAAGGCAACTAGGGCTCAGTGTGTATGTTGGTACATAAAGACCACCGGAAGCATTTTAGCCTTCATAATAATTACAAAATTGCTTCCTTTTTTGCCATCCACCCATGATGCCATCTAATTTTATGTTCCTTGGCTGCTAGCTGTTAGCCTCATTAACCTTACTTGATAGAGCGTTCCCACATTTATGATTCTCATGTGAAAAATGTTTCCTGACGGCTGGAATTTGTTTTTGTTTAATTTCTACCTTTGCCCTCTTGTCCTATTATGTGCACTAAGGCTGAAAATAGTAACTTCAGATTGGTGTGCCTGCTCCTTGCAGTGTAATGAATTCCAGTTAATTCTCTTGCCTTTTCTTTCTCTTAGGCTATTTGTGATTATTAAAAAGAGTTAACTATAATCTTACTTCTTTTTCACTTAGGTCTCTTATGTTGTTACATGTAGTAATAAATTGTTCTGTGGAAGGAAATGAGGAAATTCAGATATGTATCATTCATCAGTTGGCCTATTTCCATGAATGTAACGTTGTCCTGATGTTGTTGACTTCATTGTCTTATTTGGCATATGGAGTAGGGCCAAGATGCTGTTACTGTGAGCAGTGTAACTTGACATTTGTAAGGTTAAAATTTCAGCAGTACATGCAGTTTTCCTCTACATGGTGGCAAAGTCCTTATTCTTAAGTCTAAATCCACTTCAGCTAGTCATGATGATCATTTTAAAAGTTGTAGTGATAGGAAGTGTGAATTTAATCCCCATTCACAAATAAAAGGGATTTTTTCCCTTTTGGGGGTCCTACAGAGCCTCCTCTACACATACACACTATACCTCCTCTATACATGCACACTAACAGCAGATTTCCATCTAGCACAGGTCAGCAGTAGAAGTACTACTGCAAAGACAGGTGGAAGCTCCACAGTAACAGGAGCAAATACACTTTTTTGTTACATTTTCTTTATAGCTTTGATGTAATAAAAAGATTGGATATCAGTCTGTTAAGTGCTGCTGATGCAAATGAAAGACTGGTCCATAAAGCAGCATCTTTTCTTTATATGGATGCAAATTAATTTGAAATTCTAGGTGTTTTTGTGACAGAGCACATTGTACTCTGGGAAGCCTCCAGTAATTTCTTAAGGCTAATCAGAAAATCTAACACAATATTTTAATTAACTTCTTTAAGATTATGTTAAATTCGTTAAGGCTGTCTTCAGTTTGGTGTGTTTGTCTCTTTCTGTTGTTTACTTTGTCATTTTTTAATACTGATTTCACAGGGTGAAAAGAGAAACTCAAACTGTGATACTTGATACCTAGGAAAAGAGGTCGTCCCGTTAAAGAGGAGAATTGTTTACAATTGTTTACAAACAATTCTCTCCAGCTAGACATTTTAATTAAGTTTATAAAGGATGACAATGGGAATTGAGTGTTACTTACTGGGGTGTTTGATAACATAATGAAAAGAAACAGTCAGTGTGTTTAGAAAGCACAGCCAGACTGAAAGAGTGAAGTGACTTACCATTCACCAGCAAGTATTATGTTTTAACAGTTCATCTCTCTGGACACAATTGGTTTGAGGGCCATTTCATCTTTTGACTTCTCTGCTTTCAAGATCAAGAGTTTGTTTGATGGTCTCTGCCTTGTAAGAACACCATGCAACCAAGTTTTTCTGTCTTTGGAAGTAGTTATTGAAGCACATACTCAAACTTACCTTTGAACTTGGTGAAGAAGCACGTGGTAAAGGCAGTTTTGGCTTTACTCATTACTTAAAGCCTATTCCTTCACCTTGTTGCCAAGATCCTACTTTCTGTATAGAGATGGTATTTTTCTGAAAGGTTATCTTGCTTCAGACAAAGTTAGTGGGTTTCTGACAGGCTGTCCTGCTTGGGACAGCTAGTAGGGAAAACATAGTTTGATTAACCCATCTGTGCATGCTTCTATAATATATGTCATTCATTCTACATAGAAAATCATCCCCCACTCTGAACTTCTTTAATTATTCTCAACCCACAAAACCTAGTATCTTTTAAGGTCTCATTTTAGGGAATTTGTCCTATTAAAGAATACCATGCAGACAAATCATTCCACATTTCTTCTTCTGCAAAAATAACTCTAGGTCACACATTTGCTGGAAAGAAGGTTATACTACCAAAAATAAGTATTTACTGAGTCAAACATTCCAGTGCTAGGTTCTCCCGGGCGGTGTCCCAACAAACAGAAGAAGCCTTCCTTCAAGTACTGTAGATTTAATGGTTATGATAGGATCTCCTGGAAAATCCATTATAGAAACTAATTCCACTCTTAGAACAGTAAAACGAAGCTTCCCAAGTAAATTAAAACTTTATCAGGCATACTTTTCTAATCCTTGCATTTCTTTTCCCATTTCTACATCTATGCTACAAAAGACACCCACCACTCCCTTTGCTTGCTGCTAATCTAAGAATTTCTCCACGTCACCAGGAAAAGTGAACAAAAGACGTTGTGCGGCTGAACTCGCCGTTGCCTACTTGCTTGATGCAAATTGACTTGATACACTCGCTAATACAAGATTTTTCCCTTCATAATAGTCAAAGCACTGCCAGGAGTAAAAGTCTAATGTGGGATGCTGCAAAGAAGTCATTTAAAAAAAAAAAAGGCTTGGCTTCCCCTCACCTGGCATTACCCATGGAAAAGTTTCACAGTAGGTCTAGACTGACTGCCAGGGAGGAGGTACCCACTGGGCACATCCAAGCCTGTTGCATGGCATGTGTTTAGAGAGGCACAACAGTTGGACCTGGTGGTCCTCTGGTGATGTCTGTGTCTCTTCCCTGGTTGCACAGTCAGCAAAGAGTATCAAACAGGTCTTTCTCAGGTGTCTCAGCAGAACACCTGATCTTTCAGGTATCCTCAGCCATTCGTCATTTAGAAAACACTGTTGGCTTGTACATATTAACATGGACTCAACTCTTTGCCTCCAAGCACATTAGCTCCCCAGGCATTCCTGTTTATTGCCACAATGCTTTTGTTTGTCATGAACCTGCAGGCCACAGCTTAGCTGCATTTCATCATGATCACATGCCTGTAACATGAAACATCTTCCACCTCCTGAAATGTATCTCTGAGGCGAGCTGCCCATCTGGGGAAGCTGCTGCCAGCAGCTGTCAGCCTCTGCCCCAGCCTCTACTGAAGTAGCTTTAGCTCAGCCTTTGTCCAGTGCCAGGGGACAGGGAGCTGGGGTTTCTCTGCAAGGAGGACGTGTGGATGCCTCTGGTCCACACTCTGTGGTGATCTGAGGTCAAGTGGAGGAGAAAGCATGCCTGCTGAGGTGAAGCACAACACACCACGTGTTTCTACCTGGCTCAAGATCCTGGTCCACAGTCAGCAGGGAAGCAGGGAAGTGCCTCCACACAAAGAGATACTTGGAGAATAAGTACAGAGTGGTTCTTTTAATCACTTTTAAGCCTGAGTGCATCTCAACATGGTATTTCTTTTTTGCTAAAGGAAGATCAGGAGGCAGGAAGATGAAAGAAAACCAGTTTAAAAAACCCACTGAGTAAATGAATTACAAAAAAAAAAAGCAGCAACAGAAGGAATAATGGTGCTTTGTTTATTCTTTCCCTTTGAGCTTTGTGGACACATAATAAAGTAGGACCAAGAGTAGAAATCTCTTTCTCTTCCTCCTCTGCTCTCTGCCTTGCTTCGTTTTTTTTCTGTAGCCATTAGCACTGTGGGAGCCTACCACCCACAGTGTCCATTCATTGGCTCTCCAAAGAGGCCCAAGAGTGTAGCCACCCCACACAGGCTAACCTGGTCTCAGAGGGCAGAATGATGTAGCCTGAAGCTAGTTGCTATTTGTATAGCAACATGACATTGCGGGAAAAGAGTTTAGTCATGCTCAATTTTGCTTCTGGTATTGCAAAAGCAGCACATCAGTTGTGGAGTCATGCAGATTGGATGGAGATAATTATATTAAATTGCTCCACAGAAGCTTTTTTGAGAGTGTTGCATGTAGAAAACCAGGCTTTTTTTTTTTTTGGCAAGAAATTGATTCATATGAGGCTACACGGAGCATTTATCTTTAAGAGTTCAGGTCACCTTCTTCCTTGAGAAAACTGAAAGAAGGAATTCTTTATGAAATTCCATGTAGCATTTCCTCACCATTTCCTCCTCCAGGCCTTTTTCTTCCTCAGCCTGGAAAAAACAAGATGCATGAGTAGTATGAAATGTGCAGAGAACCCAATTTCTTCTTTCTCTCTGCCCCTCTGTTCCCTGTGACTGTCTTCAGTAGTTTAATTGGTCAGATAAATGCTTTCCATTTAAAGGTCCAAGGACCCCAGCCTTTTGTTCTGAGTTTTGTAGTTGAATGAGAGACACTTTCCAGATGTTTTATTTATCACATACAGGGCAAGTGCTCCTTAAATCTGATGCTGAAGACGGATATAATTTAAGGTATATGAGGCAATGCTTGTGCTTCCCTGGACTCAGTCCAGCTTGTTTTCCCCCACCTTAAATTTTACTGAGACCACCAGAATACTCCTGCTCAGAGCAGGGATTTATCTCGCTGCATCAGTGAGGATGACAACTGAGTTCCTAGTGTCACAACACTGTTATTTATTTTCCCTGCTGGGACTCCATCACGCTTTTAACCAACACTAGTTAAAAACATCTGTTAAACAAATTCCTTTGGAAAATTCCATATACAGCAACCATAGAGATAAGAGATAAGTTTAAAGCTACTTTGCATACTTCTACTTAGAAAAAGCAGCAGTACAGAACCTGATGTGACTTTTGTTAAGTGCAATCAGAAGATTCAGTGTAGCATCTGAATGATTTTTTTTTTTAATGCATTCCTTGAGATTTTAGGTTTCTTAATTCTGCTTTCTGTGATGCATCACATTTTTCCCTCCACCTTAGTCTTGCTGTAACAGTGGCCTCATCGTTATGGCAATTATATAGCATGAATATCCTAAATTATCTGCTCTATTATGGCTTCTCAGAAGTAGCCCTGATAAACATTTTCATGGGCCACCTCAAGTGAGGGAACTCCAGATCCATAATACTGAAGTTCAGCCTGTGAACAGACTTGTTTGCCCTCTGCTTCATGAACTGGGCTCCATTAAGAAGCCAAATGTTTGTGGCTGTGTCTCGCAGTCCAAGTGAACATAGCTTCTGTTTTCATGGAATGGTCATTCTACTGCAGGCTACTGTGCAATTCCTGGACCATTTATTTAATGAACTAGCTGTGTAGGCACATTGGAAGTGGTGCACATGTGCTGGCCAGAGGTGATAGCTTCCAGCTCTGCTCTCTTGAACTAATGACCTACGTGCAGGCAAAGTAGACACTTCTGTTACTGCCCCTTAGCATGGACATACTGCAAAGAAACCTGTAGGGAATCTGCAGGTATGACTGAGGATGCTGGAGCTGAGGCATTAACAGAGAGAGTATATAGCAGGAGGATGTAGGCGGTGATTGCACAGGTTGAATTTGTGAATTTAGATTAGTTTATGAATTCAAAGAATAGATATACACACTTGTGGAAAAGTTGTTGCAAACATTCAAGCCAGTCTACAAATATCTGAAGGGTGGCCGTCAGGTGGATGAAGTCGTTTTCTTTTCAGTGACGCCCAGTGATGGGATGAGGGACCGAGGACATAAACTCAATCACAAGAAATTCCGTCTCAGTATGAGAAAAAACTTTTTTCCTTGTGAGAGTGACAGATTGCTGGAACAGGCTGCCCACGGAGGTTGTGGAGTCCCTTCCTCTAGAGATCTTCAAAACCCACCTGGGATTGTTCCTGTGTGACCTGCTCTAAGTGGTCCTGCTTTACAGGGGGGTTGGACTCAACAATATCTGGAGGTCCCTTACAACCCATAGTGTTCTGTGAGTTGCTTTAGGTAGTGTTCCTTTAACATTTGAGCTCAGTTACTTTCAGTGCAGTATTTCCCAGGTTTTTAACTACAACACTCTTTCCATCTACCTGCTGACAAACATGTAGAGAACAGGAAGATGGAGAGAACCATTCTTCCCATTATTTCATTAGAAAACTAAGTCTTGGAAACCTCTCTGCAGCCTTTGATTCTCTGATTTTAGAATATGCTACACTTACAGAGAACATATTTAGCTTTTCTGTATTTGAGAAATGGAAGAAAACTATGTTATGTCTCTACATACCCCTCATGTCTGCTCACATTTATCAAGTAAAGAATGACAGATATGCTAACTTGTTTTGTCATAACAAGATAAGTAGTAATGGTGCTGTTCTCTAGTCCAGGCAACCCACATTTATTTGATATTCGGCCACCTTGGAAAGTTGATTTTGCTGTCGGCTGTTCACCAAGGATCAGTTACAGAGATAACAGAGGCCTGGAAGCTCCTGGCAGTGTTCGTCTTTTTGCAAATGAGCAAGCAAGTGAAGAATGTTCTTTTTCTGTGCTGCTAGCCAGGAATCTGTTCCATGCTGCCTATGATACCTCCTGTTTTCCTCATGCAGTAGGTGTTGCCATGTCCTAAAGAAAGGAAGCAGTTGAATGCCAAAAGAAAAAAAGTAGTTCCCATGACAAGTTCATGAAAGGGTTTTAGTGAATCAAGGCAGAAATCCTCCATAGAAAGGTGACATCATCAACAAGGTCACATAGCAAAGTGATACCAAACTGCCTTTTATAACGCATTGATGCTTCTCTGCTTTTGACCAGCAATCTGACGCAGCAGGCTGTGCTACAGCACAATGTCTACAGCCTCCAGCTGCATTTGAGAGATAGCTGCAACAGCTTTGCTGGTTTTCATGGCCTGCAGTGCTATCAGTCCAACCCGTAATCTTATCAGATCTCTGTACCAAAGCAGAGCTGGACAAGCCTCCCTGAGGCAGAGGTGTCTTGGAGCATGGGCGCCTTGAGTCTATATGAAGGCATGGAAAAGAAAGTTGCCTGACCTTTCTATTACTCCTATTTTCCTGAAGGTGTCTGCTGCTTTTAACTGAAAAGAAAGCAAGCCACATTTCAAATGTATTTATTAAATTTTATGGAAAAATATCTGAAAACCATTTTTTTCCCTGTTCAGGGAGAAGAAATGAGTAACTTAAGAGATCTGTTATTCTTACACTGAAGGTGTATTTTACATAGAAAGTATGTTGCATTTATGCAACTTTTTCTGACCTGACTTTATGGTGCTAAAGATGTAGTCAGAGATGGGGAAAGCCAACCGTCTTTGGAATCAAGTTTGCATTTTTGTTTGGATTTAAAAAAACCCAAACCACACACACAAAAAAAACCCCAAAACAACCAAAAAACCAACACCAATGTAAGTAAAGTTTCCCCACATAATCTTCTTTGATTAAAGGCTTTTATGCATATTGATACTGTTGTTGCTGTCTTCTACCACACACAGCTATTTTTGCTGTTTTTGAGCCCAAGGATTGCAGAAAACACAATAGCAGTAAGCATATAAAAGGAATTTTTAGACACTATATTGAACTTTCAGCTTAAGAATTACTCAAAGAAATGTGAAGTGCTGTTAAAAAAAACAGCAAAACAGCATAATGGATATGTTTGGTAGTACTGATCTTGATCAGTTCCTCTGGTGGTACAGTTAGCATCTATAATTATTTAGGTAGAATGGGCATCTGCCCTGCTGTGGGCAAATGCGTAGTACACATCCTGAGCTCAGAGGTTGAACCGCGCCACAGAATACATGTCACAGGTACTATGTTGTAGAAACAGAGCTTCTCTAGTGTGAAGCAAGGTGACTGACACACTAACACAGATTCAGCAATGCAGATAAAAACTGATTCATGTGCTCTGAGCCACTGTGGAAATATAAGCAAGAAGGAAGGTTTCATTGAAGCTGGAACATGACAGGCATGTGAGACAAGGTGCAATGGGATGATAAGTGTCAGTAACAGTTTGGCTCACGAACTCGTCACCTCCCATGGCATGTCAAGCACTCTTTGCCCAATCTTTGAAAGCTACCCAAGCAGCACCTTTACTCAGCTCTTGAAGAAAATTCCCAGAGTCAGAATGCAGATGGTATGAAAAACACTACCAGTGTCTTTCCTAGGCAATAAGTATTTTATTAGCGTATTTCACACTCCGAGGAATGGGTAGTTCATATGTTAGAGGACAAGGAAGTTTTATTACAGGAAAGCATAAAATTCACAGGTAGTTGTCCAAAAAAGAAGAAATTCCCCTGAGATTTCAGTTTTCACTGTAGTTTCTTTCTAAGAAATTGATTTTTAAGAAGTAATATATCTGAATGCATACAGAGAATAAATTATTATGTTTCATATGATCTCTCTCAAGAACAACTCAGTCAAAACTGTGTAATATCTAAGCATATAATACTATTACAGCACTCAGTGTTTACCAGTAAGCTTACTATTACAGTGGAATGTACAGTGTTGCATTGTACCATCTTCTTTTAGTTGCCTAGCTAAGTGTAAGGCTCTGTTTAAACAATCTGTAGCCGGGTCTGCAATCCAGATAGCTGTGGATTACATATATACACTTTGCTGACAGAAGTTTCTATGATAGACAAAGCCAGGAAGGCAAAGCCAGCACTATTCCCAAATCATATTTTTTGCATGTACATACACCACTAGCAGCAGTGTAACTTAACAATGTGATTTTAATAGCAACCTTTCCTGGTTGAACTATCCTTGTGATATGTTGCACTTCATCATGTCCATCTATGTGTGAGATAGTAAAGCTTCTAGATTTGATACCTGTTCATATGCATTGCTCCTCTGCCCAAATCATCCAAATATCTAACCCAACAGGCAATTCAACATGAAAGAAACCTCTCTGGCAAGAATCATTATAGGTCAGAATAAATTTTAGCTCTCCTTAGTGACAACAAAACCCACCCCACGGAGCCAAACAAACTGCACTAGTCTGAGCCTCCACCCAGAAATCTGGCAATCTAAATTACGTTCTCTTATTGAGCAGTACTTCCCTCCAAAGGAACAATGAATCAAACGAAAGGGCCTAAATAAATAAATCTTTACACTTCCCTGTTCTTTCTCCCTCACAGTTAATCATACGTCATTTTGGAAAAGCTAAGTAATCCACAGCAGGAGGCACAACTGTCATCACAGAGTACATTTACAGCATCAGCCATCCCTGAGGTGGTGATGGCTGTGGTGGCTTGTCATTTTTCCTACCCACATCCTGTCACCCCACAGGAGATAGGTGCCCAGGTCTCACAGTGGATGGGCACTGTCTGCAGCTGAACCTGCCCTGGCCCGAATCCCTGCACATATTCTGCTGCCCTGAGCTGCTCTGCTGGTTTTGCCATCAGTCACTGCTGCTGCTGCTGCTGCTGCTGCTGCTGCTGCTGCTGCTGCTGCTGCTGCTGCTGTTAGCTGTGGCTGCTGCTGCTGCTAGCTGTGACTGCTGCCCTGGCAGCTAGCTTCCTGATTACTCTCTTCTCTGGTCTCTCCAGCCACCACGCAGCCATCTCTTTGGTGCTTTTAGTCCTTTACAGAAAGTGCAGCAGTGCAGGGATCGACACAGTGCCCCAGCCATGCAGAACAGACTTACTGAATTGTCTTCTTTCTCTCCTAAAGGGAAAAGAAAAAAAAAAATCTGCTTGAAATCTTTTTTCCCCACACAGACACATTTTTGCACTTCTCATGACCTAAGCAGTATATTAGGACCACTGATCACCCCAGGGAAGTTAACCAAGTTTTTGCAAACGTGTTGGTGTGTACCATTTTCTGCACTTTCTTACTTAGCTGCTTTTAGCACAAAGGTGCAGAGTACTGGAAAATAAATCACAGAATCACAGAATTAACCAGTTTGGGAATGAACTTTGAGATCCTTGAGTCCAGCCTATCACTTAAGACCTTCTAATTAACTAAACCATGGCACTAAGTGCCTCATCCAGTCCTTTAAACACCTCCAGGGACAGTGATTCCACCACCTCCCCGGGCAGCCCATTCTAATGGGCAAATCACTCTTTCTGTGAAGAACTTCTTCCTAATGTCCAGCCTAAACCTGCCCTGGTGCAGCTTGAGATTGTGTCCTCTTGTTCTGTCACTGGTTCAAATGTTCAAGTAAGCCTTATAAATTCTGGTCCATTATTCCCTTCCCTTACTAGTGGGTGTTAACAAATTATATTTCTTCTCTAGGCTGTGGAGGACGTTCATTGTCCACAGCAGTTCCTGGGGAACGACTGCTCTCCAGACCACCAGCTTTCACAGGAGAAACTGAGTTTGCACAAGCTCCCACTGCTACATGAGGAGTTTTGAGTTCTGAAATGCCTGGTTAGCACTCCCATGACAGGAGTTTTCTAAGTTACTGAGTTTTGTATTCTCGTGCCACGCTTTCAGTGTTACGCAAGGTCCAGAGGAGAGAAATTGCCACGAAACAGATCAAATTTCCAGCTGGAAAGGAAGTTCTGAAATTGTCACAGAAGGCTTTTTGGTACAGGGTTTCTGATACAGTTTTGCAGAGCATCAAATAGTCCAGATAAGTGCTCTCCATTGTGGGTGCTGATCTTTAACTCCAGAACTTTTGAAGTTTGCCCCTCATGTATTTCAAGTCTATGTCCTTTAAAAAGAGCTGCTTCTAAATGAAATAATTAAAAGTTCTTTGTGTCTGTGGTTGGAACTGGATGATCTTTGAGGTCCCTTCCAACCTAAACTATTCTATGATTCTGTGGTTCTAGGAGAACCCACATGTTCATTTACAATCCCCAGAGAGAAGGCAAAATTAATCCTGCTGTCACTTGATGAAGTATTATGAAATGACATTATTTATACTAGATTTAGGCATAAGTCTCTATTTCCAGGGGCATGTCCTACAACATTGCAAAAGGGATATTTTTTTCCCTTTCTATCTTTGAAGCATGAATAACACAGACAGATACATCTTAATGATCTAAAAGGGCAGTAGCTATTGCCAAGGGGTCTTCAGGCTGAAATAATGCAGAGGTACTTATTTAAATGTCTTTTTCAAAAGTGTAAAACAAAGTGTAACAAATAGCACATAAAAGATCTCTTTTTTCACCAGAAAAAAAAAAATCCATCAGAGGAGGTTTTCTAGCTCATCATTGCCTGTAGTATTCTTGTTCCTACCACCAGCAACCACCCCACCCTTCTGGTACGTAGACAGCAGTTCCCTCCAGTGCTCTGCAACTTAGAGGTCTCTCTGTCTTTTCTCTGATTTCCTTCCTTCAAACTCTCCCTTCACATTTCAATGATGTAAAACAGCCAAGATAAGAAGTAGCTGTCTCTTCCCAGGAGGAGACTGGAAGGATGTGAAATTCAGAAGAACAATTCCTTTTTTCCTTCTGTCTTCCTGGAATGAAGTAGGAGGAAGTGAGAAGTAAGTTAACCTCCCTTGTGCCAGCTGTGCCTCTTAGCAAAACAAAGAAAGAAAAGTGTGTCAGTACTGTATTGCTTTCCTCTTGAAAGCACAGAACTATTAAAAACAAGCAAACAAACAAAACTAAGATAGGAAACAAAGGTGGCTAGTAACTTGTTCTTTTAGCACCTGGCATAAACTGTTGTCTTGTCCTGTAAGTCATGTTTCATCTAGGCCCCCTGTCGCTATTAAAATATGACAGGAGCAATTTAGACTGTTACCATCATGGTGTGAAAGTTCCATTTGTTGTGTTGTATGAAGACTGGCATCTTGGGGTTTGGGTCTGCAGGGGTTAAGTACATTTGTGTGGAGGATGGGAGTTTCTGCTACTGTGAGGTTCTGAGTAGCTTTTTACATGACTTTTGTGTTATTGCTGTGACTTAATGAGAAAAACACAAGAACAAATGTTTTCTTGGTTACTTAAAGATAATAAAAAACAGTAGAAGCAGAAGAATCTTTCTCATTTGCCATGGGATCCTAGCTCACACAGTAGCGTGAATTCACAGCCAAGAACGTCACACTTTGTGATGGTGATGAAGTTCTTTGGTATGCAACAAGAGACTCAGTTCCCATGGTTAAGGTATAGGGTTCGATTTAGAGAGACAAGTGAGTTTATACCTGCTGTCTATTTGCACTGGGAGATAGTTTTTGGGAATGAACAAGAAGAAGCCGGGCATTAGAAAGTCACAAGAATTTCTGGGAAGTTTGTTACTATAGATACCCTTTCTGTCAGTAAATATGGGAAGGGAAATCCATAAGCAGGGTTTTTTGTTACCATGCCAATGTCTTCACAGTTTGATTTTGTCATGCCCATATTCTTAGTATCTTGTCTAGCTGCATCAGGGATGACCTGGACTCCAAAATCTGACTCATGTCTAATTGCAGCAGCACAGGAGTACCACTAGAAAGAAGCACTCTCCTAAGCTACTGAAGCCAGTATTCTGTGAAACAGTGGACATCAGTAATTGCTTAGTACTGACACGTTAGGCTTTATGTTAGTGTGACTGTTGTCTACTTTAGGGAATCCTAGGTGTGGAACAGAGAAAAGGAAAAGCATGTATATGCATAAGGAAGGTAATGGGCATCAGTCAAAAAAATCTGGGAAAATTAAAATATTATACTTGAGTTATCAGAAATAAGAACTGCAGAATAAGTATTCTAAATGGACAGTCAGTGCCATGGAAACTGGGAGTTGCAGAGAAATGGTCCAACTGTGCTAAAAGATTGTACATCAGCAGCCAAACTGAAATTGAAACAGAGGTAGCAGCTGATCTGGCATATCCTACTACCAAGAAGCAATTGCCTGTGTGGAACCTGGTTCATCAGAAGAAACATAAGTGTAAGGAAAAAGAGCCAGAAAAAAATCCTATCCAGTTTCACAGCTGGAAAGTTAATTACACTTGTATGTGTGTAAGTATACACTAAGGAAATAAAGAGGATGAGATTTGGAGTGAATGCCTCCAAGACTTGTAGCATCTTTCCAGTTCAGTTACAGTGGTTCAAAATCTTATGACTGGGGAAACCCTCTCCTTACCTTTCAGGATACAGAAGGGAAAAGATTACAAACTAAGCAATATAAATAGAGAGTGGGAATTTTGTGAGGACTGTCGCTCATCTCATTAGATGGAGGAATGAAGTTCTAGTTACTCAGTGCTGAAAGTCTCAAATAATGCTTAATGACATCTGTTTGCGAACAACAGCTGTTGCTCGGTTCGTGTGATTGGACTCAAAGCCTCATTTCTGATCCAGTGTGTGCCAGTACTGCTACCTTTTAATGAAAAAGACCTGTCTTTCAAAAATCAACCATAATAATTTATTGAAGGCTGGGGGGAGAGGGGGAAAGGAACTCAGAAAGTGTGAAGAGGCATCAACGAAGCTTTTTTTACCATTCTTTCAGCACTTTGAGCCTTGAGTATCTTCTATAAAAGTGAATGGTGAAAGAGGATTTGCTAGCAAGGGAAACATAGCAGAGTTCTTCCAGAAACATACTGCATCTGAGATCTACCCTGCTCACAAAATATGTATAGATACTGACTTTTCCAGGATCAGTGAAAAGAAAGACAAGATAAATAAGTGATTTTTCTGTTCCGTTCTGATGCTTGGAAATGAAGCTGTGGCTTTGTGTGGAAGAGCAAAGGGCCCTCGGAGAGCAATCTTGACAGTGATTGAGCCCTACCTGTGGTAGTGATTCACTGGCATCGTGATTGCTCAGTCAACCTGTGGAAAGTTGTTTTCCTCTACTAGGCTTTGGTGTTCAGCAGAACCTTGCATCTTATGTCAGGTAATAGCCACAAGGGTTTTGTGTTTCAGAGCTTAAGACAGGGCTGACGACTACCCTGATAAGGTGGTACCTGACACTGACAGACTAGTTTCTGGTCTCTAATATGAGGATCTATTCCCAGCAGAAGCATGAGGTTTAATCTGTGAAGTTTCAGGAAGCCAAGCAAGCAGGTAGAGCTTCATAGAGTGTCATAAAGAGCTGCTTTATAGGAAAGCAGAATGCATACATCCAGTTTGCTCATTGCAGATTTCTAATTCAGAATTCTAATTTCTGGATTTCTAACTCAGAGTTATTCTTCCTGAGGTGGGTGGGGTGTAGAGTTTATACAGGAAGTACATTCTAAATAAATCATCAGTTACCAGTTGCTAAGACCTTGATGAGCTTAATGAGCCCTGTGGGGGTTGTCCTACCTCTTCTAAGAAGAGTCAAGCCCATCTCATTTCTGATACAGTTAACTCTAGGTGTGTTCCTTACTTTTATCTTTGTCTATGTTCTACTTTTTACTGCCAAAGCTTGAACATTTTTTGATTTTTGTAGATCTATTTGCAAAAGGACAGGCATATAATGAAAAAGGATGTGGAATAGAAGCCAAATGGCATCACTTAAGTCAGTTTAAAGAAGCTTGATATTTGGTTGTTTATAATCTCAGTATGTTAGTTGTTTGTACTGTGATAAGAGCATTTTTGGTGTGGAGACTGAGCCACAAGACTTATTGCAGCAATGCAGACAATGTTTGTCTGTTGGTTAGGGAAATGGACTCGAAGTCAGGAAGGTCTTGGGTCCTAGACCAAGCTGAACTCAGTGACTCATCACACAGCTCTGGGAAAGTGCGTTTAACTCATTTTGCAACATCATGGAGATCTGGCTGCTGATCTGACCTGAACCAGCCTGTAAATCGAAAGTCAGTGGTGCATGTGGGAAAGATGAGTCCTTTTTTCTTATTCTGGGTAAATATGAATTCTACATTATCTTCTCCTGAGCCAAAATTTCACTCTGTGGATGTATTAATATTCTTGTATAGTCAGATGGATATTTTGAAGGAAATTGAACCTCTTCCCCTCAAAAAAACTTTTGCACCTCCTATGTAGAAGTGAGTGTGAAGGACCAAACAATATCAGAAGTAAAGACTGTATGTTATTTATTTTTTATTATCCTGGAGAACTTAATTTAGTCATTCCAAGTTTCAGATTTTGACATCTACAGTTATGAACACACAAAATAAACATTATATTGAACTACAAACTTTGTCTTCTGAGTAGGTAACTAAATCAGCTTTTTGGTAGAAGTGGGAATGCATCATGCAAGTTTTATGAGAAGGAATTATAATGCTTCACCGATTTGAATTTTTCAGGTGTTCCTCATGCACATTGGGACATCCTATTTGCAAAATCAAAACACACCAAAAAAAAAAAAAAGCTTTTACAAGTCCTTTCTTTTCTCATATGAGAAATTATATGAGGGTATTTGGCCAATCAAAAGTATAGGAGTGAGAAAGGAGGTTATCGCTAATAGTCAATTATCAGTTTTTATGTCCACATAAAAGAGGTAAATCTTTTCTGACCACCACCTGTATTTTAGATTACCTGTCTTGACCCCATTGAACGTAACAAAGCTTTCACAGAGGTCTGCATATAGTCCTGATATGTCAGATCCTCTAATATACCTTATTTTTCTAATGTGCCCCCTCTAACAATCTGCTTTACCCGAGGTGTTTACCAGTCACAACACTGATCAACTTGGAGCTGCAAGGCAAAGGATCAGGAGGGAGTTTAAGTTTTGAAATCCAAACTGAAAAGTGAAATGGGTCAGTAAGAAAGCTAGTTCTCATGGGCTCTGTGTGTGTGTGTGTGTGTGTGTGTGTGTGTCTGGAATGAAAAGGAAGTGGTGGGTATTGCATCTGACCAAGTAGTTAGCAGTAAACACTTCCATCATCAAATGCAGTTCTGCTTCCAGATTGCAAATCTCCTATCCATTTTTCTTACTTTTAAGGAAATACCATTCCAGCCCCAAGAAGCAGTTCTGAAAAATTGCGTAGCAAATTTCCACATTTAATATTTCCCGTACAGTCATTTGTCTGACAGCCAACTCTGAAAACCAAGCCAGGGCATTACACTGAACTAGACTTACCCACCAGCATAGATGATAAAAGCACTGTTAGTCCATCTGTGCCATCCCTGATAAACGTGAGCAAACCCATTCTTTTCAACACCTGCTCTCAGTGATAGCTCCATAATTCTAGTTCTTGGTATGTATTTCTAATTGCAGTTTAGTAAATAATTCTGCTTTAAAGAACTTAACTCTTTCTTTCTGTGCTATATTTGGTTCTGCAAGCACAGCAAGATTAAAAAAAAGGCCATTAAAAACTCACCAACCTCACCCCTCCAAGGCAACAACAACAACACAAAAATCCTCCCTGGATCTCTCTGAGTGCTTAAGAAGCAGGTCAGCAGGTCACGGCTGTAAACAGCAATTCTTCAGAGGAAAACCAACTGACTAATTCAGTGTATAAATGCAGCTTGTCCACAATCAACTAATTTTCAACTAATCAACTCATTTTCAACTCATTATAGAAAACACAAAACTAGAATAAAATCTGGGTGCATATGCTTGCATTTTGGGAAACCTTGGCAGCATTGCACTGCATCGAATGAATGCAGATGACGCAGCCTTGCAAAGAGCCGTGCAGCTGGTTTCTGTCAGTCCCCTTCCCACAGGCAGGGCCAGTGCAATGGCATAGCTGCTGGTTCAAAACCAAGAATCTTTCCTGCATTGGCAGGTTGGTTTATTCTTTGTATAGTAAGTGCAGCTGAGTTTTTAGAAATACTGCCTGCTGAATTTTAGAAATCTGAACTATAATTTAGCAACTTTTGAATCACTAAGAATAATATGTTCTTAAGTAAGTTTCCTGAGCCTGCCAGTTTACGTAGGTGAGTAAACTAGACAGGTCAAATATCTGGCGTGGTTTATAAATAGACTAAAAAAAATAATCTCCATATATAGAATAGTATCCAGACTTTCTATTGTTTGAAGCAAATGATATCATTATTTGGATGTCTTTCCAGAGCTGAAAATGACTAGACTTTGGAAACTAAAAGTAGTTAAATATAGAAATCGCTACTTTAATGAGTGGATGCTGTGTTTCATTATTATGCTACTGGTATGTGAACAAATGCCTTTCTGTTCCTAGGGATGGGATAAGAAGGAGGATTTTATTCCAGTAATATAAGATACTAGACAAAAGCCAAATTCAGATTAAGGACTGACAGTGTCTTTACCCCCATTCCTTAATGGATTTTTTTCCCATTCCACTGCACATGTGATAACACTGCCCACTAACTGGTGCCTTGCATAAGCCTTTACATTTTTGCAATAAAAAATAAAAATATACAGTGGTTTGCATACAATAGTCCCAGCGCTGTTACTCTGAAGGCCACCATCCTGTCAGATAAGAAATGCCTTGTTGGGTGCTAAATGAAAAGTTTGTTGTCTTATAAGAAGAGTTAATAGACTAAAATAATATGTGTGTCTCAAAGCATGAATTTACAAAGATAGAATCAATTTTAACAAGATACCAAAACAAATTTTGAACTTCCAGCACAGATTTTCCTTTAGCTGCTTACCTATCTTCTACCTTCCTCTCAGATTTAGCTAAAAATTCCCTCTTGAACAAAGAGTCAGTTGACATGAAGCCTCCTAAATTAGGCATCTGCATATCTCAGACATAAACAAGATGTCTGAGTTCTTACTATAATCACAGAAGCCCATGGGCTTGCCTTAACTAATACTAATAATGTATCCACCTTTGCTTACCTTTATTACTACATTTTCAGCTTCAAACGCTTCCTAGACTCGTACCTGTGGGGTTTTCCTGCAAGCAAACTTGATTCTTAAGTTGCTCAAACTGAAAATGGAGTACTCATGACCAACACTTCCCTTGTCCATCTGTAGTCACTGTGGGCCATGGTTTTCAGTTCATGACTATATAAAGTTTGCCCCTTTGAAAGATGTAAGAGAGATTTCCAGCCATCGCTGTGTGCTCTTCGAAGAGCTTAGTTTGCCTGCAGCATCACCTCTCTCTTGCTAGTGTATGTTCAAGTGTTAGTTGATGATTAAGACAAAAATCATCATTCCTTTAGGCAAATCTGTTACCTGTCTCAAATAGAGGAGTGCCAGAGGACATTGTTCTTCCTCCTCTGAATGCAATTTTGTTCTAGGAAAAGCTTTCTGCATCTTAACCCTCCTTCATTCTTCATTATGAGCTCTTGAGAGCTGGAGCACATTTACATAGAGACCCATGCCTTGTTTGTTAGTATCCCCTTTCCCATGGTATTACTAATTCTTCAAAAGTAAGGTGGAGTGATGATTTTTTTCTATAGTGGTGACTTTTTTATCATTTGGGATTTTAAACCACTCTAACTAGATTCTCTTATTCTCCTCCCTTTCTTAGGATAATGTATAATCTTCTCTGTGAGGGAAAAGAAAGGCAAAATGCATCTGTATCCAACTTCATTACCTGCAAATTATGAGACTCCCCATTCACTGACTTCTTGACAGTAAACTATGTCATGGGTTGTACCTCTTGCTCAGAAGTGTATTGTTTGCAGACAATCACATGTTGGACAAGTGGGCAGGACCCCTGTACAGTTATTCAAATGTCTGTGGTTTATATTTAGGAAGCTTTTAAGATATGCTATCTGACTGAGCCTCTTAAAATACCTCAATTTTAATTTTTTTTTAATGCCTACTATATCACACCAGCTCCTTCTGAATTCCATCTCCCTTGCTGTGTAAATATGTGTTTGGACGAAAGCCACGAAATTAGAAATGCTTTTATGAAGAGTAAGTTCACACTATCACACCTGGCATCTGCAGTTGTTACAAGGCAGTGCATCAAGACTGCAAAGAGAGAATTTTCAATTGGAAGAGGGGATGGTAAATAGTAACTAAAAGAAAGCGAACACGTGCAACTGCGAAGTTTCACTTCCAAATGAAACTATGTAGCCTTCAAATCAAGGCTGCATGCCAGAAAGTTCATATAATCAAGGTCCACAAGCCAACCCATAAGAGGAAAGGCTTTTATAGCTTTACTTCTGAGAGGTACAGAATTCATGTTTCCCATTGCTGGCTTCAACAGACTTGCCAAGACACACTTGAGAAGACAAGCTTCTGTCTGGTGGGGTCTTGTCAGCATCAGAGATTTTGTATTCTCTTGCCCTTCCTTCACTTGCGTTGAGTATTCCGTACAGGCACCTGAGGCCGTGGGAGAAGTGCTGCTTTTGGATACTCCTTCTCTGTTAACATGCCCTTCAGGACTCAGAACCAAAGCAAGCTTCTGACTTCCTTGGCAACCTGCCTCCCAGTTTTCTTTATAGGCTCCATTGTAAGAGGAAGGTGGCAGGTAAAGCTCCACACCAGTCGGCAAATGATTGCCACAAGCATTGCTGTTCTGATTGCATTGGGGAGACCATTCTAAGCAGTTTGTAGGAGACCAGCTTTCTTAGTATGGCTTGTGGTGAATCTCTTTGCATTCCTTCTGGGACCAAGTTCCTTCTCCAGCTTTTTTTCATTGAGGGAGGTATAAATACATGGCTCCCCCTACTTCTGATGGGAAGTGTAAACAGTCATATGATATCAAGGTCATGCACTAAATCATTCCAGTTGCCATGCATCCAGTCTAGAAAAGGTTCTGGCTCCCCTTCAAATATGAAAGAAAGAATTATTTATTAGCTAAATAATTCTCAGGACAGTTGGAGAGAGGATCCACACCCATATCTTTTCCTTCGTCTCTGAATGTGCCAATTTATCTCTCTCTTTCCCTTGCCAGTTAAGATCTTGACAGTGGTCTTGCTGCCCAGTGAACTGGTAGCTCCTAGACTGCAAGCAGGTGTTTTCAAGTGGCAGTTCTTTCTTTGTCATTGTGGCTCTGGGGACAGAGCTTTTTCCAGGCTAAGCCTAATGCTGTGCAGTTCAGACCTGCCCCACTGACAGTGTCCTCCATGATTGTTTTGAATGGATGTTTATACATGTTTCTAGAGAAATAAGTTTGGCATCCAGGCAACAAATGTTTTGAACTCTAAGGAGTCAAAATGCTGATTTTGAGCAAATACAACTGTTCAGTTACATTTGAAACTACTGACATTCCCATCTGCCTGGTTGATCAACACCAGAACTACCCTGTCATATTCCTATTTTTCTTTCACCTTTATTTTGAAGAAAACAAAATAGTAATATTTCAAAGTCAGGTCTTTATAAACTGAATTTTAACTGAACACGAGTTTCAAAGGTCAAAACAGAGGTGGAAACAGAGGTCTGTACTAGAGATGTGGGCTGGTCTGGTCACCAAGGAAGTGACACAGAGGGCTGCCTCCCAGGCATGTCAGGAATCCCCTTGGGGCTTGCAGGCTGAAATCTGACATGAAGCATCCAAATGTGCTGCTTATTGCCGTTCTGCAGAAGCATGTGATGTGTCAGCACCCCCAGTCATAGTTCAGCTTTTCAACAAGCTCCCAGACCTTCTAAAACCTCTCTTGGCAAAACTTAGCTGGCTTGGAGGAGCCACTGCAACTGATAGAGAGAACAGATGAAGGCTTGTCAGGGCAGAAGTTAATGCACAACTTTATCACAGAAAATGTCAGCGTACAGAGTCCTTTGATTTTGTGTTGCAGTATTTTCATTATAATTTCCTTAATTTTATTTTTTGAGCTGTATGCAAGGAAATGGCTTATATTTCCTGGTCTTTCTGTACTCATAGAACTCTACTTTGAGGTCTGTCCTCTGGCTGCCTTTGTTCTTTGTCAGAATACCAGTCCTTGAAGTGAAGGTACTTGAATGGGCACGCACAGATAACGTTTACACAAACATGGCCAAGATTAGTAATAAATAAATCATTAATGTCTGGAAAAGTTTAAAAAGAATTGCATATATGTTGGGGGGGGAGGATGTGTTAAGAGTTTGGCTGAAGGAAGCTGCATTGAAGTTATCTTTTGTTGTATGAGATGTGTAAGTACAGAAGTAATATTGTTCAGGGACAAAAAAAAAAAAAAAGAAGAAAGCAAGAGAGGGGAAAAAAAAAGATTTTGTGTTGGGACACCCACATTTTATGCTTGCTATTTCACATACATAAAAAATGAAGAGGTATTTCCAGTAGGCAAATATACAAGCTTTGCAAACATAGGTGACACTTGCATGTTTTCTCTTGCTTGTGTTTAAATAGTATTCACTTTGAACATCAATCTTATATTCATTCCAGCACGGTGACCCAATGATCTTAAAAGAAGAGTTGGAAAAAATCCCTCTTCTCCTTTTCCATGTATTGCTTTCCCTTCTTTCTCCGTCCATTACAGCCTGGTTCACAACTGGCTGGTTAAAGCTTTTCCAGGGGTAGGTACATGTTTGATTTTTTCTGTCACAGAACTGCAGTTAGGTCTCCTGTTTCCTAAGAGGCTGTTCTGACTGCTGTGCTATTGTACACAATGAATGGGGCACAGTGAGGCTGCTTTGCTCAGTCTTCCTCTACCCCATCATCCTTTCCAGCTCTATTTTAAAAATGAAGGAGGTGTAAGCACATTTTCCAGAAGCTTAGGCACTATGAGCTAGACATGGGCCTCTATGGAGATACCTAAACTGGTAAATAAAAGAGGGCAGAGAGCAAATTACAGATATTCCTCTGTTCTGGATTGCTCTGCCCTGGTGTCTGCAAGGTCTGCTCGAGAGATGCCTAGCTTTGGACACTGTGGACCTGTGCAGATCTATGCCACCTGACTACAGAGCTGGGGGTCTGTCTCCAGCCCTTTTTATGTGGTTTTTATGTAGTTTCTGCCTGGCTTTCAGATCCCAGAGCAAGTTGGCTGGAACCCACATGGCTGAGGCAGCACATACTTGTATGCATGACCAGAAACAAGACTGTCCTCCTGCCAGCAGGAGATGGAGGTGGCCAGGATATTTTTCTGCCTCCAGGATGAAATGGAAGCTTTGTAGAGAGGTCTTAAACAGCAAATCCATCTATCTTCTTTTAGACTTGAGACGCTAGACAGAATGTAATGGTGTTTACTTATTAAAGAACATGCCCCTAAGAACCTAATAATACTTTAATTGGCAAAATAACACACCACTGTTAGTAGTTGTATAATTCACAGCTACGTCACTGCAAGAAGCACTAAATTACAGTTCTATTTCTTATTGCTAGTATTGCTACAAAGTTACTGTAAAGAAATCCTGTAAATCATACAAAAGGGTTATTGAGTTGCAAATCTATTGTCTTTCCTCCTGCAGTTGACATTCAGGTTAAGCCTATCCTTCCTTACAAGTTGATCCCCTCTTCTCCAAACTCCCGCCACAAGCTTTTCAGGAGCATGCCTGATGGAAAGTGCTATGGATGCTTCCAAAGGGGCTTCTACATTGTCTGTTGCAAATTTTAAACTGGGCTTTTTGTATATTAATGTTGCCTGATACACATCTGTTTAATTTCCTTTCACCTCATTTGTATGTCCATGGTTATAATTATTTCTGATGAAGTTTTACAAGGATCCTTATTTATTTTGTAACATTAACAAACTGTTAATACTCAGTGTTTTATACTGTGGCTTCCCAGTAATGTCAGATTAAATAGCAGTGCAATGATCTGCCTTCAGGAAATTAAAGTCACTCATATATATGAGACCAAGCTAGGAGCAGGTGTTGATCTGTTGGAAGGTAGGAGAGCCCTGCAGAGGCTGGATGGGTGGGCTGAGGCCAGTGGGCTGAGATTTAACAAGGCCAATTGCAGGGTTCTACACTTTGGCCACAACAACCCCAAGCAGCGCTACAGGCTGGGGACAGAGTGGCTGGAGAGCAGCCAGGAAGAAAGGGACCTGGGGGTACTGGTAGATAGTAGGCTGAAGATGAGCCAGTAGTATGCCCAGGTAGCCAAGAGAGCCAGTGGCATCCTGGCCTGTATCAGGAACAGTGTGGCCAGTAGGAGGAGGGAGGTTATTCTTCCCCTGTACTCAACACTGGTCAGGCCACACCTTGAGTACTGTGTCCAGTTCTGGGCTCCTCAATTCAAGAGAGATGTTGAGGTGCGGAAACACATCCAGAGAAGGGCAACAAAGCTGGTAAAAGGCCTAGAACACAAACCCTATGAGGAGAGGCTGAGGGAGCTGGGGGTGTTTAGCCTGGAGAAGAGGAGNACTGGCTAGGGCTGGGTGCTAGGTTGGACTGGATGATCTTGGAGGTCTTTTCCAACCTGGTTGATTCTATGATTGTATGATAGGTAATAAAGAAGAAAATGCTAGATTTTACTAAAAAATCTCCCAAGACATCCCATAAGCAGTCAAAAAAAAAAATAAAAAAAGAAGGAGTAGAAATTAGGCAATAGGGAGGGCCTAAGTATAATCCAGAAGAGATACATTAATGCTGGTCTCAAGTGTTCTCCCATTATGTTCCTTACCTTTGGGGAATCTTTGAGATTTTTCTCTTCATTATCTGAAGAATTTATGTGCATAAAAGGATGTAAAATGGGAAAGTTTAAAAAAAAAAAAAAAAGCTTCCTAAAATTGTGGAAGAAAACAATTGTGTCCCCACATTAGCTGCTGGTATTGTTACAGCATGCACATTAAAATGTTGGATGGTAGATAGTACACAAACAATAGACCTTGAACTTCTTCCAGTTGAAATAAGCATTAAAAGCTTTTTTTTTTTTTCCCCACAAGGGGACAAATATCTGCCATAGTTGTGCTTCATGCCCTATTTTCTCCATAGCAATAGTTTAACAAATTCAGAGTAACACTGCTAATTAAGAAATAAATAAACTTATTATTCTCCTTGTTGTTTTCTCAGTAAGCATACATGAAAAATTATACATGATAAAATTACTGCATCGGTCAGTCTGTTTCTGTTAGGCTGGGATATACTGTTCTTTACAGGTCCAGATAAAACAGGCCTCTACAGCACTACTTAGCACACCTCTCAATGAAGATGTGTCCTGCAGAAGAATATGTTCACACAGGCCCTGCATCTACACAGTGTCCATAAAACTGAATAGAATTATTCTTAATATCTGAAAAGTAATTGTGAGGAAAACTCTCTGAAATGGAGGAACCTGAGAAAGAGATGCACATTTGCAGTCCCCCTTCTATTCCTAACACATATTGCATCTGCAGATAGCTTCATGAGGGGAAAAGCAACAGGGAGATAGTGAGTTTGTGGCCATGCAAGTATTTAACACTGCAGGTGTGGCCAGTAGGTCAAAGGAAGTTATTCTGCCCACTCAACACTGGTCAGGCCACACCTTGAGTACTGTGTCCAGTTCTGGGCTCCTCAATTCAAGAGAGATGTTGAGATACTGGAATGTGTCCAGAGAAGGGCAATGAAGCTGATGAGGGGCCTGGAACACAGCTGTATGAGGAGAAGCTAAGGGAGCTGGGGTTGTTTAGCCTGGAGAAGAGGAGGCTCAGGGGTGACCTCGTTGCTGTCTACAACTACCTGAAGGGAGGCTGTAGCCAGATGGGGGTTGGTCTCTTCTCCCAGGCAACCAGCAACAGAACAAGGGGACACAGTCTCAAGTTGTGCCAGGGGAGGTCTAGGCTGGATGTTAGGAGGAAGTTCTTCCCAGAGAGAGTGATTGGCATTGGAATGGGCTGCCCAGGGAGGTGGTGGAGTCACCGTCCCTGGAGGTGTTCAAGAAAAGCCTGGCTGAGGCACTTAGTGCCATGGTCTAGTTGACTGGCTAGGGCTGGGTGCTAGGTTGGACTGGATGATCTTGGAGGTCTCTTCCAACCTGGTTAATTCTATGATTCTGTGAACGTGATGCAGAGTTCACAGCATGGCATAGAACACTGTTACATCTATGAATTAATTTTATGAATCAAATACCTGACCTTTCAATACTTAGGGGCATGGTTTCAGTTCACTGACTTTCTTTTATCAGTATGAAAACCTACTTCTTTCATTAAATTTGAGAATTAAATATAAAGATGAAACAAAAGTATTTTAATATTTAAAAATATGAATCCTCTCGTGATAAGCATAAGAACATGTTTTGGGAACTGCTTGTCATAAAAGCGAGAGCCTGTTATACAAATATGACCAAAGGGGTATTCAGATAATGCCAGGTACCTGCTCCAAACCTTTTATTCATTTGGATCCCAAGGAGGAATCTATGAAACTATGCTTTTGGGTATGCTTTTTCTTGGTAGTGTAATGGAAGAAGTGGATACCTGAGTAATGTGATCCAGCAACCTCAGGTGTTGAGCAGGGGATTGCTTAGAGCTACATGAAAAACACTAAGCATGGCAGTGTTGGCTCCTCTCTTTTTACTTCCTTTATTTAGGGCTAGGGGCATCACTGCCTGTTTAAGCAACAGCGTAGCAGGTCATAGCATCCACCTTGATTTCGGGGACTTCTTTATACCTCTGTCACCTCTTTTCCAAGCTATGAAGGAGGCAGAAGGGGTGAAGGGACCATTCACCCCTGCTGCTGCACAACTGAGCATTCATAGTTCTTGGAGCCAGGAGGGGAGCAAGTAGCATGGAGCCTGGCTCTTTACCTTACAGTTGCAGTGCCTTGAGATTTTATCTAAGGAGTGGTGCATATGAAAATAAGCAGCCACCCTGAGTAAGGGCTGTGACTCCAAGGTGTCCTTTAAGTAGCCAGTAGACTTCAGTCCTCCCTGTTTTTCTTCTAGCTCTATTAATTATTTGCTGCAGGGGAAACTATGTTCCAAAATAGTGATAAGAAATCTCCTCCTCTTTTCCCAGCTTACTTACTAGGCTGCTGGGGCTCTTTCAGGGATTCAGTATCCTGAGCTTAGGTGGACCACAGGCTGTTCTTCACAATATTCCTAATTATTAAGTTACAGTTACAGAAGTCACACCACAGTATGCACGGCATCTCTGCTGGACACTCTTCTGGACAAGAGTGACTGTGGCTGCTGCAGTTCGTGCAGGCAGTGTGTGCTAGGTGTAATCTGAGCTGGCCAGCCTGTTGATGTCCATCCAAGTATTTGCATGAAGTGATGCATATTTTGTGATCCTTGTATTTGCAGCTCAGACCAAGGTGGTTCTGAACAGGCTGGAGAGATGTCACTGTAACTGTCTACCTACTCTAGGTCTGACTTCCTGGTCACAGTGGTTGGTTGCTAGTGAATTTTAGGTGCCTTCAGACTAGGCAGGCATTGAAGAGGAGAGGACAGGAGTTTGGCTTATGATTTTGAACATGATACCTGTCTTCCTTTATGTCCACCCATAAGGATTTTAAAATGTAAGAACGATTTAGAGTATGCATAGAAGGATGTGTTTCATTGTGACCTAGGGCTTAGTCCATGTCCCCCAAGAATCCAAGCAGCTGTGCTTCTGCAATGTGATACCTGTTGCATGTGTCAAAAAGATGAGTGAGAGACTTCTCAGCATGGAGGTGTAATGTTTTTTAATATGTGGAGGGAAATTAATAGAGTAACGTTATATTTATTGATGCTGATAGCTCTAAGAACTGGAAAACCAATCATGACTGTTTCTAAGCATAGCTTAAAGAGGTTTCAACTGAAAAATCTTAGATCTGATAATGGCTTTAGGGTGAGCAAGTTCTAAACAAGTCTGATGATCCAAGTTTATTGTGCTGCACCAGGTATTGTAGCTGGTATCTTTTAACTTTCATTTTATGTGTATTCTGATTTGCAGGGTGGAAAGAAATACACAGGACCATGTGGAGGCAGAGACTGCAGTGGAGGTTGCCAATGTTTTCCTGAAAAAGGAAGCCGTGTAAGTAACATTTTTCCTACAAAACATTCTTGGTGGTACCAGTTCAATGCTGTTTGCTATAGGTGGATTTTCTTCAGACTACTAAGAGTATTCAAGTAATTTTTTTTTTCCAGGAAAAAGGTTGGTTTTTTTTCATCTTACATTCTCAAGAGGTTGTAGATTTGGAGAAATACTTTGTTATAAAATAGAACAGATTCTTCTCTCAAAGGTCAGTGCCAATACACCTAACAGCCATGACAAGATGATCGGATAAGAATTTTAGGGATGCTGTATGCTAGAACATAGTTGAATTATGTCACAGTCCTAAATGAATATAGGCAAAATTACTAAGTAATATGCTTGAACTCTTTCCAACAAAATCTCATTAAGAGATACCCCATACATGTGAATGCCATTAAAGCAAAAGGGGACCAGGCCTGCAATACCTGAAATCCCTGTTAGAAGAGAACTGCTTGGTACTTCTAGGGTTATATTGTTGCTAATAGTTTGTTCTTTGTTTTGAGGAATAGCAAGGAATGAGGCAAAGGAAAGGAAATAGGGTGGAGAGGATTAGCCACCTGCCACAAAGAGCTGTGAGAAATAGGGCAGTTCCTGTCCTGCATGGCTTGGAGCCCTGTCTGGCAGGCACCTTCTGTACAGCTTCGTCTTCTGCAGCTGAGACAGTGACTCAGTCATTTCCATCCAGCCATCTCTAAGAATAGGTTAGGCAAGAGATGTGGTGGCAGGTCATATGCTCATTCTGCTATCACAGTCCTCATAAGATATTGCAGTTCTCTGCCTTCCCTCCACGCAGCAGGCTGTCAGTTCCCATTCCCATCGCATTCCTCAAGCTTGACTCCACGTCTGAACAGAGGAAGAGGTGGTAGGAAAGTCACAGTGTAGGTGGGAGGCAAAGAACACTCTTGTTTACAGCAGAAGTCCTGATGTCTCTGTGGAAGTCAGATGATCCTGGGGTTACCGTGCCATGAGGACTGTAATGGTTATCCTCCCATCCCCTGACCGTGATCCATTTATGGTCTGCTTTCCATTATAACAACCTAATGGCAAACTGTTGAAGCTGAGGACAAACAAGCCCTCCCCAGAGTCACAACTTCTGGTGGGGCTCTCTCCAGCTGTTCCTGCCTTGTCCTCATCATCCAGTACATGAAGTTCGATGAGTGCCTTCTGCCACTTCCCTACAAGGGCACTGAAATTCAAAACCACTGTTGTATGAAATGGTTTCAAGTATGACATTACTATGTCTTTTTTGAGTGACTCTTTCTGTTTTGTTCTAAAACAAAGCATGGCTGTACTTGCTCCCCATTAGAATTAATGAAAAGACATGGCTAAAGAGAAGTAATTGCATAGGTTATAAATGCTGAAAGTGTTAAAATTACCAGAGTAGAGAACCAGTCAAGTGCCACTGGCAAGGAGCTACCTGTGAGTTGCTTAGTGTCTAGACTGGGAGATAAGGGCAAATTTTGTGTGCTTGCTTGCTGCCCTCAGTCTTTGATTTATCTCAGGAAAGTAAGTAAGCCCAGTAACTAATCACACTGGCCTCCCTTTAAATAGACATGAGGAAAAACAAAAAAGAGAGAGAAAAAAGGAATGTTACAAAGCATAAATTGTATTTTGTTACTTGTGCTCAGTTGTGCACAATGTGAAGGAGTATTGGGGAAAGTGATGTAAAGAAGTTTATAACGCTTTGAAAACTCTATTTGAACTCTCTGAAATTATATACCTCATTATGAGTCAGCATACACTGCATGTTATGATTCATGTATTTTTTTGTCTGCTGGTCTCTTCAGATATCACAAGCTCTATTAAACATCTAGTTTAAGGAACAAGATTGATCTTTAGAGACTAGCCAGATTGGACGTCGCTTCTGGTCTCATGCTAATCCTCAGTGGGAATATTTATTTTCACAAAACCTCTGTATAATCTGGCACAACACACATTTTCTGTTCCAGGTGACTCATTACATGCACAATAGACATATTGCGTGTTTGCACTTGCAAGAGTGCCCGAAGCAGTCTGTCAGTGCCTGCTTCTGCAGTGACTTTTCATTACAGGACAACAGGCCTGTAATTTGTGGTCAGGGCATTTGCAGCTCAGGCAGGAGTAGCACTGCAAGGGTCTGCAGACACCTGTGAGCCCTGACATCCCCTGAAAAGACCTGCCTCTCAAAACCAGGGAGGAAAAAAAGCACTTTCTTTGATTACTGCTTCTGAATGCATATCAGAAGCTGTTGAATGAAGTAAATGTGTTGGAATTGTAAATAGAGTGGCAAGCTTTGGAAGTAGAAGAAATCTGAAGAATGCCTATTTTTTATTTATACCTGCTTCTACTTCATTTTCTGTTGTTGCATCAGTTACAGTCTTAAGTCTTTATTTGTTCTCTTAATGCAGTGGCTTTTTTTTTGAAAGAAACATGTTTAATGAGTGTGCCCACTGATGTCTTCTGGTGGGCTCTGTACTAGAGGCAGAGGCACCGTCTAGGTGGAGGTATAGGCTGGATTTTAGGGGGAAGTTCTTCACAGAGAGAGTGATTTGCCATTGGAATGGGCTGCCCAGGGAGGTGGTGCAGTCGCCGTCCCTGAACGTGTTCAAGAAAAGACTGGATGAGGCACTTAGTGCCATAGTCTAGTTGACTGGATAGGGCTGGGTGATAGACTGGACTGGCTGATCTTAGAGGTCTCTTCCAACCTTGTTGATTCCATGATTCGGTGTGAGAATACAGCCAGGCTTTGATAATCTGTGCCAGGTCTCCAGATGCAGGACAGCTGGAAGCTCTATGCCTCCATCTATACTGCTTTTGGTTCAGGACTGATGAAGCTAGGCATGAAAGTACAGGAAAGTTGCACCATGTTGCATACAGTTTCTAGGGACAAAAGGCCACCTAGCATAAATCAGTGCAGGTCCTGAGCAGGCCTTCTGGGAGAAGATACATGGGTTTATTTTTTCTATTTTTTCCTCCACTCTTTTTTTCTTTTTTTTTTTTTTCCCTTTGGCTGTGCTCAGACTTGCAGCTTTCCCTGTGTTCAGGCACTGCTTGATGAAATCCAACTGGGACAGGAAAATGAAACAGCAGAAGCTTCGTTTGTCTGCTGTAGTGGTGGGGGAGCTGCTGTACGTGGGCAAAGGCAGCAGCTAACCTGCAAACCTCCCACCTCTAATTAGAGCTGCTCCCAAGACACTTGTGAAAGGCTCTTTCTACCTCATCCCAAGGAGTAAAACAAATAGAATTCAAATGTTCTGAGAATATAACAAGACACTGCAGATAACCACATTGGCAATTTGTAGCAAATGCTGATCTGTTACTTGTAGAAGTTTCTTTAAAGGAATGTCTTTCTTGGACCACACATGATCCTCTTGAAGTTCCCATCTCTTATCATGCTTTCAAGTTAACACCTTCAGACAGAAAAAAGAAACTTATTCCATAAGCTAGGTTTTTGTTAGTGCCTAGTGACACTCTGGTGTTTCTTCTTTTTCACTGCACTTTAGTTATTGTACTTCAACCTAGCTGCATATTTACTGTTTGCTGAATATGAGCATCCAGCCTATCTAACTGTACCTTGCCATTAGACAGGTAGTTGGAGCTGGGGCTACAGGAGCCGAGCTTTGGCTGCACCCTCATATTCCTTTATCATTGCTGGCAAAAAGTTAGTGAGAATCAAAGCTCCTTCAGGAGTGTCCAAATCTACATGAAAAGAAACCACAGTATAAGCCTTGGTGGAGTGCACAGGGCAAAAAGGGAAAGGAAAGGCAACAGACTCATCTTCTCCCTAAGATGAGACAGACTTATCTTCTCCCTAAGATGAGAGAGACTCATCTTCTCATTTTTTTTCTAAGACAAGGTCTTCTAAGTTGTTTTCCTAAGGTAATACATACATCCTCTCCCTAAGCTGGATGTGGAGAAAATACTGTAAGGAGTACCTAGGTGCCTGGTTAAGACGGAAAGGAGAAAAAGAAAGTACTGATACAGTACTGAAATTCTGGTTTGAATGAAAAAGAAACTCCAGACTGAAGGAAAAATACATTAAAACCTTCTGTTTCCTTTCTTTTTTTCCTGTAGTTTTTTTATTGCAACCTTTAAAAAAAAAAACAACACATTTGGGCAGAGTAGAATATATGCACCTTTAAAATTTGTTAAACATTAATGTACTTATGTAGGAAACAACAACTCCTTTCAGTACAGTGGCCAGCTCTTTGACTTACTGAAGTTTATAATCAACCTCACTTCATCATCAACTCAGAAGGCTTTGTAGAAAGTGGAAATTTTTGATCTTTCTGTAGAGTGAGAAAATGCACTCTATTGAAATTCCACTTTGTACTTTCTGTCTGAGTCAAGCATCTAAAGGTGCTCAAGCCATTTAGACATCATTTCCGCCAGGAGCTGGAATAACGGAAACTACGAAATTAAAAGACAGCTTCATGTCCCCCTATACAGACCATTTTTTGGGAATGCCTAAACATTTCATTTTAACCAAGGCTGACATGACAGTTCACTATAAATCCTTTACAGATACCTGTTATATTGCTTTTGCTAATGTGGTGCCTGAGGGTAAGCTATTACCAATTCACTTATAATCACTTCTGTCTGCTTTTTGGTGCTATACTAGTGTGTGTTTTTTTCTTACAAGCATTTTCCACACATTATTACATTTTAGCATACATTTAACATACATCTCTAGAAGATGGATTTCTTTATTATTTAAAAAATCAACATAATACAAAACAACAATGTAGTCTAAAGTGAGTTCCATGTGTCTGTCTTGGAGAAATGTTTAAATCAAGTAAAATCATTTTATTAACTGGTAGTGTGATTTTAAACACCACAATTAAGTGGCTTCTAAGCAAGTAAAGTGGCAGTAGTTTCTTTGTAACTGTTGGTTAATGTAAGTTGATCTAGCTGATGAACTCTGATATTTTACTCTATTTTTACAAAATAGAACATAGCAAGTGTCTTTCTAAATTAGTCCAGTAGTTCATCTAGCCCACTACTCTGTGCCCAACACTGACAGCAGGAAATGTTATTTAGGGGGAGCACAGAGGTCTGACGACTTTCCACAGTCCACTTCCACTGAAATGTTCCATTGTTAGAGATCTGATGTACTTCCATGTTAATTCGGTGTCCGTGTTTATCCCTGAATTTGTCTAATTCTTTGTTGAAGCTGTGGTAACTGAGTCTTCACAAGTCTCTGTGCCACCAAGACATTTGCTACTAAAATGGTGCAAAATCCCTGTCTGACCTGTTCCAACCCAGTCTGCTTCTGCTGTATGGAATCACAGAATGGTTTTAGTTTGGGAAAGACTCTTAAGATATCAGTTCCAACTATTAGCCTAGCACTGCCAAATCCATCCTTAAACCATGTCCTTAAGTGCCTCATCTACACATCTTTTAAATACCTCCAGGAATGATGACCCAATTGCTTTCCTGGGCAGCCAATTTTGATTCTTGACAGTCCTTTTGGTGAAGAATTTTTTCCTAATACCCAATTTAAGCCTCCCCTGGCACAACTTGAGGTCATTTCCTCTTGCCCTATTTCTTGTTACTTCATCAGGTACACTCTGTTTCTAGTATTGTAGGATCTGAAAAGGAGCAGTTTTGTGTTTGCCTTCTTCACTGCTTTCCTAATTTTAGAAAAGTCACATATTCCTTCTCAGCTTTCTCCTGTCCAAAGGACAAGTTTCAGTCTTTTTAGGTTCTCTTTTGAAGGCATCACTCCAACCATTAGTCCTTTTATTCTTTTCTTTCTGTGGGAGATCAGACTGCGCACAGCACGCAAGATTATGGATGCACCAAGGTCTTAGCAACATAGAATCATAGAATCAACCACGTTGGAAGAGACCTCCAAGATCATCCAGTCCAACCTATCATTCAGCCCTATCCAGTCATCTAGGCCATGGCACTAAATGCTTGATCCAGTCTTTTCTTGAACACTTCCAGGGACGGTGACTCTACCACCTCCCTGTGACAACCTTTGTTTTCTTCTCAGTGCCATTCCTTATGCCCCTCAGCACTGAAGCCTATCTGCCCACCCAGTTTGGTGAGGTCCTTCTGAATCTGCCAGCATAGGAGATCACCAGTTCTCCTCCTCCTCCATCACTAGCATAGCATTTGACAACATGACAGAGGTTAGAATCATCTACAGAATTGGATGTTTCATGGTTCAGTCCTTTCTCTAGCTCATTGTTGAAGTCTTCACTAAACCATTTCCAGCACCCCTGCCTGAGAGAGGGCTCCACTGCATCTCCATTTTAAAATCTGACCATCAAACACTATTCTTTTCATCTTATGCTGTAACAACCTTCAGAAAGAAAGCATTTCTCTTCCAACCCCAGAGGAATTGATTTTGAAAAGTGCTTTGTCAAAGCCATTTTGAAAGTCCATATATATTATGGTCACTAGGACCTGCTTTATGATGTTTATCCTTGTGCTCAGTTATTGTATTCCTTGATACAAGGATTATTGTACTTCCTGGCCAAGAAGAAAAGTCAGACAAACTGGACCACAGTTCCCAGGATCTCTTCTTGAGCCTGTTTTTCATGTGAGAGCATGCTTGGTTGGTACCATCCTGCTGGTAGAGTGGCAGTTTTAATGATGGGTTACGGCCCTTGGTTAGAAGTGCTGTGATTTCATACTTGAGTTTCTTCAAAATTCCCAAGTGAATGTCACCCACTCCTGGTCACTTAATAGCACCTGCCTTATCTGTTTTAGCTACTAACTCCTTTATATTTACCTGAAATTCATCTGGCTCAAAGAATAGCTTGGATTTAGGACTATCTCAGACACCTTCAGCAGTAAAGACTTATGCAAACAATTCATTAAGTTTCTCTGCTATTGCCTTACTGTCCCCACATGTCACTTATAAAACCTTGGCATCATGGTAGGCTACTTATTTCCCCGATGGCTTCTTGCTTTCCTTTAAACAACTTTTTACTGTCATCTTGATAATCTTATGCAAAATATTCATGTTCTTTTTTAGCCATCCTAGCTGCCATTTGCTTTTTACCTGTTTTTTTTAATGTTTTTTCCTGTTCATTTTACTATTTTATTTTTTTCTAATCCTAAGCTTTTTGCCTACCGTAGCCCCTTAAGCTTCTTTTATGAGCAATTCAGGGGTTTTATTGCACTGTTTTACTTCCTTTTTGATATGTGACAAGTAGTTTACCAGGACTTTTTATACAGTATTTTTTTAAAGCCTCCAGGTTGATTTAGGCTTCTTGCCTTTTTGACTGCTTTTTTTAGGTTTTCACCTATTTTTGTGATTTTTATGTATTTCCTCCTCTTGAAATTGAATATCTGTGTGATGCATTCGTTTGGCTTATTCCATTCCACTACAGCATTAAATTCAGTTATGTTGTGAAGCTATTACAGAGCAGTTCTCATACTAGTATCTCTTAAATCAGGTGCTATGCAGCACTCAAGACTTAACACAGAGCAGTGTCCTTTCTTGCAGGTCACAGGGCTCACCAAGCTAAGAACCAGCCAACTACTGTGTCCAAAGATTTTACCTCCTTATCTCATTTGGATCAGGTCCTGTGCCTAACAGTGTATTGCTAGCGTTATTATCTGGCCTATTTTTGCAACTTCATAAAATGGCTTAGGTAGGAAGGGACCTTAGAAATCATCTATTCCAACCTCCCTTCCATGAGCAGGAACACCTCTCAACTAGACTAGTTGAATTCTCAAATTTCATGATCTGCATCTTTCGCAGAGGAGTCTTAAATACAAACCAAGCCCTGCCTTTCCGTTATTTCCACCCACAAGAATTCCCTAATCCTCTCCTCTGCCCCCGGTATATTTTTTCTGTTACACTTTGGTTTAGCCTTCACATGCTGTGCCACTGCTCTGACTATAGTGTGTTTTCTGTCATTCCTGTAGACAGCCTTACAATTCTGTATACCACTGGTTATCCTCCTTTCACCAGCATGAGACACCTGTTACACCAGGGTTATCATTTGTTGCTAAGCAGTATGATTCCATAATACTGTTTTTTCAGATCTCTGACATTGCTGTGGAAGCACTTACCAATTTTTCCCTTTCTCTGTTGCAAGCATCAGTCAAGTGGGACTGTAAATGGTGTTGTTTGCTTTCTCCATTTTTGGCATTTATGGTACTCATTTTCTCACTTGCCTCTTCAGGAATGTATTGAGCATGAGCTGTGTCCCCTTGCTAGGTTACTTCAGTCTGAACCAGGTGCTCCACCATGGTTTGTTAATCTTCCCCCTGTTTCTAGTTTAACTATTGCCTTGTGAGCTTTTTAATTTTCAGTAATAACAACCTAGTTCCATCCTGACGGAAGTCCAACCTGTTCCTTCTGTGCAGGTTCATTCCAAGGAGTTTGCAAGGATTGCAGTCTCTTAAAGAGCTTCCTAGACTTAAATCTCTAGGACATTCCTGCTCTACTTTTCCGCATCAGTGGTATAGCATAGATTGTGATCACTGGTTTCTCCCTTCTAACAGACAAAATAACTACCTGGACATCTCATGGGCTCTGCTGCCTTTGCATTCAGCAGGTTCTTCAGTCCTCTCAGCTGTTTCAAACCCAGCTACGTGTTTCAAATAATCAAATCTCTCATTACTATCACCTGTTTTGTCCTCTCCTGGGAGATTTCCTCTGCTCTGGGAGCATACTCATGTCAGCTAGCTGCATGTTAGAGTTTATCAGAGATTTGACTTCTTATTCCAAGCTATTTATCCACCTTCCCTCCAACTGACATCCTCTGTACACATGTTTACATCGAGGGAGGTTTTTGACAGTGGCCATGTGAAGGTGGCCACAACAGAGATAGGACTGCTCCACCACATCCTGGAAGGCCTTACCTATGAACTTGTTTCTCTTCAGCTCAGACACTCTTGTTTCTAGAGAACAAATTCAGGACTTTGGTAGGACTAAATGCTGCAGATCCAAAACCTGCCTCCTTGGTCAGCAAAAACAGAGACTGTTGCTGCCCTGTTTCTCAGATTCTGCCTGTGGCCTGAGCTTACAATTTGTTAGCTCTTGAAATTTTATTTCAGGATGGTTTCTCTATTGAGGGGTGCTCTGCTCATGTTAGGCTCTGTAGCAAAAAAAGAGGATCTGGCCTAACTGACATGTACCTAGGAGTCATGGTGAGATGGTAAGCTGACCTAAGCCTCTCTGTATGGACTAAGGCAAGCACCTCTGTTGTGCAAGATCATCCATTGTAAGGGTCAAGGAGCCACCTTGCCAGTTAATACACCGTCCAGAGATCCCTCAACTCAGAAAACACCCAACTGTGAAACCACCACCAGAGGAAACCCCAATGATCATGCAAGGCAGAAATACACAAAGCTTACATGATTTGCAGTGGCCTGCCCTTGCTTGTCTTTCTCTTTTTGTTCTTACCTTGCTGAGACAGAAATGGTTTAAAACAATTTCCTTTTTGCTCTCCAGGAATCGCCACATGCAAACCTTGGGGAGTGAGCTTGATCATGCATCTTCTGAAGTATTGTCATATTCTGCACTAGAATGAAGCATGAAAAAAAGATGCTTCAAAATTTCACATTGCTTCACAGGCCAAGGTGAAGTCTCCGAAAACGTTCATGGAGAAAAGCTGCTCTCAGAGGGGAGGTTTTTTGAGGTGGTGGCAGATTTGACAGCGAGATACCAATTATACTAATGAGCATTATGCATAGCTAGATGGCATTCTTCATTATTTCAACATTTTAATCAAGTCCTGTACATGAAGATTTAATCTTTTTTTTTTTTCTCTTAATCAAGTCTGGTACATTAAGATTTAATCATTTTTTTTCTCTAGTCAAGGTAATAATGGAAAGCAGCTTACTAGTGACTGCAAAAGACAGGTAGAGGAATGTATAACCATTAAAAAGTGTTTAAGAAATGCAAAGCCAAATTCTGCTTTTGAATGCAAGAGTGCAGTTCCCTTTTACACAGGTTTGAGGATACAATTTCAAATGCATGCTTTTGTTTATGGCTGTACTTTCAAAACACTGCATCTAAATCTTAGACTTAAAGTTTAATTCTATGGAGTGTTATCAGTAAATAAACCCATAATCTTTAGGTAGCTACCAAAGGCAGGCATGATACAAGTTTGCTTGATAGAACCTGAACTTGAGTCAGTCAAAAACTTAATGCCTAATTTATGACCTAATGTGTCCTTCAGTAAAAATTGCTTAACTTGAACTACACTATCAGTCAGTCACATAGCCGAATACTCATGCTGGTTTCTAATTGCTGTTCTTTAGTACATTTGTCTTGACATTTCTCTGAGTGAACTATGCATGTTTCCTCCTTTTTTTTTTTTTTTAGCTCTGTTTATACATGTTTAATCAACATCAGATATCTCTGAACTGGTGGAAGGAGGTTAGATAACTTTCCCATGTGCAAGAAGTGATGAAATCTCCTTCCATGTATGCATTCTACATAAAATCTGAGATGTAGGAACAGATAGTGAAAGGTTTTCCTCAGAGTCTGTTTAAAATATAAAATGCAAAATACATGAGAAAAAGGCAGGGTGTTTTGTTTCAGTACATGGAGGAATGCCATTAAATTTGCACACCAAAATCAGATTCTCTTTTATGAGCATTCAGAATATTGTAAAAAATGTTTGAAAGATAAGCTCAGATGGAGTTTTTCTTTCAAGTCAAACAAAATGCGCACATTGACTGATTTTTTTTCCCTCCTTTTTATTCTTTTTTCTTTTTTCTTTTTTTTCCCCAGACAAGCATGCAGCAGTCAGATATTAAATGTTTGATTCTATAAGTAACCTTTTAAAACTGTGTTTGTAATCTGAATAACTGCAGTACTGTTAAGCCCATCCCATGCTAACAAATCATGCTTCCTTTCTTTTACTTCAGCCCTGAAAGCAAAATTCCTTCAACCTCTTTCAAATCAACTGTACAGGAGAAAAAGAGTGGTGCTTGACTCAAAGGTAGTCAAAAGGAGACATCCACCTTGTTACTTCCATTTTCAACTTCACCTTTTAAAACTTCCCTGGATTGGCATCCATTATGTTCAGCAAAATAAGTACAGGTATGCGGCATTCATACATACACTGCACTTTCTATCTAGAGCCCATTGACCTAGGTTAGATCTGTGCAGATACTTCTCCTGCAAGGTTACATAAAAAACCTTTGCAACCTCAGCTGATGTGACAAGAGAACAATTCACTAATCTTGGAAAAAAATCAAGAATTAGTGTAATCAATCAAAATGAATACCACAGTTGTAGTTTAAACAAAATTGTGACTGAAGAAAATAGGCTGGGTTAACTCTGATTTGCAGTGTGGATTCAGCTCTTGTGTTTGAAATGACAGCATTTGATGCCTTTTGCGTTGCCTATGTAATCCATCCATTTATATTCCATTGATTTGTGGACAAGTTACACTCAAATAAGGCCACAAGTCTCATGGCAGTTTGCTAATAAATTGAGAAGGTATTTCGGTGGTATTTTAGGAATTTATTTTGAGGGCAGCATTTTTAAGAGTGTGCTTGGCCATCTGCATGTCACAAATATGAATGAAAATGGCGGGAGGAAAAAGCAAGGGAAATCACAGTAAGGTATCAAGAACTATTTTATTGCTGAAGAAAATAAAACTTAAAATGTAACCATAGAAAATTTAACTGTAGTGAGGAAATCACAGAGTTAACCAGGTTGGAAAATACCTCTGAGATCATTAAGTCCAACCTATCACCTAACTCTTCTAATTAACTAAAGCATGACACAAAGTGCCTCATCCAGCCTCCTTTTAAACACCTCTGGGGATGGTGACTCCACCCATGGGCAGCCCATTCCATTGGCAAATCACTTTTTCTGTGAAGGACTTCTTCCTTACATCCAGCCTAAACCTGCCCTGACACAGTTTGAGGCTGACCCCTCTTGTTCTGTCACTGGATGCCTGGGAGAAGAGACCAACCCCTGCCTGGCTACAATCTCCTTTCAGGCAGTTGTAGAAAGCAATAAGGTCTCCCTTGAGCCTCCTCTTCTCCAGGCTGAACAACCCTAGCTCACTCAGCCTCTCCTCATAGGGCTTGTGCTCCAGCCACCTCACCAGCCATGTTGCCTTTCTGTGGATGCATTCAAGCACATCAACATCTTTCTTAAATTGAGGGGTCCAGAACTGAACACAGTACTCAAGGTGTGGCCTAACCAGTGCTCAGTAGAGGCACCGAATGACTTCTCTGGTCCTGCTGGTCACACTCTTCCTGATACAGGCTACGATACCATTGGCCTTCTTGGGCACCTGGGCACACTGCTGGCTCATGTTCAGTCAGCTGTCAACTAGTACCTCCAAGTCCTTCTTTGCCTGGCTTCTCTCCCCAGCCTGTAGCACTGTGTGGGGTTGTTGTGGCCAAAGTGCAGAATCTGGCGCTTGACCTTGTTCAAACTCATGGCATTGGACTGTGCCCATCTGTCCAGCCTGTCCAGGGCCCTCTGCAGAGCCCTCCTGCCCTCTAACGGATCGACACATGCTCCCAGCTTGGTGTCATCTGCAGACTTACTGATGATGGACTCAATCTCCTCATCCAGATTATCAGTGAAGATATTAAACAGGACTGGGCCCAGCACTGATCCCTGGGGGACACCATTCATGACTGGCTGCCAACTGGATGTGGCACCATTCACCACCACTCTCTGGGCCTGGCCATCCAGCCAGTTCTTAACCTAGCACAGAGTTCCCCTGTCCAAGCCGTGGGCTGCCGTCTTGGTCAGGAGTTTGCTATGGCAGACAGTGTCAAAGGCCTTGCTGAACTCCAGGTAGCCTACATCCACAGCCTTCTCCACATCCACCAGGCAAGTCACCTGGTCATAAAAAGAGATCAGGTTGGTCAAGGAGGACCTGCCCCTCCTAAATCCATGCTGGCTGGGTCTGATTCCCTGGCCATGCTGTAGGTTCATTGTGACTGCACTCAGGACAATCCATTCCATTATCTTGCATGGCACTGACAGGTCTGTAATTTCCTGAGTCCTCCTTCCTACCCTTCTTGTGAATGGGCACCATATTGGCCATCTTCCAGTCTTCAGGAACCTCTCTAGTGAGCCAGGACTGTTGATAAATGATGGAGAGTGGCTTGGCCAGCTCATCTGCCAACTCTCTCAGCACACTAGGATGGATCCCATCTGGTCCCATAGACTTGTGAGGATCCAAGAGGCCAAACAGGTCTCTAACTGCTTCCTCCTGGATTACAGGGGAGGCTGCTCTGTTCCCTGACCCCACCTACCAGCTCAGGAGACCAGCTGTCCTGAGGACAGCCTTACTATTGAAAATTGAGGCAAAGAATTATGGAAAGGGTTGGAGGGAAGTAGTGTGAAATTGGTCACAATAGTTGACGCTGGGGTACAAAGCCTTTGGATGTAATTCATAACCATTTAAAAACATTACCATACCTTTTTGCTTAAAATTAAACAGTTTTTTTCCTTGTCTTCCTATGAAGACCGAATACTGAAAGTATATTTTACCTTACTTAGGAAATTGCAGTTAAGCAATTTCATGCCTATCTGATCGTTTCTAATCTTTCCAACTCATTCTGGTTAATAATGTCTGCACAGCACAGGACTTTCTCATGCATCACTGATATTTTTGTTTGGTTTTCACATATGACTTACACTTCATTATGAAAATGAAGTGTGCTGTCAGGATTGCTTTAGTACAAATATACTGCCTGTTTGATTAGATCTCCGGGCTTTGGCTTCTTACAGTCAGATACTGCAACTACTGTGCAACAATATCTTTTGTGCTTTTGGCCAAGGTTTGCAATTTCTGCTTACTGTGAGCAGAAATTTGAAGAACATCCAGGGGGTGGATGATAGCCTTTGCTCTGTAACTGGGTAGCTCACACAGGCATCTGAGGGGAATAATCCAGGTCATCTTTTAGCACTTAAATTAGACTCCAGAGATTGTAAATGGTTTCTCATGACATGTATCTGAGGCTTTACAAGTTTCTCAAATGGTGCTTGTTTCTATTTTCTGTATTTTTGTCACATGGGAGCAAGTAACATTGACCCATTTTCTTTTTGACTGCTTTGTTAAGTACCAAACTATTAGTGGAATCCTTTGAGTCTGACCTGGAGAGACCAGGAATGTGGGAATGAGCAGGCTGTCATCAAGAACAGCATCTGCAGAGGCAGACTGAGCCCGTTCTCAGCATTTTCTTACTGACACTTAAGTGAAAAAAAATGTTCCTTATTTACCTCAGTTGGTACATAAGATTTTCAGCATCTTTGCATAATGAACAGGGCTGCAGAAGTATCTGTAACTAGTTCCATTACACTGATCTGGAAAATGGTGACAAACATTAAAATATCTTGCATTTAGTTATTCGCTTTGGGAGCATGTAGAGCAAAGGTCCTGAAGGACAGAAATCTGTATTTTAGGCATGGAGAACATCTCTAGACAATGACTAATCTGCAAGCCCAAACAAATGAAACATCCATGCAGCATTTTTTCTCCCACAATCTAAAATTATTTTTCTATGAAAATATTATATTCTGTCAGAATCCTTAGGAACCTGTTATTTGGCCCTAGGGTTGTTGGCAAGGCATACTACCAACATAAGAGCGAAAAAGAAAGTTCTTGTGATCACTGTCCTCCCCAGGTGTGCACACTGCTTCACTCTTCTTAGGGTACAGCAGCCAATAGTGTTTTCCTGTCCAGTTTAATTAGGACTTGGGTATGCCTGTATTACTTTCTTCTGATCAAAATGCCCCTTTTTTTCCTCATAAACCACCTCTCACCTTTGATTGTTTCTAAGTACCTAGATCCTCTGCTTCTTTGTTATTTTTATGACCTGATTCCAAATGTGCAACATCTTTTCCTTTGCCATTTCACCAGCCTTTTTGTGTTGAAGGCTTCCCATAAGAGACTTCCCTTCTTGGTAGGCTGAACGAGGAATGAGAGAAGCCATTTTTGTGAGGTGAACTCTTCCCCTCACAGTGTGTGGTGCCATGGCCTTGACAGTTGGGTATGCTTGGTAGTATCAGGATGTAAACTCCTTGGGAACTATTTGCCTGTGGCTCTTTTCATGGTGCCAGGAGCACTGTTAGTGCTTCCATGTTAGCAGCAGAGATAGCAGTATGCAGAGGGGGAGAGCAACAGCTGCTTTCTAGGGTGCAGGGACTCTAGCAGCCCAGAGCCCAAAGGCACCACACCACAGTGGCTGACAAAGCCATGTGTGTTCAGTATTCCAGTAGTTAATGAGGGCATGCGCTGGCATGTGGGTTTATGGACAGTGCATATTTTCCACAGGAAACTCCTCAGTTCAAGTACAACTGTTCTGCTACTGCAGAGTATCCCTTACCACTGTGAAACTAACTCCCTTTCCATTACAGAGCATCCTCCTCCATGTCTTTGACACAGAGGTATGGTGTAACACCATCCTGCACCCCTTTCCACAGCTTTTCTTTTACTTTGTTTTGCACTTAGTGTGGACTTTGCATGGTGACCGTTCCACCACCATCAGTGTGCCCTGCAGACTGGGACAGGCTAAATTACATGATCTCAGCTTCATCCTTCCTCCACCCTTCTGCACAGAAGGCATCTGCAGGATAATGGAAGGGTGGGCTCTTCCTGTGTGACAGGGGACAGCTTCTGGTGCTGTCCCCTGCAGCTCCTCTTCCTCAGACCCTGCCACTGAAGCAGAGGCAGAGGTAAATGTGCAGACTGAGGACAGATACATTTGTTTTTCTTGTTTTAGCAAAGCCTTGCAAACCAAACTGTGGAGTTTGCACTCCACTAGCTCATACCTGGTGTCGCTACCAAGGTCTTCGCTGAACTGTACAGCTGCAAGCATGTAAAACTGCTCAGGATTGCCTGAGCCACAGCTCTCCATGCAGGTCCTCTCTCTCTCCTCAGCTGGCTTCTTATTTCAAACAGTTGCAGAGTTGATTTTGCTACATGACATAAGGTTATAATAAATCAAGTGAGAAGATTTGTGCTGTGCTTCCTACTGTATGGGAGAGGTTCGTATGCTTAAATTACTTCCTCTGTATGTCAGATATAAATGTATAAAATCTCTGAAGTCATGTGTGACTGCCAAGATCCTATGGTGTGGTTTGAAACATCCATGCAGTGAGCTCTCAAATGTTGCAGATGTGCTATGAAATGTAAATAAAAAATAGAAGGCAATTTACCAAATTCAGCAGCAGCATTCGAATTAGGTAAGTGAGAGAGAGATCCAAAAAGCAGCAGAACAGAAAGGGGAGAAGGACTAGATAGCTTTCTCAAGAGGAGATGGAGTTTTATCCTCAAAGAAGATGAGTGAAAAACATTATGCCCCCTAGGAGAGCAACAGAGCAGCCTGAGGAGAGGACACACCTAAGAAAACCACTTGGTGAATTGTAAAACCATCTGAAAAATGTCATCTTAAAATACAACTGCTGCTCACAGCAGATCCTTGGCCACCATAGGAAATTATTTCTAAGAAGTGAGCTATTCCTGTCCCTGCAGACAAAAATACAGAGGAGGGTAAGTAGGCCATGTAGATCTGTAGATCCAGGATCACGCATGGGTCCGTGCACAGAGGATGGAGCTGGAGACTGCCAGGCTGGGCCAGTGCCTCCTCCTGTGCTCAGCATGTAGCAAGGGTGCTGGAACAGCAGAAGTCCTTGCCTCTCTCCCCTTCTCTTTTTCCCCACATACTGCCCAGCACAGACACAGTTGGCATGTGTCTTTTCTTGACAGAAAGGGAGGGGGCAAATAAAACACAATGCCATTCCCAGGAACAGTACCTAGCTCTTACCACTCCACAACCAAGGCAGGTGCAGCCCTTCTCCCACTGCTGGCCTCAGCACTGCTGCTGTTGGCGTCTCAATGGAGAACTGCTCACTCCTGCACCTCTAGAGCAATTTTCCTGGGGCCTGACAGGCCTGTAGTGGCATATTTTCTATCTTGCACAGCAGCTTGAGCATCTCTTGAGAGGGGGAATGGTATGTGTTGGAGTGACATTGTTAAAGATGCAGGGCACCTCCATGAGATCAAGTACCTCCAGAGCCCAATCTGCAGTGGTAACTACAGTCAAGTGTGCTAGAGAACAGGCCTGGTTCTCCTGACTGCTGAGACACCGTCTTCTTGCATTGTGCCACTGAAACCACCTGAGGTTTTCCAGAAACCTGGAAGCAGACAACAGGTCTGTTTGGGTTAGTCTGGATCTGTGGCTACCAGCAAGGCCAAGGAGGATAGAATTACTTCATAAAGAAGCATCTGTGGGAGGGATCCGAGTGGCCTTGACACTGCCCCAAGGATCCAACACCAACAACTTATCAAGACAACTCAGCCTGTGCCACATCGTTGTACATAGTGTGCAGAGCATGACACATGCGTAGTGATGGGGTCCTCCCCCTCGGGATAAAGGGACCTTCATGTCCTCTGCATCTCCCTCCACAGTATGTCCAGTCCTCAGTGGAGGGACACACAACTCTCTTACCACAGGAGTACTATCCTCTTTAATAACATATGTATACAGCCATGCACATTGCTATCACAGTAATAGTTTTATTAAGTAATAATTTCTGCTGACCATCACTAATTGTATCAGTCGTTAGAGGATCAAAAATCCTCTAAATAATTTCATTGTGTCCTAAGTATGGCAGTTATCTCTTCATGTTTACCAAAACTAAATAAATGCTAAATACCATTCACAGTAAGTACACTTTAAAAAAAATCAAAACAATATTTTTATCTGCTTAAAAAGCTGCAACACTTCATATACATATACAGTATACACATCATATACAGTATGCACATCGTATTGTCTGCCGAGTCTGTGAGCTTGGCGCATTTACACAGCTGCAGTGTGGGTTGCTGTTTACTCTCCCCACCTCAGACATTGTGTTCTGCCTTTTCCCTTTAAGGATTTTCCTTCTCCATCTATTCTTAGTCCTAGGCAAAGACCCACCCTGATTTATATACATTGTGTAACTTAACTGACTTCAAAGATGTTCTGTGCAGTGTAAATCAGAACACCGACTGGCTGAATAAATCGTCCTGCAATAAGGCATAGCTGTGAAGCTAAATGTGTTCCTGCCTTGGTGTGCTCAATCAACAGGAGTCCTTTTCATTTCTGTGGGATAAACATACTTCTATGCCATGGATTTAAAATCACTGAAACACTCTTACAGCCATTTGTGAATCCTTTGCTTCAAGAAGAGATCTTTTATCTAGAGATCTTTCATACTGTAAAATATTCCTGATTCTCTAAACAAAAATCTGTTTAAAGTCTTTGAAAGTGTGCACAATTAGAGCTGCCTAGCTTGTTATCCATGCCTGATGGAGTATAATTTCTTCTTCAATTCAGTTAAAAGCATTCCCATAGTGACATTCAATACCCAGTATTAGTTTAAAATCTATTCATGTAGTTTGTTTATTGAAACATCTGGCACAGTTTTTAGAAAGAAGATTGGTCAGCTTGTGTTTTCTCAAGTATTATAATCTATTCTTACCATGAATTTAAATACAAGTCAAACTTCTGCTTATCCCTTAAATAACCATTTAGGTCAAGGAAGCACTTCCTCAAACTTCACTCAGTAGGAAAGCCAGTCAGCCCTAGAGTCTCCGAATTAGCCAGATTCTTTAAGCGAGTCCATCATACCCTTTGAGCATGTGTTGCCAATGAATCCTTTTAGCTGCAGGCACATATAAAGTTGTGGGAGGTATCCCACCCCAGCTGTGTGCTTGAACTGATCACAGCAATTTCTGCCAGACACAACTGGCTAAAGCCCTGCAGAGACGTTTCTAGTTTGATGACTTGTTATCATGATTACTGGTCTGGTTAGCTCCAGATTGGTTTGGCTTTTTCAGAGCTAACTGAACATCTAAGAGTTCACAAAAGTTGCAAAGCAGGTCTCATAAGAGAGCAGGAACATCGCAGGAGGGTTTTACTGTGTTTGACCAGGGGAAGACACAGGTGTTTTAAATCAAAGCTGCATTAGTAACGAAGACATTCCAGAGGGTCCAGAAAGGAAATGCTTAAGCTTCCAATTTACCTTTTCTGTGAGAACCTTTCAGTTTCTTTTAATGGAAATAGGAAATGGCCATCTTTGCTTAAATTTGACTTGCAGAAGAGAATTCAGATTAAACCATCCAGAGATATTAATCTACTGCTCTCCAAAGCAAAACAGCATCAAGACTTCCTTCTTGGATGTGCCTTCTTCTCTGGGTACAAAGCTTTTGGCATAATCAAGCCTAAGTTCTCTGGAGTTGGTTAGGGTGAGCTGGAAGAAAGAGAGGGTGGTTGTCAGGAAGAAAAATTGTAGAAGTGTACATAACTATATGTAAACTAAGCAAAAGGCAAGGCTTGCAAACAAGCCACTGACGTTTAGATACTGAAGTGTCATGAGGTAAGCAGAGACAAAGCAAAGAAAACCTCAGTAACAAACTGTTATTAAGAACCAGTGATTGAAAGAAACATTTTGTCTCTTAGCACATATTTTTTTCCCTGGGAGAGGAAATATTGCACAACCCATAAACACTCCAGGATGCAGGAGCATTGGCCAACTGATGACTGATGAATTTCATTTTCTTCCAATACGACTTCTGAATATTCAGTCAGATGAATGTGCTAAGAATAAATTTTGATGGTGGCTGTGAAACAATCGTCTGCTTTGCAGGAGCCAGGCCAGCTTGGTTTATGGCCTGTGCCTACTTTGTACCATGTCATGGAGCTTGTAATGATCTATTGGCTCTTATCAGCTTTTAGCCTGTCATTTTTGCTCCTCCATGTTCTTTTACAGCCAGAGTCAGATGTGTCTCTGCAATGATGTAATCTCCTCTGTTACTGTCAGTGTGATATGTATTTTTACTGCTTTGTAGTAGTAGATTAGGAGCTCAAGTAATATGAACTGCCTGCCTGTTTGCTTTCCGTTATGTGCTGCTATGTGTATTCCTGTAACCACTTCAGGACACTGTTACTTCTGTCACTAAATTACAAGACTGTTTTCTGTGCTTTGCCCCTCACCTGCAGGTTGGGATATTATGTGTCTAAACTAGGTGAGATGCCTATGGCTAGCCCACTTAGAATCATAGAATCATAGAATGGTTTAGGTTGGAAGGGACCTCAAGGATCATCCAGCTCCAACCCCCTGCCACTTGAATTTCTTCCTCTGCGTTTTTAACCTGAATCTCTAGACTGCAAAATCAGTGTCTTGATATTGAAAGTGAGCTGTCGTTAGGGCTTTTTTTAATGAAGAATTCTGACTAGAATTTCTTCCTTGGGTGAAAGCTAACCAAATCAGAAATTTGAACAGAGCATTCATCAAAACTTCTCAAGGGAAATTTATCTCATCTTACTCCTCCAGTTTAACTTGCTGATTATCTTTCAACTAAGGTGGCAGTCACCACGTATTCCCCACTTGCTTTCCATACTGTCTTCAGAAGAGGGGGCAGTCCAGTCAGCAGCACCCTGGTACTACTGAATGGCTTATAGATGGAAGCACAAATTCAAGTACCAAATTCTGACCTGCTCGTCACTCCTTAGAACCATAAAGTGGGTTCGCTTGGCGGGGACCTCCAAAGGTCCTCTAATTCAACTCCCTTGCAGTGAGCAGGGACATCCTCCACTGGACCAAGCCGATCAGAGCCCTGTCGGGCCTGATCTTAAATATCTTCAAGGATGGGCCCTCGGCTACTTCCTTGGGCAACCTGTTGCAGTGTTTCACCACCCTCACGGTAAAGAACTTGCTCCTAACATGCAATCCAAATCTACTCTAATTTAAAACCGTTGCCCCTTGTCCTATCACTACAGGCCTTTGTAAGCAGTCTCTCTACAGCCTTCCCTTGTCCTATCACTACAGGCCTTTGTAAGCAGTCTCTCTACAGCCTTCCCTTGTCCTATCACTACAGGCCTTTGTAAGCAGTCTCTCTACAGCCTTCTTGTACGTCCCCTTCAAGGTGACTCTTAGGTCTCACAGGAGCCTTCTCCAGGCTGAACAACCACAGCTCCCACAGCCTGTCCTCATAGGTAAGGTGTTCCAGCCCATTTTTGTAGTGCTCTTCTGGACCCCCTCCATCCTGTGTAGTAAATCTCTTGTGTAATCCAGGAGCATGTATTTTAAAGATTCAAAGTGCTGACTCTTCTGACTGTTCTTGCCTTTGTGCATTGTTGTCTGCTTAGCGTACAGCCAGCCGCATGCCCGTTTGGTCGTAAAATCCCTCTTTCATGAGTTGTCATGAGTTTTGTTTTATTTTTTTTCCAAAACAAAAGAAACATCATCCTCTTCTTATGCTGGCACTCTGAGTCCCCATCTTCTGTGCCACCAGGGCCTGTCTTTCCTCTTGGAACTCCACTGCCGATCGTTTTCACAGCTTTGCTTCTGATTTTTCAGTTATCTCGAGCTGGCATCCTACACCAACCTCTTCATCCAGCCTCCAGTCTTCCTGGGCATACTTCACACTTCCAAGTGCAGATTGAGAGTGGACAGAGAATCTGCTCTCAATTTTCATATTTGTCCTGGGATGGTTTGGAAGAGGAGATAAAGAAATGATTCTCCCAAAGCTCCTCAGCTTTATGGTGGACACCCGCCCATGAATGCCTACCTCGGCCTCTGCGAGGTTGGCACCACTCCACACAAGTGACCGGTAGGGAGGCACTACAGACCCAGCTACATGGGGTGCTCCATCTTCACAGGGCCTGGTCCTGCCAATGGGCTGTGAAGGTTTGGGTACACTCTAAAGCAATGAGATCTTCCTGTGTTTCAACTGCTGAAAGTAAAAGGCTTTGCTGAGTGTATGCAACTTTACAAAGATTTATAACTTGCCCAAGTTTCATATAGAGGTCAAAAGTTGCTTTCCTAACACAAAATCTTTTTCCTTAAGGAAATGTGCATCCAGGGCAGACCTATTCCATGATCAAACACAGACGAATGGTGTGGGCAGTGTAGTAAGGTTAAAGATGCTTTGACTCCAGATTTCCATGTTTAGAAATGTTATGTTAGAAAACTTAACAGGAGTATTTCTCATCTAAAACTGGTAACTAGAATCATAGAATCACAAAATAAGTCAGGGTTGGAAGGCACCACAAGGATCATCTAGTTCCAACCCCCCTGCCATGGGCAGGGACACCCTACCCCAGATCAGGCTGGCCACCACAAGCCAGTTATCCCTGTGGTAACTTTTCTGGCATCTCCTGCTTAAAACCCAAAAAGCCAGAAGGATTGTGAGGCCCCGCTTTCACAGCCTATATTTGTGCTGAAAATCAAGATCAAGTGAGCCTTTGCCCTTCTGCTCCACGGGAGGTTTCCATCCTCCCTGAGCTCACCTGCATTACGCTTTGACAAGTGTACTGCCCCAGTCAGACTCTGCACCTGCTGCTGTCCCCGAAGCAGGACGCTCTGACAATGATGTGCTTAGCTCACTGATTGTTTTCTGGAAATCATTCTATAGAGAAGAAGCAGATCAAGTAGACAAACAGGTAATAACAATTTATGAGTTTTGGAGTTCAGGATTGTTATATACTCTGTGCATCACACCTTTTTCAGATACCACCACTCTCATGCATTCTTTGCACATTAGATTTGAAGAATTAAAAGGGAAGAAATAGCAGGATCCATGTTCTGTATAGTACAGAGCACTTTTGCACAGTTGTTTCTCTGGAGAGAAGGGATGTGAATCATTTGCAGTGGGGACAAAGGAGCAATCCAAACAACGCTGCCATTGAAAACTGTAAGTGAAACAAAACAAACAACCAACCCCCCCAATTTACTTGCCTTCAATATTTTATCCTTTTACTTTTTAAGCCAGATGTCATGTGAGTTTAGCCAGATCTCATGCGAGTATTTTAGTACCACTGTCATGAACCCTCTCTTCAAGTACAGGCTCCCCAGAAAGGTTATGGAGTCTCCTTCTCTGGAGACTTTCAAGGCCTGTCTGGATGTGTTCCTCTGTGATCTGTGCTAGATTGTGTGGTCCTGCTCTGGCAGGGGAGCTGGACTCAACAATCTCCTTGGGTCCCTTCCAACCCCTAACATCCTGTGATCCTGTGATCTTGTGAAGTACTACAGAAAGCTGAGAAATGGCAAGACTATAAATGTATGTGCATTTCCCAGATGAACTGTGTTTGCCAATCAGTGCATAGGAACAAAATGAGTTCAAAGTCAATGCAGAGAAATTCCTCTGAGGATTTTGATTATGAGAAGATTTGTAAGGCCTTACTGTGAGATCTATAAAGTATTTCAAACTGTTTTTTTTTTTTAGTGTTACAGCGTAATTTTTGTTCAGAGCAAAGTTCAGAAAAATTTGGAATTATTATGTATGATTTATTTTTTACATGCCATGTCTCCTTCATGTATATATATAAGGGTTGGACTTGATGATCTGTGAGGTCTCTTCCAACCTTGGTGATACTGTGATACTGTGATACTGTGATATATGTATACTTCTTTTTTTCAGAAATCATAGATTGCCAAGTTGTCTGATTCCTCAAGAAAGGAAGTTGGGAGGACAGTTTAGTAGTATTTTCTTTCATTCCCAATGTGGAATAAGATCAAAAAAATATGTATTTTAAATTCCATTAATAGCCTTATCTTTTCTAAACCATAAGGTACTGGCAAAATAACAGCACAAGTAAACATGGCTCTTGATGCACCACATTAAAAAAATGGCTTTTGTTTATGAAAACTTTTTTGTGTTGTAGAAACTTGTGGGAATAATGTTGCATTAATGGTAGGATGTTGACTTTTTCCAGCTATGGAAGATAGTCTCAGAACAGGATCCAGGAAAAACAAACACAAAAACTACTTAACTCCTTAGTTGTGTGCCTGAAACTTTGTGAGGAAGCATTATTTAAACTTAGGCTATTGTACTTAGGGATTGTGTCATTACATTAAAGTCACACACACACAACCGTTTTCAGTAAGCACAAAGTTATCAAGAGCTTAAGGGAACAGATAACTTCTATGAAAAGGAATATTGTTATAATTTTGTGTAATATATGTAAAAATATGCAGTCCTCTGTTATTGTCTGTGTTTTGTCTACATTTATTTATAGCCTCCCAGGTCAAAAGTAGGGCAAATTTTCTCCAGTTTTTAGGGTACACAGTGTAGTTCAGCTGAACAAGAAGTTATACTGAGAAAAAGAATGAAAACAGTTAAGTTCCCTGTTACTATGGACTTGAACTCATGCTTCTGTCATAGGCTGAAACTGTCCTCTCTGGCTTCTTAAGTGCAAAGCCCTGAAATTCAAGTGAACGACTTACACGTTACCTGGTATACTAGAGTCTACCAGCTTACCTTTTAGAGTGCTCTGTGCCCAGTAAACAAACAATCAGAAATATCATTTGCAAAATAGGTGGGGTTTTTCCCCTCAAAGAGATGCAATTTCTGTGTTGTCTTTAGACTAATGTGTAAGTACTGCTGTTTAGTTACCAAGAGTGCACTTTTTTACCATTCTGGAGTTCCCAGGCTGACTGGGACACAAGCTACTTCCATACCTATGTTGCTTGTCAGTATGGAACCTCAGTATCAGTTTTGCATAACATGTCAGTATGTGGGAAGTTGCTACCAAAAACTAGAAGCAAAAAGTGTTTCCCTGTTACGTATATTGTATGAAGTTGTCCTTGCTCCCAAGACGGTTTGGCAGCCAAATAATGAAGCAGCAGGTAATTCTACAGCTCACAGTTGACCCTGCTGCAGTGAGTCAGCACTGACTTTGGCTCAGCTGTACATACTTCTGATAGTTCAATAATTACTACGTGAGCATCTGAGTTGTGCCCACAGCCAGTGCATAAACAGTAATGCAGTGCAGGAGTTTCTGTACCCTCCAAGCAAACTGTGCTACTTGTAGCTTTGAGCTCTCAGGAAATGCTTCACTTCTTGGCTTAGTCACAGACTCCTGGTCTGTTGAAAGGGAAAGCATATCAAGAGCATCTCTTAAGAGCTCAGCTCACTTTAGTTACCGAAGTAAAATGGATTTTTGAAGGTGTTAAACTCTGAGTTCTGTCCATTGTGTGCTCGGTTTTAGTCATCATACTTATTTCCTGAGAAGTAAATAACTGGGGGTTAAGTGCTGTTTAGGGAACCTGGAGAACTAGGTTTAGTGCTGAGTTTAGTGCTGTTACCTTAGTAAAGAAATTACTAACAATTCCTTCCTTCAGCCCTCTAATTTATTACCATGAAAGCTCTCTGAATTGTCATTCAGTAAGCATCTAGAGTGACTCTTACATGGAGGCCCTTATCTCTTAGAGACTATAAATAGTTCAATTAATAAGTATTTACTACATTTGACAGGGCTTTTTTCTTGTTTATATCCTAATAAATTGTAAATATGCCACTTCTGCTACTCTTGCCAGCTGAGATATGTCTTAACTTTCTCCTATAAACCTCCAATGATGGAGACTCAGCAAGCTTGTCAACATATCTGAAATGCATGTGCTGGTGTCTCTGCTATTATAACCCACTTGGGCTTTGCTACAGCAGTTTAGGAAAGCTGACTCATTTATTTATTACTTGTAGGTAAACCTTCTTGTATTACCAATCATTTTTAATTTTTTTTCCTCCGAACTATTGAAATGCAGTGTCCAGAACTAGACTTAGACTATGTGGCCAAGAGCTTATCAATACTGAGAAGAGCATAAGGATTGTTTTATGTGTCTTATGGGGTACATAAGTGCAGTGTTCAAAAACTCAGAGATGAGAGAGGCCATTAGATGAGGCAAATGCAATTTCCACTTTGGGTTATGCTGTTGCTGTGGCATCTCTTTGGACTTGAATCTAGTGTTAGACAAATGTGTATGGATCTGAATATTCCAAATTCAATGTTTAGAACAACTTCTATTGCAAATTAACTTCTGTTAGTGGGAACTATACATAAAAAATTTAAGCCCAAGGAAGTGGAGAATTATCTCATGGACTATAGGACTATCTCTGTAATAAACACTGTTCTGAAAGGGTTGTGAGGCACTGAAACAAGCTGCCCAGGGAGTCACTCTCCCTGGAGGAGTTTGAAGGACATGTAAATTTGGTGCTGAGGGACATGGTTTAGTGGCACCCTGGCAGTGCTAAGTTAACAGTTGCACTTGACGATCTGAAAACCCTATTCCAACCACAATGATTCTATGATTCTGTGATTGTCAGACAGTTCTCTTCTATTGCTAGAAGGTTTCTTCTGTCCTTAGTCACAACCTCACACCATCCAGGAGACCCTGGATATTTCTGGGGAAATGCCAGAAACTTGACTCTGTAGTTGGTAATAGGTGGGGAGCATGAGAAGAATGTAATGCTCACCAGGAGTTGCAGAAATCTATGTATACCCCTTTTAACGTCATTTCCCTTATCGAAGTTTGGAAGGAATGCTTGCACAACAGTATGCCTTGTTTTGATAGCTAAGTAGTAAATCAGAATAAGAAGGTATTAAAGTGTAAGTGGCCATCTGTAATTGCACAGCACTGCATGGACCCATGATGGTTTCTACACGTGGAGTATGATACCTCCTTGACTCCCTGTGATTCCAGAAAGTGAGAAATCCTGCTAAGGACTGCTTTTTCAAAGCCAGTCAAAACAAAGTAAAAATAACTGGGATCTTAATCAACCCCTGCAAATTGGCACAAATGACTGGGCACGCTCTGCTGAGGTCAGAATTTTTCTGGAACATATCAGCGAGCGAGAAGTTCATTTGCAATGTAACTATGCCAATGAATAGCCAAAACATAACATTTCAAAAACTCAGTAGACAGACAGCTCTCCCGTTTGTCAACAGCCATTTTTCCAGTGTGCTGAGAACTGTGGGTGGTTTTGGAGGGTTGTGGGAAGGTTTCAAGGGGTTGGTTGGAATAGTTTTAGTATGATGAGGGCTGTCTTTTAGCTAATCAGTTTTATGAGTGGAATTTTATCTCTTCTGGGAGGTGAGTTCATTTGCCTTTATCGACCTCAAATCAGTGTTTATTGAAAAAAAAAATCAAAGTAGGATGCATTCTTCTTCTTGATGGCTTATTTTTACAAAACACAACTGCTTTTTGCCACCCAGTGTCTTGAAAATTAGCTGTGTCTTGATTTCAGTATGTTTTGTACTTTCTTCTGCCAAAGATAAAAATGCAAGCCTTGAGATTAGCTCTTTGTGTTTCTGGCTCTTTTTCAGTGACAGGTTTTGGAGCATCTCACAAACCATAAAAAAATTTATCAAAGTACTCCAGCCACCTTCTTCTTGGTTTCATTCTTTTAAGACTAGGTTATTGAGTAGAAGCGAATTAAACACCCATTTTATTCACTCTTGAGGTTCACTAAAACATGGCTGGCCACCCATGCCACCAGGCAAGGAATTTCCCAAGTCTGCATAGTGTTTTCCTGCTCCGCTTTCATTGCCTGTTTGTTTTTCTTTTACTCCCTGACTATTCCCATGCCAACCCCACCCTTCTCTTTTAGATGGTGCTTTTTTCTCCAGGAATGTGCACCTGATGAACCTGAAGATGCTCTTCTTGCCAAGTGGCTATTTGGCTACGGGATTTCAGAAGGGTGTGGGAGTGGATGGTGAAGGAGACAGGAGAAGGAAGGTTATGAATGTGATTTGTCTAGGAACCGGCAGCAGATGGCTGGGACTAAGGCCAGAAGAGAAGATGAGCAGTGGGAAGCAGGAGGGAACAGTGAGCTGGACAGTAAAGGAAAGCAGTCTAAGCACAGCAGGGCTCAGGGTTGCACAAGAGGAAGATAACTTGGGTCTGTTCTGTGTAAATGTTTATGCTGTGGACATGATCCTCGGTAAGCTGTTGTGGAGCAGAAGATCCCTGTTTGAACAAAGTTGCTGGAAATGGAGGGAATTGGGGTATTGTCAGTGTACTGTTTTGTTTGTCCAAGAGTCAAGTTAGACTACCAGATATAAAAATGCCTGGCTCCCTCACCATGGGCTGTCAGTGTGCTATTTAAATAGACGCCTCAGTGCCATCTCAGCCTCTCTTGCCGTAGGCGCTGGAGCACCCAGCCCTCTCTCAGTGGTGTCAGTGAGGGAAGGAGGGAACAAGGGCACCTTTTCTGCCACATTACTTCAGGGAAGAAGGCACAGGAGTTGAGGCAGAGGAGCATAAAGATTATTTAATCACATTTTGAGTTTGGCTAGTCAGCAGCAAATGGCCTTTATTTCTCATGTACTCTTATTAAAAAATGCTTCTGCTAAGCTAAAATTAATCTGCTTCCCAGGTCAACCTCTGGAAGATTTTCAGCAAACCACTTAAAAATGCAGTGAGGACTTAACAATATAAATCTTACTTTTGCAAATAAACTGAATCACAGTTCTCGAAAGCCCTTCCAGTGGTGCATTTCATAAGGCTTCCTGGGTGACAGAGAGAAGAATGACAAAGTGCACTCTTTTCCTCCATTTTCCCAGACTGCAGGAAAGCTGAGGAATGGAAGTGCGTGCTTCCATGAGACAGAAGAAGTGACTCATCCATCTTCCTCCTTGAATACTGCCTAGGAAGGACAGCACAGGCTGTTTTTCTGTGTCCGTCCTTTGCTGTAGAGGGACCTTTCTGTAAAGGAAGTGTGGCTGGTCTCTGCTGGTCAGAAAGTATTTATGTAACCAGGAGTGAGCCTCACAGCTTGCTCCATGGAAATGCTGCCTATCCTACTGACTCCTTGAAAGAGAAATTCCTTATGCAAGTGTTTGCAATCTTCTCCCTTCTGAGTTGGCTACCTATAGCTCTGCCAGCCATCACGCTGGAGGATCTGTTCTGAGCTGATCCTCTTCTTCAAGATCAGATATAAAAATGCTGAGGAGAATAACTAAATAGGAGACATGTTTTATTGGTGTTTTAGATAGAGCTAATGCACACTGGAAGCACTAATAAAATGAGGAAATTCGAAACTAATGATAGCGTCACTCTGTAAAATACACTGTAGATTTTACTCTAGTGATTGGAATTCAGTTTTCTTTCTAATGAGGAAATTGCCAGTAAGAGGCTCTAATGTGCAATTAAGTTTGTAGAAATACTCATTATAAAGAAATGCTAAACCTCTTGAACTTAACACACGTTAAGATAATAATCCAGTTTGTTCTAAGAGAGCATAATGAAGGAATTCAGCAAATGGGAATTACATAAACTTCCATTGGTGTTGAAGGACGTGATCTATAAATTAGGAGATTGAGAGTAAACAGGAAATTCCACAGAACAATTTCAGGATAAAGAAACTATAGCAGCAGATGGAAAGATGTTTCTGCTGGAAAAGTTTGGAAGTTGGTTTTGATACCATCTACCTTCTTTAAAAAAGAAACAACCACTCGATATCTGTGTTTTAGTTGTAAATTTCAGCTGTGCTGCAGCAGAGCAATGCTAGTGCCAACTAGAGCAAAATGCTGCACAACTCTTATCAAAAGTTCTTGTTCCTATATACAGATAACTTTTTTTTTCCAGCTCTGCACTTGGTCACATTGCCACCTTTGTGGCCATGACATGTATGAAAAGCACCCTAAATATGTTAATATGTGGACAAGCACGTTTGAGTTTGTTCATGTTTTCTTTATGGCTAGAGCAAGGTAACAAATAAATAGAAACTAGATCTTGCAAAGAAAAACAATTGAAGCATTTATGCATAATTTGTCTTATGCACTGTAGAGGACATGTGGATCATTTTAATATTATGGGTGGGGCTTTAGTGATAACTCCTAGTGACAACTGCACAGAAAGACTTGCTCAGTCTTCTTATTTCAGCAGCTTTTCAACCTCACAACAAAATTGAATTTGCTTCCTACAAGGATATTCTCAGAGTTGTATTAACATTCATACTCAATAAAAATAGACCCTTTTAATATTAAAAAGAAAGACCAAAAATGGTCATGTCCACAGATTATTACTGTTTTCATAGCAACTACTTTGTAAAATAACTTTGTAAAATAACACAAAGTACACAAAAACAACAGAAGAGAGACTAATTAGCAAATAGTTTGAATGCTTGAGATAAGGAATCATAATAGCTAGTAGGAAAGAAGAAACCTCACGTTTAAGATAGCTTCTCAGCAAGCTGCATAATAATGTTGAAACATACTTCCTTTTGGCACATGCTGTTATACACAGACAAAGAAACAGGAAAGGATTTTTTTTTAGCTGCCTGTGTCAGAAGCACACACTGATGGAGATCTCAGACGTAAAAGTACATTATTCTTACTAAACAGAAAAAAAAATAGCCTCAGTTTTGTGTGGAGCACTGGAGCTGAGAAGGATGCTTTCATGGATCAAGTTCTGGTTTTCACCTATAGACTGTCTTGGCCTGGTATTACTGATGAGCTGTACAAATGCCAGTGGAGTGTAAGCTGACTTGTAGTTGATAAAGAAACGTGGCTCTTTGCTATGCAGAGTGTGAATTTTCAAGGCTGCTGTAGACATGGCAATAGAAAAGTTGCTCAGTGCAGCCAGTGTTGGACTTCTCAGTTGTTCTCAGATCTAAATATAGAAAGCTGCCCATATCACATTTCTTTCCCTGGAGGTGGACTTCCAGAGAGAGGAGCTCAGCAGGAGCACAATTAAGTATGATGAGCAAATGGGAAAGAGCTGTGGTTCCCCTCCTCCGCAGAAACAGACACCTGCGTGCTAGACATGAAGAGCTTTCTGTGTGCATGTTTGTGTGTGTGCACGCAAAACTGCTTACTCATGCTTTTTACTAAACAAATCACTCTTGCAGTTATTGTGAGTTTACTGTGAAAAGAATTCCTGCTAATAATTTTAGTGATTTTCTCCATGATATGACATAAATTTTAAGGTGTAGACTTCCGTAATGGAAGTTCCAAATTAGTATGAAAGAGTTACAGCTGTTCTACTAACATTATTATGTTAGTAGACATTTCAGACAGAAATTTGATCCTAATCTGAAAAGAGGCCTTTGGTCACTGAAGTTATGCAAATAAGGAGAAAAAGATTCAGTTTTGCAGATGCAGAACATGCTGCCTATTGAAGCAACAGAAGCGGAGAGGCTGGAAGAAAGGAGGTTGTATCTACTGATGGAGCTCTAAGAGGTTTGCCAATGTTAAGAAAGGAAGCCATGGTGGAGCTGAGAATTAAACTGCTCAGATCTACAGTCTTGTTATATTAGCTATGAAATCGCCGTAGCCTTCTTAATTTCTGCTTGATTCCATGTGAATGTTTGGTACCAGCTGTTTTGTTAGACTGGTATCTAAATTGAAGTACACTGCAGATTGTCTTGCAGCTAGCCCTGCAGTGGCGGTGGCCCTACAAGTTCTGTTCTTCCATCTTCATGAGCTTCATGCTCTCCCAGTAGAATGTGAGGCAACACTGGAAGGCAAAGAAAGAGGCAGGGAACACTTGTGTCTCATCCTGATATGCAGTAAGTAAACAGATGAGGTGAGCTGGGAATCTGCACCGTGTCCTTCTCTGTAACCCAAACTGTAAAGGAGGACCCAAATTCTGACCTGTATATATAAGGACTTCTTCTTTTAATGACCAACAGCAAGACCTCCCCACTCCTCTGTGAAAATTCCAGAGCGTTCAATGTGAAAAATCTGATTTCTTGCCTTATTGAGACGTGTTTTAAATATCCTGGCTGGGTTGCTCTGCGGGGATGCTGACGCCACCCTAAATAAAAATACGCAAGCAGTCTGGCTATGATGCCACATTAATCTCAACAAGGATATTCTTCAAGTGCTGCTGAACATGCAAGAGCTCATGTAGGAGGAGGTGATTATGCAGTAGCAACTTTGTTTAACATTTCTTCACGTCTATGGGTAACGATGAGTTCTCGAGTGTGCTAGACACTACTAGAAAAGGGAAGGATTTTGCAGCTCCTGGCACTGCATGTTATATACCAGCAGAAAAAAGCAAAGATTTATTTTTGCTTGCTGAATGAGAGAGAGAATGAAGTGCTGAGAGCTCTGTAACATTTCATACTGTCTGAGATGCAAAGGGCCAGATGAATATTGTTGGAAAGAATGTGTTTATACAAGAATCATATTTATCTCAGAAGCTGGGGTCCTAACGTTAGATGAAGCATAGAGTGAAAAAGCTGAGCACATAATAACTCAGCAAAAATCCTGCTCCTGCCATGTATTTGAGTAAGCTTCAATTACTTATTTTTAGAGGATATTTTCAGAACAGCTTGCATACAGTGTGTTTGCAATAAGCATTTGCATACGGATTGAGAGACAAGAAAAAATTGCTCACTAAGAAAGCATGCTTTTCCAACTTGGCTCAGCTTGCCTGGACAAACAGTCACAAGCAGTACTCTTTAAATACATCTGAGGCTTTGAAAAGAAGTAATCACCCAGCTTTTTGACAAAGTGTAGGGCTTGGTTTAAACCTTGAACAACATTGCAGGTTGTTGATAGCACAATCTAGATGTATTCTTCAGGGACCTCGCAGTACATTCCCATGCTCTTTGACTTCATTGATTTAATGGTAAATGGCACATTCTTGGAATGCTTTCAGCGGAAAGATTCTATATGATACGAATAAGAATAAGCATTTGAAATAGTTTTTACTTTAGGCAGAGCTGTTATTCCTTCTTGTTGTATTAGTGTGGTTTCTTTCATTCCCATGTTATTCCTAAAGCTTGTTGTTGTGAAAGATCCTGAGCTATGAGAAACAGGAGTTAAACTAACTTTTTCTCTAAACTGCTTTCTAAGAAAAAAAAGAGACACTGGAAATTTTCCCACTGCACATCTGTTAGATGTTAGACCCAAATTTGTTCCCAGTTCAGCTGCACTGGTCTGGTACTGGAGTGGTGTAATTGAGCTCAGTGGAGTTAGTCAGAGATGACAAGGCAATACAGCTTGTTCCAGCATACTTTCTGTTTAAAGAGCAGTGATGGCTGTGTAGTGAAAGGTAAAAGAATCCCAAATTAAGAAGTTTTTAACAGTGAAAGGCAGGAAAATCTATGAATCACAGATTATAGGTTGTGAAGTCTCCTTCTCTGCAGACTTTCAAAACACATCTGGATGCAACCCAGTTCCAACTACCTTAGGTGATTCTACTTGGCAGGGGGGTAGGACTTGATGATCTCTGGAGGTACCTTCCAATCTCCAAGATTCTGTGATTATAATCGTAGATGGTAAGATTAAAAACCAAACAAACCAAACACCCTGTAAATGGCCAGAAACTGACCATTAATCAGTGGGAACCTTTTTTTATATCCACTGCTGCAAGCCAGTTTTATTCCATATTCAGTCTGTAGAACACTTTGAATGCCATTTGCCACTAATTGAGAAATAAATCCGAGTTCTGATTTGCAGCATGTATACCTACATTTCAGTTCACGTGAAGCTACACTATTGGTAAGAAAATGAAAAATAAGGAAGATTCGATTTCTGCTCAGTCCCCTTTTGGAAAACTGCAGCAGAGGAAAGGGGAATTAAAGCTGCTCTGTAGAAACAGCTGAAGAGTTTCCCTTCAACATGAGGAAATCTTAGACTGGAATAAGGCCAGGAGAGCCAGCCTGGTGACACTGGCTCCATTCAAAGCATAGCAGGTGTAAAAGGCAGGAGACAGCAAGATGAAAACATGCTGTCCTCCAACACAAAAGCAAAGAAACTGCTGTCAGGGGTAGTGTGTGGCAGAATAGATGTTAACAGAGGCAGTTTTTCTTACCTGAAATATTTTCAAGACTTGTGATATTTTATTTCTAAATAAAGCAAAACTGAGAAATTTTTTTAAGTTACTGAGATGGAAAACTGCATTTACAAAAAGAAGTACAGACATGGCAATGCAGTTATGCTCAGGCTTGAACCTGAGATTCCCATGTCTCCTATAAGTGCTGTAGCCACTTGCTACCACAAGAGTTGACACCTTCTCTTGCTTTGACCAAAACTCCCTTTTTGGAGATTCTGTCCTATTTCCTACCTTCCCATTCCACAATGTCATCTAAATTCATCCATTCAAGTAATCCTTTCTGAGAGATTGGTGTTTTCTGGTGAAAAACATTCAGCAATATAACCCTAAACAGCTCTGAATAACAGGGAGGTTATTCTCCCCCAGTACTCAGCGGTCAGGCCGCACCTTGAGTACTGTACCCAGTTCTGGGCTCCTCAGTTGAAGAGAGATGTTGAGATACTGGAACGTGTCCAGAGAAGGGCAACAAAGCTGGGGAGGGGCCTGGAACACAGCCCTGTGAGAAAAGGCTGAGGAAGCTGGGGGTGTTTAGCCTGGAGAAGAGGAGGCTCAGGGCAGACCTCATTGNGATGATCTTGGAGGTCTCTTCCAACCTGGTTGATTCTATGATTCTGCTTTTAAAGCTGCTTAATTCCAGACCTGAGCTCTCTTTGGGCTGCCCTTAGTATCATAGGATCATAGGATCACAGGATGTTAGGGGTTAGAAGGGACCCAAGGAGATCATTGAGTCCAACCCCCCTGCCAGAGCAGGACAATACTATCGAACACAGATCACAGAGGAACACATCCAGACAGGCCTTGAAAGTCTCCAGAGAAGGAGACTCCACAACCTCTCTGGGAAGCCTGTTCCAGTGCTCTGTGACCCTTACAGTAAAGAAGTTCCCCCTTGCGTTGAGGCGGAGCCTCTTTTGCTGCAACTTACACCCATTGCTCCTTGTCCTACCACAGGGAGCAAGTGAGCAGAGCCTGTCCCCCCACTCCTGGCCAGCCTTCAGATACCTATAAACATTTATCAAATCCCCTCTCAGTCTTCTCTTCTGCAGACTAAAAAGCCCCAGGTCCCTCAGCCTCTCCTCATAAGCCATGACCTCCTGTCCCCTAATCATCCTTGTAGCCCTCCGCTGGACCCTCTCCAACAGATCCCTGTCCCTCTTAAACTGGGGAGCCCAAAACTGAACACAGTATTCAAGATGAGGTCTGAGCAGGGCAGAGTAGAGGGGGAAGTAGAACCTCCCTTGATCTGCTGGATGTACCCTTCCTACTACACCCCAGGATCCCATTGGCCTTCTTGGCCACAAGGGCAAGTAGGTGGCTTGTGTGTCTTTATGTTTTCAGCTTTGTTTAGCCCTACAGATTTAGAAAAGCTACAAGTATGCAGTGGCTGAGCTTGTGTTTCACTTTGTTTTTTCAGAGCAAGAAGTGTGATGAGCTCTTCTATGGCCTACTTGGGACCTGTAGGACTAGTAGCACTTAATTGTACAGATTTTTTTGGCATTCGTGGCCAGCCTTCAAAAACAGTGCTACAGGACTAACTGCAGCCTATTCAGCCCTTTACCATCCATGGGCATAACATTTCACTCTGAGTAGTGCTGCTGAGAGCACACTGTATTCCTGTTAATGTTACATGACAGTTTGAGATTTTTTGGAAATCTCTTCTCTCAGACTGTTTTATTCATCTACAATGATATTTGTTTAGAGATATGTTTTACAGTGTATTTGCCCACAAATGTGAAAGTTGTTGTTTGCCAATGAAATCTGGATAAAAAATATTTAGTATGTGTGGATCAGTTGCCAGTAACTTTTTTCTACCCACTTTTATTATTTAAAAATACATAGTAATGCAAAAATTAATATATTTCAATGATGAAAGTTATTTATTGGGGGTATATTTAGTCTGGCTGCTCTTTAATCAAAATAAACTAACAGACCCCCAACTTGTTTTCTCCATTCAGATCAATAGTGTGCACCATTTGGACCTCATTTTCACAATCTTTTCTCATGGGCATTTCCCACTCATGTTGTGGGTAGTCTGCCTGAACAGCAGCTAAACGACCAGGCAAAACTGCAATGACTGTTGCAGGCATCTGATTATAATTACTAGCAAAAGTTATCAACTTACTCCTCTATCTATAGCTCCAAATATTTAACTAATAGCACCACATACAAACATGATGATTACGTTGGTGGATATAGGCAGTGGGCAACACAGACAAATCTTGGAGCAAGTCTTTGAGAGTGACTCAAAAACTCTTTGCCTTGACTGCAGCTTGTAAACAAATTTGCAGGAGACAGAACAGAGCTTGTGAACAGCAGTAGGAAACTATCTGGACTAATCAAACCAACTTACCATGAATGGTCTTTCTGTGGAGATAATGAGGAGGGAATAGACTGGAATGGTGTAGGAGAAATTAAACAAGGAGCTCTGTATTTCGTGCTTATGATAGTAAGTGGCCTTGGGACATTAATTTTTCATAGTATTTATGCTTTCTTTTTTTAGTGTGGTGTTCATGCAGGGGATTGAAACTAGTGTTTCCTATTGTTACACGGATTTTACATAACTTTGTAAAGAAAACTGAGTACTGCACACACAGTATTAGCTTTTTGGTGTTTGTGGAGCTATTGTAGATCAATAGCACAGAAATTGACAGTTGTCTTTGCTTGAGGAGGGTGGGCAGCACTTAACCAGAATGATGGATGTACAAGTACTGGGCACTACGCTATTCATAGAAACATAGAATCATAGAATCATTAAGGTTAGAAAAGAACTCTAAGATCATCAAGTCCTACCATCAACACAACTCTATCATGGCCACTAAACCATGTCCTGAAGTGCCATGTCTATACATTCTTTTAATGCCCCTGGGCATCTTGTTCCAATGCCTGACCGCTCTTTCAGTAAAAAAGTTTTCCCTAATAATCGATCAAAACCTCCCATGGCTCACCTTGAGTTCTCAGTAGAGTGACACTGAAGACCCCTTTAGGCAAGGCCCCCACAAGGGAAATTCTTCTGTGTTCATCCCTTCCCTTCATCCTCCCCAGAGGAAATTCACTGAGAAAGTGGTACAGAGATGGCCGTGTTGCATGCATCATTTCTATCTCCCAAAGAGGGATGAGGAAACCTCTCTGGCAGATGCTGTGAGAAGCAGCTAACAGTTTGGGACACCTCCTTTTGAGCTGTCCTGTTAAATAGACAGCATCAAAAATCACCAGTGTCTTTTTTAGAGTTTGACTGTCCCACTGAATTCCTGTGGTCCTTAGGAAGGATGATGAGAAGAGTAGCTGCTCTGCACAGCACCCATCTCCCCCTAAAATAGATTCATGACTGTTGCCAAAGGAATTGACTTAATTTAACCAGAAGCAACTCATATTTTGTATTTTTTTAGGCTGAAATAGTGCAGTGATGTATAAACAGTGGCTTCTTGACTTCTGGGGTCAGTCTCACCAGGATAGCCTGTTGGTGGCTCTTCCATGTGCTGCTGCAAATCAGTATTCATTGGTGGAAGTGTTGCAACAGTCTCTGCAAATCTTTAGAGAAGGAAATCTAAGTACAATATTTGAATCACTGAATCACAGAAATATGCAGGTTGGAAAAGACTCTCAGGATCACCAAGTCCAACCCTGCTCTACAAGATTCACCTTAAACCATATCCTTAACCACCACATCCAGATGCTCCTCCTGTTCATTGCCCATGCTGGATGGATTGATGCATAAACATTTCAGGGAGGGAGTTGAGTACATTGTTTTAAACCTTGAAGTGCTCATGCCACAGCCTTACTACAAGTAATTATTTGGTGTTGTACCATCTAAGTCTCCTGAATGTTAAATAGGAGTAGTTTTAAAAGAAGAGCTTTTAAGAAGTACTTAAAATTGCTTCATAGATTTTCCCATGGACCTCCAACACCTCTGAGACACTGCTTAGAAAAAAATAGGAAGTTGCTGTAGCTGTTAACAGCTGAGCTTGAATGAGGCTTTGACAATCATATCATATCATGTTGTGTGGTATTGTATGGTACTGTGTCACACACACTATTAAAGTTACATGAAAAGGTAGGCATATTTTGAGCCATACTTTGAAGGTCATGAAATGCCGATTTTTCAAGTCTCACTTAGTCCCTTCAATGGCTTTTTGTGTACCTGTGGACTATAATTTGGTGATAGTCAGTTTTGCTATGAGGATGTGTTGGAGCAATTCTCATATTTCTTTGACTCGTGTCCACTCAAAATAACCTGCAAGGTGCCCTCCTGATAGTTCTGTCTAAAGCGTTGTGCTTGAATCCTCACTGTGTAATGTGCCGGATGTGGAACAAGGCATATTGGTTACAGGTAGAATCTGATCTTTTCAATAGTGATTTTTGACTCATTTCCCAAAATTTAAGAAAACTATGCCATCAGTTCTTTAAATCTGGAACTGATACTGATGCATTTTGCTGAACACACACACACATTTTCTGTTAGATTCAGGGGGAAAAAAAGTCCTTAGTAATGTAAAATCATTTTAAATGGACTCTTGCATGTTTTCTATTTAATCTCACAGATCTAACTGATTTTTGTTTTTACTGCGAATCTCTGGGAAGGTACAAGAAGTCCTGCTGCTGGGTGACATCAGTTGTCTTAAATTTCTGGATGTTCTTTTTAATTACAAAGATGGAAACATGCCTTTTTTTTTTTTATCCAGATTTTTTGCATATTAAGATTTGAATTTGTAGGTAAGAGTTCAGCCTAGGAGAGACTTCCACAGAAATCTCATAACTACTTTGCATAAAGTAACTACAATTATTTGAATTTATGTTGTAATGTGAAATCTAAGACATCTATATCTCAGGGTCCAGAGAGGCCTTTGTAAATAACTAGCATTAATTGGGAAGTTACACTAATTTGTCTTTCTCTTCAGAATAAAATAGTTTTATTGAATGCTGAAAGGAAATGGTTTTGATTTTTTTTCCTGTCCACAATCTATCATAGTTAATAATGCAAATGCTTTCTCTGTGATGCTTCATTAAAATTCTTACTGACTTGAGTAATCCCCATGGAGCTGCTAAACTCTATCCTCTTAGAAAGCATAGAATGGTATGGATTGGAAGGGACCTCTGTAGATCATATAGTCCAACCCCCCTGCCAAAGCAGGTTCACTTAGGGTAGGTCACAGAAGAACATGTCCAGGCAGGTTTTGAAAGTCTCCAGAGGAGATGACACAACCTCTCTGGGCAGCCTGTTCCAGTATTCCATCATCCTTACAGTAAAGAATTGTTTTCCTGCAGAGGTAGAACTTCCTGTGTTCTTCATCTTCTCAAGGTATCTAATATGTGTGTGTGTGTGTGTGTATATAGATACACACAGATATATGTGTGTGTGTATATATATATATATATATATATATCTAAGCTGGAGAAAGGCCTGGAACACAAACCCTGTGAGGAGAGGCTGAGGGAGCTGAGGGTGTTTAGCCTGGAGGAGAGGAGGCTCAGGGCAGACCTCATTGCTGTCTACGACTACCTGAAGGGAGGTTGTAGCCAGGTGGGGGTTGGTCTCTTCTCCCAGGCAACCAGCAACAGAACAAGGGGACACAGCCTCAAGTTGTGCCAGTGGAAGTACAGGCTGGATGTTAGGAGGAAGTTCCTGCCAGAGAGAGTGATTGGCATTGGAATGGGTTGCCCAGAGAGGTGGTGGAGCCACCATCCCTGGAGGTGTTCAGGTAAAGACTGGATGAGACACTTAGTGCCATAGTCTAGATGACTGGATAGGGCTGGGTGCTAGGTTGGACTGGCTGATCTTGGAGGTCTCTTCCAACCTGGTTGATTCTATGATTCTATGATTCTATGATTTATGGAACTAGTGTTGCATTAGCCTAACTAGCATGACTAAAAATAAGTTTTCATTGATTTTTAATGAAGTGCTTGTTACTGCAAACTTACACTCTGAAAATTCTTTCAGCCTTATTAAGACAAATTCATTTATAGTCTTCTTTTCATGCATGTACTTCAATATCTGTTGTGGGTTTCTTGCTTGTTTGGAGGTGGCATGTGGAATAGAAAGCGAATATTGCCCTAACTCAAAACTAATTAGAGAAAGCTGCATATCTCTATCACCTTTCTTTCTCTGACTCTCCTTCAGTTATTTCTCATGCCACAAACTTAAAAAAAAAAAAAACAATCGGGCTATGTTCAGAAGAAAGTCATTTTGTTCTCAGGAAGACTCACTGATATCTTCCTATGGCAACAAGTAATAGCACAAACTTGTACAATCTAGTTCAGAACCACAATGTCTGCATAAAGCAGTAGGGTCAATGGAAGGCAGATCTGGCAGGATTTTAGCTTAAGTTATTAAAGCACTTCAGGACTGTAAGTGTAGCTTTTCTTATAAATATCACACCCATCTACATTGTAAAGACAGTGGAGAATTCACACATACACAAATGCCTGCAACAGGTACACAGCTGCTCTGTCCACCGGCAGATAGCTATAAACTTCCATCTTGGCTTTTGTTTATAATAATTGTAACTGTAGCTGAATAGTTCATAGTAATTACCAGTCTTGGACAGTAAAGAAGTATATACACCACCTCAGGTCAATGACTCTCCCCACTTAATGATTTCAAAGAAACTAGAGTATTTTATGGCTTGAGTTAAACACATAGATCTGAAGACAACAAACCAATGGAAGAATATATACAAACACAGAAAAATATGCATATATCATGGAGAAAGAAAAAAAAATCTAAGACCTGGCAAACAGCTAAATTGCAGGACCTTGAGGATTTTGCACATCAGCTGTATTGCCATATTTCACTGAATGACAGAATAGCTGAGGTTGGAAGGGATCTCTTAAGACCATCTGGTTCAACCATTTTCTGCTCAAGCAGGGTCAACTAGACCAGGTAACTTATGGTTAGTCTTGGTTATTGTCTAGGTAATTTTGGGGTTATCAGTCTCTAGGCTGTAGTGACTCATTTAGCCATCTACATTATCACAGTCTGTATTGAACATGATAGTGCTCAATAATGACGTTGCTCGGTTTTCTTCAGGACCTATCCAACAAATGCATAAAAAAATTCCAGTAGCTTTTGAAATCAACATTTGAGACTATAAATGGGGTTTCTCCTTGAACAGCTGTGGAACTGCCTGCTGCTGATATTGTCCAGAACATCCTTTCCCATGAGTGATGAGATTTTGGAATCTGCACAAAAAGTGTGGGCACTCTTGGCCCACATTATTACTACCTCAAACTGAGTATAACAGGAAAAAAAAAAATAGATGCATGTGGAGACCCATACTTTCCTCTTCAAGTTTATATTCTGCTCTTCAGAACTGTTATCACAAGTTATATTCAACAGAGAGACAACATTTTTCCTAATAGGTGTTATAGAACTGTGTCCTTCAGGATTCAAAGGGAAATATTTTTACTGTCCTTCTTCCTGACTTCAAGGAGAAAAGGGAACCAAAAAGCCCCAAAACCAAACTTGTATGAGGCCGCAGAGACATCTCCAAGTAATAGGTTGCTATACGACTTTCTCCAGGTCATCATAGCCAGCAGGTCAAGAGAGGGGATTCGTCCCCTCTGCTCCATTCTCATGAGACCCCACCTGGAGTACTCTGTCCCATTCTGGAGCCCTGTTACAAGAAAGATCTGGACATGCTGGAATGTGTCCAGAGAAGAGACACAAGGATGCTCAGAGGGCTGGAGCACCTCTCATATGTATAAGGCTCATATAAGAAGACCTTATTGTGGCCTTCCAGTATCTGAAGGGGGCCTCCAAGAAAGCTGGTGATGGACTTTTTAAGGTTGCAGGTAGTGATAAGACTAGGGGGAATGAATGCAAGCTAGAGGAGGGTAGGTATAGGTTAGATGTTAGGAAGAAGTTCTTCACCATGAGGGTGATGAGACACTGGAACAGGTTGCCCAGGAAGATGGTGGAAGCCCAATCCCTGGAGGTTTTTAAGGCCAGTCTGGATATGGCTCTTGAGCAACCTGATGTGGTGTGAGGGTCCCTGACCATGGCAGAGAGCTTGGAGCTAGATGATCCTGAAGGTCCCTTCCAACCCTGGCAATTGATTCTGTGATTCTGTGATCTTTTAGCTTGATGTAGTATTGTCAACTTACAAAAATCTTTTGTGAATCTGAGCATGCAAAAGACAGGAAACTTAACTGTATTATATAAATGACAACTGATGATCATTTTCAATATGTCTGTTTACTATGCAAAGATGACAAGACTTTTTGTGGATTACTTATTTTTTAGTTTCAGAGAAAACCCCAACATAGTTCAGTTTAAAGACTGTTAAAGTGATTGTGTTAGAACACTGCATCCACTGGAAAGCATAAGGGTTCAATCAGCTTCAGAGCTGACTCAACAGCAGGCTTCAGCAGAGTCGCAGTTGTTGAAATTTCTAGAGCAGCCACATTGATCCTAGTGTCAGTTAGCAAATCTGGTAGAGAAAATAGTTGTGCAAACTCCATTCAGATGATCTCGCACCACCTCACTGCTCTTGAGACCCATCTGTCTAGAAATGTTAGGAGAAAAAAAAGATGTCTCTTATTCTCATTCAACAATGATTCCTCGTATTGCCACACACATCTGCCTTAAAGGCTCCCCCATCCTTCCCAATGGTTCAGAGCCAATCATCTGGCCTTGCTGGGAACTCAAACATTGTCCCAAACACTAAATTCTCATGACCAGAGTGTGAGGGTGTCTAAGGTCTGCACCGAGTCCTTTGTACGTGCTGCTGGACTCTGTATTCTGGGCTCTCATGCGGAGAGGATCTCTCAGAACACAACTTACTAAAAAAGTCACAGCCTCCCTACGAGAATTAAATTCTTTCTACAGTCAGAGCAGCCAGTAGTAACTTATATTTGCATGATCAAATCAGTTTGGATAGCTGTTCCCACCACAAAACAAATAGTTACGCTTTGCTTTAAAGAGAAGAGGAGCACAGAATGGAAAAAATTGGCATATGATAAACTGAACTCCTGTAGGGGTTTGAATTTTCACATACTCTTAAACTCCTGCTGCTTGATGAGCTTAACATTTTGGCCAGTTGCACAATTTTGAAATTTCAACAGCGAATGGGTTTTGGACAGGAAAAAAATGTTCTCACAAATATGAAAAGTGAACAGATGTTACTATTGGCGTTTCCAACGCCTACTGACATCTGTACTGAACTTCCTGAATTTTAGGATCTTGAGAACACTCCCACACACCACTGAAAGCCATTTGAAAGCAATTGGGCTGGCAGATCGGCTTTCGGGTCTATGACTGAATGTTCTGGCACGAGCAGGTGCTGCTTGTTGTCTTGCTTGAGGAGTCCAGCCAGCCAAGAAGCAGCAGCTATCTGACCCCCTGTTATGCAAGTTTTTAGAGTTTTGTGTGAACAGCAATTTCAAAGAAGCCATTGAAAGCATGAAAATTAATTGAATGAACACAATGAAATTCAAATGAATTATTTTGGTGTGGCTACCAGCAGATGAGGATTGCACTGCTTTGTATAGTGCCCTGGAAAGTGTCTGGCTTTTTCAATCCTGTCAAAACCCATGCTGAAAAAAAAAAAAAAAAAAAGGTTTTTCAGGTTTTTCTTCTATTTTGAAAACAAACTCATTGTGCTAAAACTCTGTGAGGCGTTTGCCATCCTTCAAAGTGCTCAGTCAAACCTTTAGTAAGTACCATGGCCAAAGTCTACGCTGTTAGATGAGCATGATACAGCAACTGTCACAGAGTAACTGGGAGTTCCCTGCTTCCTCCTGCTACACACCCATCATCTTGATGTTGCTCTGGTTGTAAGAGCAAATTTGGCAAGATCATTTTCCTCTCTGGTGGATTTTTCCTTGGCTATCAAATGAGCCTTCTCCAATTAATTAGTAATGAATGTTTTGCAAAGATAAATCAGCGTCATTCTAGTGTTCTGTGAAGTATCACTAGCTTATGATCTCAACTTATAGTTGATTCAAACTAACACCTCTCATTTATTTTAATTAACTCTTTCTTAAATACAGTATTTAGTTGGAAGCCTGGGGAGCAATATTTGCATGAATAGAGGTAGTTTTTTTCTGATGTTATGGTTGTCTTAGGCTGGTGCTCTTAAATTTAACCAGAATGCAGTGAGTAGCTCCATTAACTGCACTTTCACGCTCACACTAACTCAAAGCATCTGCCTAGATTGCACAGTGTCAAGCCATCTCCAGCTCTGCTGGCTCTGAGATCTGCAGATTTCCCTATGATCTCTTACATCCTGCCACAGCCTCATAGCTGTGATAGAAACTGAATTAAAAAGCAACATAGGAGCACTAGTATGTATGTGGCTCCTTGCAGCCTAAAGAAACATGTATCTGAGTAGCCAAAAGGAAGCAAGATAGGGGCCAGATGATGTACTTGGAATAAATTAATATACCTTTGAGCACACAGCATTAGCATCTGATCATTTTTTTAATATACTGAAACATTTCTAACTTTAAAGAAAATCCTGATTTATACCACCAATAGTAATACTTCTGGCATATGCTGCCTGTCTAGTTTAGTGATTTAATTTCATTTATATCCATCTCCTTTCTCATGCAGCATAATTTTCGTGCTCAAGTTTTGAATCTTAATTCTAAATGCTGAATCTAAAGTTCTAGGACTTGATCTTTTGGGGTATTGCCTTCTTGCACAGTTTGGAAAGCAGTGATACAGAGGTCAACATTTGAACTCCCTTTTATAGACAGTTAATAAAAACAAGCACATTCAGGGTGCATTTGTTTGACCTAGTTTGAATATCTGTGTTAAGATATATCGTGCCATAAGATGTCACCCTCACCTCCCGGGAGCTTTGGGTGATTCTATCACATGTAGATGTCTGTATCTGTTCAGTAAATACAGTCCTTGAAAAAAACCCAAAGCCTTTCAAGTCATTGCAAGTGTTAACATATACTTCAGTAGAGCATGGTTACTAGATAGATGTATTAGCCAATATATGTCTTAATTTTGATCCTAAATTTCCCAATTTGTCTGAGCAGGCATACTTCAGCAAAGAAGCTGCTTTGGACATTCAGAGCTACCCCCTTAGTGATCTACAAACAAAACCACCCTTCCCTCTGCCCACCTTTTCCTTCCCGGATCTTCTCCCCATTCCTGTTCGCCTTTCTTCTAGTCAGTAACCTTTTGAAGATTTAGCATGGAAATCGTTGTGATATTTTGTGTAGGCTTAGCTTCTCTGCCATGGTCCCAGTATTGCTCTTCCTACAGCAGCTCTGCAGAGCACAGAGCATTTCTGACAGATATATTCCTATGTATTTTGTGACATGAAGAAATTTTCAACTGGTTCTTTGGATTACCTGACCTACATTCCAGCATGTATTTTCTTTTACACATGTTTTATCTTCCTGGGTGACAAAGCAAGGTTCTGGAAGATCAGAAATTAAAGCAAACCGTGGGAACAGAAAACAGTATAAAATTGTTCCATTTACTGTCTAGAGAAAAGGGCTGTGGCTTCTGGTAAAGAGAACTCTTTCATAGTTCTGGGTTTTTTTTCTTCTTCTCTTTTTTTTTTGTTTTAATGAAGATTTAATGTTTATTCCTTCCTTCATTAAAAAAAAAAAAAAAGCCCAAAAACTCTTTTGCAGACTGAATCACTGCTCTGGAATTAAGTTAATGTCATTTCATTGCTAACGTCCTGAGAGAAAATGTCGCATGTCCAGACAATGTAGTTGAAAGAGCAGCAAATTGTTACCATGCCACAAGGCTGAACTGGCTTCATTTTTTTTTTTTTTAGCTACTTTTAACTTAGAGTGAGTTTTATAATTTTTTTTATTTACTTTTTGATACAAGCAACAACAACAAAAAAAGCCTTTTAACAAATGAGAAGTGAAGGGTTTTTTTCTGAGAACACAAGCTGGAATGTAAAACTCAGCTAAAGAGCTTTCTCTGAAGCAGCAAACAAAAAAATACAAAGAGAAATAACCATTAGCTATGCCCTTTTCTTGTAAAGCCTGTTGACTCTTTCAGTGCTACTCTGCGTTTAAGAATTAAATATCACACAGCTTAAGGCACATGGAAAAGGTTTGCTTTATTTGCTTATAACATTCAGGTTAGATTACAGAAGTCCATTCCCGTCTAATGCTGGTAACCACATGATGGCAGAAGCTGATGCCAGCCCTACGGTAAAATTCAGATTCAGAAGATAGGAGCTTGTGGTGTTAAATGTAAATTTAGAATCATAGAATCACAGAATCAGTCAGGGTTGGAAGGAACCACAAGGGTCATACAGTTCCAACCCCTCTGCCATGGGCAGGGACATCCTATCCTAGATCAGGCTGGCCAGAGCTTCATCCAGCCTGGCCTTAAACACCTCTAGGGATGGGGCCTCAACCACCTCCCTGGGCAACCCATTCCAGGCTCTCACCACTCTCATGCTGAACAACTTCCTCCTCACATCCAGTCTGAACCTACCCACCTCCAGCTTTGCTCCATTCCCCCTAGTCCTGTCGCTCTCTCATATCATAAAAAGTCCTTCCCCAGCTTTTTTGTAGGTCCCCTTCAGACACTGAAAGACCACAATAAGGTCACCTTGGAGCCTCCTCTTCTCCAGACTGCACAGCCCCAACTCTTTCAGTCTGTCCTCACAGCAGAGCTGCTCTAGCCCTCTCGTCATCCCTGTGGCATTTCTCTGGACATGCTCCACCACATCCACATCCACATCCTTCTTGTAATGGGGGCTCCAGAACTGGATGCAGTACTCCAGGTGGGGTCCCACCAGAGTGCAGTAGAGGGGGAGAATCACCTCCCTCGACCTGCTGTTCACATTTCTCCTGATGCAGCCCAGGATCTGGTTGGCCCTCTGGGCTGCAAGTGCACACTGCTGGCTCATGCTGAGCTTCTTGTCCACCAGCACCCCTAAGTCCCTCTCCTCAGGGCTGCTCAGCAGCCAGTCACAAATTTAGCAATAATAAGTTTAGCAACTAGTAAGTTTTTCTCATTACTCTCAGAAGACCAAGTCCTTCCACTACACAAAGGGTAAACAATGTAACATGCACTTCAAAAGTCATGCAGCTCAGTTGTGTGATGAATTTCATCCTATCCCTTTTTCACTTTCCCAGCTAAGTGCCAGACATTTTGCAGGAAACCTTCTGCTCTTGTTTGCTTAGACCTCACACAAAGACATTTTGACCCTACCTGAACTCCTTATCAGATTTCCTGAAGGTTATAACATGCTCTGAAGGAGTGCACCTGCAGTGGTCAGGGCTTCCTGCAGCAGCAACGGTTGGTGCCATCTAGTGAGGAACTTCTGAATGCTCACCACAACTCGAGATGGGTCATCTGGCCTGCAGAAGCAGAAATAAAGAGACAACTTCGTTTAATAACTAAGCCCGCACAAAATTCAGGATTTTTTTCGCCCAGGTATTTTTTTCTTCCCAGTGGCTAGCATTAGCTATGTTTTGCACCTCTATTTATATTTTCTACCATTCCACAAATTGTTCTGACCTATTTTCTCAGGCAGAATTGCAAAAAAAAAATGTATAAAGCTTGCTAAAAAAAACTCTGAGTTACTGGGGTGGATGGAACCATCCCAACTACGTTACCAGTGTTCAGCATAATGCTCCTGGTATAGCGATGTGCCAGTGTCTTCTGCACCTTGGTAGATGTCATGCTCATTGATGACCAAAGCTGAACCTAGTGAAGTTTTGGAAGCAAATTGGTTTAAACTTGCTTCATTCCAACAGCCACTGAGAAATGCAGGTAAACAAAAGTTTCACCTTAGTGGAGCTGGCAGGAGAGGAAGACTAAGCATGTATAACTGCCATGGAGAAATTATGCAAAAATAGCCAGGCAAGATACATAGAGTCTTAAATTTGTTTTGGAATTCACAGAATTACAGAAATAATCATATTGGAAAAGACCTCTGAGATCATCGAGTCCAACCTATCACCTAATTCTTCTAATTAACTAAACCTCATCTTCATCCAGCCTCCTTTTAAACAACTCCAGGAATGGTGACTCCACCACCTCCCCAGGCAGCCCATTCCAATGGGCAATCACTCTTTGTGTGAAGAACATCTTCCTAACGTCCAGCCTAAACCTGCCCTGTCCCAGCTTGAGACTGTGTCCTGTTGTTCTGTCACTGGTTGCCTCCTAGAGGAGACCAACCCCACCTGGCTACAACCTCCCTTCAAGTAGTTGTAGAGAGCAATAAGGTCTCCCCTGAGCTTTGTCTTCTCCATGCTGAATTGATACTGTAGTTAGAGGACATTGTGCAACAAGCTTTCTGGCATCTGTCCTTGCTGGGCAGCCTGGGGCCTCCAGAAGCAGACACTGACTCAAAATGCCCTAGTTAATCCTCCATGTGGTCTGCCTTTCTCTGCTTCTCATCCCAAAGCTGTGATATTCCATGACTGAAGTATTTCTAGCACAGCATACACTGCATGGAGCTGAAATCCCAAAGCCTCCCTTGCTTATTCCCCTCTAATGTGTCCAATCCATCAACTTCTGGATTTACCATCCAGGTGGTGTGCCTATCCCAGTCTGACTTAGTCTGCCACAAAAGGATTCTTGAGATTGCCCCTCGTAGTTTGTATTTTTTGAGGAGTGGGAGATCACTACATTGAAGGAGATCACTACACTGAAGAAGATCACTACTTCTGAAGTGCGTGTTACGTTGTTTACCCTTTGTGTAGTGGAAGGACTTGGTCTTCTGAGAGTAATGAGAAAAACTTACTAGTTGCTCAACTTATTTTATGCTAAATTTGTGACTGGCTGCTGAGCAGCCCTGAGGAGAGGGACTTAGGGGTGCTGGTGGACAAGAAGCTCAGCATGAGCCAGCAGTGTGCACTTGCAGCCCAGAGGGCCAACCAGATCCTGGGCTGCATCAGGAGAAATGTGAACAGCAGGTCGAGGGAGGTGATTCTCCCCCTCTACTGCGCTCTGGTGGGACCCCACCTGGAGTACTGCATCCAGTTCTGGAGCCCCCATTACAAGAAGGATGTGGATGTGGTGGAGCATGACCAGAGAAGCACCACAGGGATGATGAGAGGGCTGGAGCAGCTGTGCTGTGAGGACAGACTTGAAGAGTTGGGGTTGTTCAGTCTCTCATCCCAAAGCTGTGCTATTCCATGACTGAAGTATTTCTAGCACAGCTCAAGGGTTCTTGAGATTGCCCCTTGTAGTTTGTATAGTTTGTATTTTTTGAGGGGTGGGAGATCACTACAGTTGCACAATTTTTAGTTTGTAACAGCATTGCTTTATTATCCCTACCTCTGTGGAAGATGCCTCAGAAAATCATAAATTTCCTCCTCCTCCTCATTTTGACAGCATTATATTTAAGGACTTTTTTTTCCTCTCGTGTGTGCCCGTGGGGATGCCTTTTCCTGAGTTAGCACTTCTGATCAGTCAGAAGTTGCTCTTTGTAACTGACTTCGTTCCCTGGTGAGCTGCTCTCTGTTCCGCTTGCTGGTCTCCCTGTAGTGGGAATGCATCGAGGTCCTTGCTGTTACATTCTTTCCCCATCTGTTCTTATAGGCAGACTGAGCCCTCTTGCAAAAGTCCCAGCTCTGCCTTGTCTGTCACGGTCAGATCACCCTTCCCACAGGAAGTGAACTTGTCCTTTCACCAATGACCTTTTTGAAATGTCAGGGAATTAACCTCCTTTCTTCTTGTCCACTATTAAATAAATAACGGCCTGCAAGGATCGTTGCCATGTGTGTTGGAATACTGAATTATCACATTCCATATACCAGAAGCAGTTGCAAAATGGAAATCTGTAATGACTGTGGAGAAATGGGCTCAAGACAGTGAAGCTCTGCAGTAATTCTCATTCTGTCTCCTCTTTATTGCAAATCAACAGTGTTTTCCTTTCTACATATCTCATAGAATCAATCATAGAATCAGTCTCCACACCAGTAGGTGGATTTCTCACCAATTGGTGGTAATGTTCTTGTATTTTAAAACCTTTGGAGCAGGTACTGTCATTTATTGTATCTTTACTTGTATGTGATGATTTGGGGTGCCCCCCGCCCCCCCANAGCCAAAGCGAATGGAGGGTGAGGTTAGAAAGCAAGATGGAGTTCAGCCAGCAGCCTCAGCTCTCCCCAGCAGGCAAAGCTGAAGAGAACAGTCCAGCACGAAGTGCCCAAGCAAAGTGCCCTAATCTTTGTTTTGCCTTTCTTCTTTACACATCTCAGCAAGACTGTGAGGGAAGTAGACACCATTGTTTTCATTTCTTAGCCTATGATCTAATTCTTCTCACCAAAACATCCCAGCTAGGCTCAAACTAGCACATTGTATAACACCTCAAATAATTGCTTGCTCTTAAAATTACTGCACCTTCCTCTGCCAGTTTTGTTTCCATGCTGTAAATTGAGCAGTAAATTAGATGTAAGAATGTTTTGCAACATGGCTTCTCTTTTGTTGAACTGATCAGAAGACAACTGGAAATTAAAGTTCAAGCTGCAAAACATGAACATTCACTATGGATTTAAAAGCCTGTCCAGGACCTTCTGAAGTCCACTGGGACTAATTGGAAAATGCAGTTATCAAATTCAGTCTCAACTCCGACGGCACTTTGTTTCATGCACGTCACTCGACAAGCGACAATGTATATACAACATCACAAATATTTTCTGGGAAGATTTCCTCCAGGCTTCCTAAATTTCTGACCTTTGCTCCTCTCTGTAAATAGCTTTTGCACATGGCTGGGCTGGCCTCATAAATTATGTGAGGCCTTTTCCAGTCAGCTGAAGCCGCAGGAAGAACAAAGCAGGGGCTGCCTGCTTAGGGATGTATCCTGACGTTGGGAGCTTTGTAATTTATCTGAACAGTCATGGAAGTTTTGCATAAGAACAAAGTAAAAGCTTCTGGTTAGTCTTCAAGATATCACATCAGCCCCCTTTTTCCTTTTCTTTTTTTTTTCATGTGCTCCCTCCAAGGCAGTAGCATTGCCATGCATGCTTAAGTAACTCTCTTCACAGTGGCCTATAAGTGCAGTGGTGGATAACATGGAATAATCACACCATGCTCTGGCAAGAGTTCCAGTTCACACCAGCAAAATAAGAGGCCTGCTGGAAAGCACCATAGGCCAGAGCACATTTGTGTGTTGCTCTTTCATTTAAGAATAGGGACCACCAGAAGTACTTTGTCAGCTGTCTAGAATAGAATAGAATTAACCAGGTTGGAAGAGACCTCCAAGATCATCCAGTCTAAAATCTGACAGATAGGGATAACATGTTTCCCGTGGCACGTTTGTTTGGCTGGTGGGTTTCTTAACTGGAAACTTAATCCTGACACAATTTCACAGCTTTGGAGAATTTTCTAGGACCTCTGACCCTCCAGGAGCCCAAGCAGAGCAGTACCATGCATGGCATGTTTCAGACAGGGGAATTCAGGACTCTAATAATTGAGTCATGCTTTATTCAACTAAACCTTTCAAATTGATTGTCCTTGCTTAAGTCTCCTCAGTGACCTTTACAAAAGAGAGAATGTTCTTAGGTCATTTCCTAATGAAAAAGGGACATACTTGTTCAACAAAGGCTCTAACATAAAGAAAGGGGAGTAAAAGCTGACAAGTCTTGAGTTAACGAAGGTTAACAAAGTTAATTCAGTCTTCAAGCCAATGTAGTAAATGGCTGATGCATTACACAAACATTGTCATGATATTAATTGCTTCTCCAACTCTGACTCTATCATTGTGCTAAAGTGGCCTAGTGTTAAATAATGCTTGCATCTCAACAAAAAAAAAATGATCAAATAATTGCCAGGAAATCATGGGGAAGAAGCACTGTTTGGAATGGAATGTTTTCCATTCCTTGTTTACTACTTCCTCCACACCAGATAGGAAAATGGGACTGGAAGTATGAGAGCGACATTTGATGTAGGAATTAGAGAGATAATCTTGTTCCATGTAATGCTTCCTTTGAGGTAATGCAACTCTGCATGGCCCCTGCAGAAAGTCAGGCATGTGTTTGACAGTTCTGACCCTAACCAGTATTTGCCTCCAGCCCGCTGCCCGCAAAAGGTGTGTAGGTGAGCACTGAAGAGGAGATTTGTATTTCTCAGGTGCTCTGGGAATTTATTTGACTTCTTTTGGCTTTCACATACTTCAAAAACAAAGCAGCATTTTTAGTGTACAGATTCCATGATTTCCTTCCCATGTGGAAGTAACTGAAACATATGTTTTCAGAACTTCACTAAATTGAAACTGGAGCAAACTAATGTCTCTTCAGTTGAATCTGAATAATTTTTCTGTGCTTTTTGCAGGTATGTAAGATAGGTACTCATCCTTTTTAAAGGTTACTTTCCATATTTGTGTGTATGTGGAAGAATGAACTAGCTGAAGTATTTAATTAAGTTTTAAGGCCATATAGCAAGATAGAAATATTTTATGTTCATATTTGCACAAGAATTGGTACTGCTTTACAAAAAAAAAAAAAGGTGCTTTATATACTCTCTCTTAATTTCTTCATACTTAAATTTTAAGTCATAAGTAAGAAAAGTCAAGGAAAAAATTAATGTCAGAAAATATTTTTTTTCTGATATTGGGACTCACACTGATGAGCATTGGTTGATATTTAAATCACTATGCCAGTGCTTCAAATCAGCATCTTTCTATTTGAGTAAGGTAAATAAGAAGATTATGTCTGCTGTGAATCTGCTTAGGACAGCTTCGCAGGATAACTTTTAGAGATTAATTGATTTTTTAAAAGCTGAAAACTATTGATGTAGAGAAAGATGCATCTGCAATAGCCAGCTGTGGCTGGCATGGAGAAATGAGCAGCTATTTGTTCAGATGTCTATGCTGATATAAATTATGTTACATTTTATATATGTTTATGTAAATATTGTTACTTCTCAGTTCATAAACTTGAAAAGACATTGACCTCCTAGCACTAAAGATCCACATGATCAGGCTTGGTTTAGAAAAATAGAATAGAATAAGAATCGAATCGAATAGAATAGAATAGANTTGCCTGGGAGAAGAGACCAACCCCCACCTGGCTACAGCCGCCCTTCAAGTAGTTGTAGACAGCAATGAGGTCACCCCTGAGCCTCCTCCAGGCTAAACACCCCCAGCTCCCTCAGCCTCTCCTCATAGGGTTTGTGTTCCAGGCCCCTCACCAGCCTTGTTGCCCTTCTCTGGACACGTTCCAGCACCTCAACATCTCGCATTCAGTTGCAAGCAGAGAAGAGACTCTTTTGCACTGATGTCTCATACTTAGAATCATAGAATCAGTCAGGGTTGGAAGGAACCACAAGGGTCATATAGTTCCAACCCCCCTGCCATGGGCAGGGACACCCTACCTTAGATCAGGCTGGCCAGAACCCCATTCAGCCTGGCCTTAAACACCTCCAGGGACTAGGCCTCAACAGCCTCCCTTGGCAATGAGTTCCAGGCTCTCGCCACACTAATGGTGAAGAACTTCCTCCTCACATCCAGTCTGAAATCCATGGTGTCTTTTTTCTATGCTCCTAAACCATCTGCTTTGTCAAATTAATCATAATAGTATGGAAAAAAACCGAACAAACTGAAAAAAATCCTCAAACCATACTGTAAGAGATCGATCCTGGCGGCTTATCCTGAGGAACTCCATGTTATTCATTCTTCACACTGGCTCATTCCCAGTCTACCTCCAAGAAAAAAAAAATGCACTGACTTTTGTACTTTCTTTGGCTGTGTCAGCTTCTCAGTATAGACTCACTTGATATAAGAGAATAAGATTTAATGTACAAAATCCAACAGCCATTGTGACAGCCATTTCCCACAAAAGCAGTGTGGCAAACTGATATGTTTAAAAAAACAGAAATAAGCTGTGTTTCAGTCATAGTGTTTTGTCTTCAGATTCGTGATACCAAATCAATTGCAGCACAGATAAATGTTAATTATAGATAGATGTTGACAGTGAACTTTTTATGTCACAAATGACCCTATCCTTCAATATGAGAATAAAACAAATTTTGCCTAGTATCAATAAGGCATTGTTCAGTGTCTTTACTACAAATTCCTACATACAAAGAAATCAGGGTATCTTCAAGTTCATTTCTGTGAGTTCCCACACTGCCCTCCTTCACTTCTCCCACCTCAATGGCATTAAGTGAATTTGAACTATTATCCTGCTTGGACAGGGATAGCATTCATCTTCCAGCTCTTTCTTTCCAGGCATGGTCAACACTGTAAGTATTTTATCCTAAAACAAGGCATTATTTTCTTTTATCAGCTCATTTATGTAAATATATATCTGTTTGTCCATGCCTTGCTGTAATCCTTGGTTTGTGAGACACTAATGCTGTTGCAGACTGGTCTGTGAAAACTATAATTGCATTTCAAAAACAATTCATTGGAATAAACTTAATTAGAATGTCTTAGTAAATGATGCTGTGTGCCATTGAAGCATATTTCTCCAGAAAAGATTGCTGCAGTTTACTCTTCGTGTCATTAGTGTGCTGCGCACTGCAGAGCATGCAAAACATGTGCGTTTGGTGACGCTACGTCTGGAACAGGTCTCAAATACTTTGGTTCACACATCTCAGACATACTGTCACAACTCATTATTTAAACCACCACTGTGTCATTTCAGGTTTTTTTTTTCCCTCTGTTGAGCCTTGTGATGTTGGCAGTAAACAGAGGATTATTTTTAAACAACCTTTGAAGTGGCCTGAAGAGAAACCAACCACTGCTGGAAAGGAGAACAAGAAGGAAGCCTTGCGTGCAACCTATATAGATGCATGTCCACTGAATCATTTTCAGGCTCCACTGCTAAACAGAAAGTATCATCCCCAAAGAGGCAGAAATTTCTGCCATTAAGTGCTGGACTCCATTTGTAAGAAATACAGCCACTAAGTAGATTTCACAGTTGCGCATATTGTTCTTGTTTGGAGTGTAATTGGTGGTGTTGTAAGTCAGTGAGAATCACCCTTGAGAAGGCATATTCCAAAGAAGACACTTTTTTTTCATAGAATACATATGAATACTCAAGTAGTGAACCTTGGTTTGAGTGTTAATTTGCACATATTGATTTTGTCACACACAAAGCAGTCACTGTTGCTGGAGTTTCTCTGCATGGTGATTCCAGATGACGTTCATCAAAGGGTCTGGCCTACTGGAGCAAAAAGAGATCCTGTGTTTATTTTCTCTTCAAGAGATTGACTCCATTGTAGCAGTGACAACTAATCCAGCTTTATGCCTCACAACTGTTCCTAAATAAATGCTTTTTTATTATTTTTATCAGGGCCAGCCAGGACTCCTTGGATCACAGGGATTCACTGGACCACCAGGATTGATGGGGATCCCAGGAGTGCAAGGTCCCAAAGGTCACAAAGGTGAAAGAGGATATCCAGGAATAAGTGGACCCAAAGGAGAAGTGGTAAGTTTTGAATATTAGATATGTTAGCTAATGAGCAAAACGCTGGCAGAACATAATTTTAATTGTGCTATTTCACTCTAGGGACAAAGAGGAGTTACTGGATTCCCCGGGGCAGATGGCATTCCTGTAAGTAGCCAGTTACCTCATCTATAAGAAATCACTAACTGCAGATATTGCAGGCTAACTTAGAGCCTTTATGTTTTAATTAAAATCTCCAGGCCAAATTCAGCATCTGCCACATTCACACTTTTAAGCTAAGGACATGTACTGAAGTGAGTGGAACTGCAGATACAAAACAAGAGAGCAGAATCTGTGCTCCTTCTCATTCCCTCAGATAATTAAGATCCATTTGCTTTGTCCTATGGAGAAATCCCCTTGTAAGTGGGACGAGAAAGGATGGAAATTTCCTGTGTCCCTGGAGGACACTCAGCTAAGCATGTTCTTTTGTATGAAAGAGCTGTGAGATAAGTGCTTTGCATATCTTAAGCTTGTAAGCAAAGGACACCAGTGGGTCATTCCTTAATTATTTCAGAGTTGCAGAGCACACAGAAAGACCAATGCTTTTAAGAATGCTAGGTTATTATTTGCTTTATAGCTCATATGGCATGCTTGAGATAGTCTTTAAAAACTTACTGAACAGTAAACAGTGTCAAACTTTGAACAAATTGACCAGGTCCATGAAACTGAAACATTCAGAAAGGAAACACGGGTAAAGTTCACAGCACAGTATTTTCCCAGCTTACACTTCTTTACATCTTGTGTCATAAAATAACAAAGAAATCTGAGTCACTGGAATCCCTGGACAGAGTTCCCAGGCTTGGGTTTCCTTTGTAGTGCTCCCTGACACGGGCCGTTCTGCAGCCCACACATCCACATCCACTGTGATTTCACCCTTTCTTTGTTTCCAGAAGATCTCCCTATTGAGTTTCAGGGCTTTCTCTCTCACAGTCTTCCTCCTCTTCACTTTTAAAGGAAAAGCAGAAGACCCTCTTACCCATTCCTATTAAGGATCTCATTCATCTCACCATGTCATACTGAGTTTTTTCTAAGCAGTGTAATGTCCTGGGAAGGAGTAAATCACTCCCCTGTGAAATTCCATGTTGCTATAGCTGGACCAAGGCTTCTCTTACCTGAGCAGGTTTACTTTTTCAGCTCTACCTTCCCAACCTCTGCATGTTGCACTGTGAGGGATAAACACCTTCAGACAGTAGTTGAACCTGCATGCTCCTTTACCCTTCTCCCTCACTTATGTTCTCCAGTCAGTTTTCTTAGGCCAAGACTTAATACTGACCATCAGGAGGCATCAGAGAGATAAGCACATGTACAAACTAGAATGGCAGAGTGGTGGGATGTGGGGCTGGAGGCTAACAGGGCATGACGACAGGCCTGAATCTCTTCCGGGGTATGGAATGCCAGTACTTGATGGAGCTAGGTAAGGATGTGAACAGATTTCTTTTTCTTCTAAGCAAGGGAGCTGAAGCAAAGAAAAAACAGTTGCTTTAGATACAAGAAGGGAGAAGTGATTTATATTGGTTTCTGGTTTTCCTGGCTGAGCTCTCTGGAACAAATTGCTGCTCAAACACAGATTTGTTTCTGATCAGTCCCAGTGCAAACAAGAAGAAACAGTATTTAGAATGAATGTAGGTACAGTAGCGGAAATCCCATTTGAGACAGGAGTAACTGTCTTACAGGCTTGGTGTGGAGGTTCTGTGGTGCCTCTGGCTCCCTTGCTTTGAACCTTACTGTTTCCTTCCCATCTTCATACTTACAGCCTCATCACAACACTCAGCTTAGGTCCAGAAGCATCTCTGACAGTTTTTCTGGCTTGGAAACTGTTCAAAGCCAGCAAAAAACCTTTCTTCCCACTATTCCAGTGTGAAGCACTGAAATGCTTAACAATCTCAGTTCTTGATGGCTCTCTGCACAGCAGTCTCATCTGGCTTAGTTCTCTGCCTAACAGAGCCTGCATTGAACATAGCTTTCCTACCCTTTCTGAAAGGTCCTTCACTACTCATTTTTTCATGCTGTCTGGGGCATCTGGTTCAAGCTGCAGCTATATTAAAAAAAGGCACTGTCTGTTTCTGTCTTTGAAAATCCTAGTTTCCCATGGATCCAAGCCTTGGGCTTAATGTGAGAATGTCTAAATACTGTGTGACTACAGGAAAAGGAAAACTAGAAACAGATGGACAGATAAACACTTCTTTTTTTCTTTTTTTTTTTTTTTTCTCTTCCCCCCCCCCCCCCCCCCCCCCCACCTCAACAGGGTCATCCAGGGCAGCCAGGATCAAGGGGGAAACCAGGTCATGATGGCTGTAATGGGACAGTAGGTGACCCTGGTGACGCAGGAACTCCTGGATTCTCTGGTTTCCCTGGCACCATTGTAAGTAGCTGACAGTAAGTGAGTACCTGAAGCTAAGATCATTGCTGAAGTGAATTTCATTCACATGTGTGTTGGAAGCAAAGGGGGCATCTTTTAATGGAGCTCCCTTTTGGCTCAGCATGGCAGACTTACCATGGATGCGCTGCACTATACTTAGTTATTAAATTGCAACCATCACTGGACTGTCTGCTCAGAGCTACACCTGTCACACAGGTCTTCCAGAGAGATTTCTACAGGAAAATTTGGACAGCTTTATCTAGCATCAATAAAATAATATTAAACCCATAACTCCTGATGAAAGTAACCTTTTCCTTCCCTGCCCAAGGCCAAAGTATTGGCTTTCCATGGTGTGATACATAGGATCACACTGAGGGGACAGGTGTGGCTCCTGAATGTCCCAGGGCCTATGTCAGCCCTGGAGAGCTGCAGCTGCTGCCGTGTAATGTCATGCCCAGGTAATGGCTGATTCTTCTCATGAATTCAGAAATTGATTATTTCATGTGCTGTGGGAACTTAGACTTTGATTTTAAGTCACGAATTTCCAGAGCTATATATAGTCTCTGCATCTGAACAGGGGTATGTGTATACTCATGAAAGCCCCAACAAAATATTTTTTGTTACTCTTAGATATTTAAATGTTAACATAAACGATATGAAAGCTTACTTCTGTCATTATTTTGGTACCCTCCAGGGAGTCCAAGGGCCAAAAGGCCAGAAGGGGGAGCCCTATATATTGCCACCGGACATCGCAAGTCAATACAGGGTATGTCTCTAAATCCTGAGAGTTACTCATGTTCAACACAGTTTTACAAGCAGATGATGGAGAGTTAATTTTTCTTACACTCTGACAGATCTGTCCCGGGAGGCCTATTTCAATACTATGCAAGCTTTGCAAAGGTGACTTCTGCTTTCTCTGCTCTCTCTTACAACAAAGTCTGTCTGATATCCAGGGGAAAAAAAATCCATTCACTTTCTTGCAAGCAGTTGCAGTATGCAGGCTGATTGCAGAGGCACTGGAGATGTTGTAGTTCAAGTATTACCCTCTTTCTTCAATTGCTACCTTTGTGTCATGCATGCCAAAATCATTCCTTTGCCATATTTTTGTCCATTGAATGATTGTATTTAATGTTAGCATCCTTACTATGTAATTTTCATGCAGGAGTTTGATTGACTTAGGATAAAATGTGCTTCACTGTATTAGTTAAGTAGCAAACCTCCAGTATTCCTATGGGTGATTTTACTGTACTTATCCTTAAAACTTGTTATGTAATCACTTGAAGTTTTTTCTCATGTAAATAGTCTTGCATAATTTGAAGGTATCAGGTAAAGAAAAGTGGCTGCAAGTGCTGTTAGAATATATATTGTGACAAATCTATGTACAAAGCCATACCTGAGCTATACTCAGCACAGAAGGGATCTGCTGACATCATTTATGTCTATTTTGTGCCAGCAACGAATGCCAAAATAGTTTTTTTCTTTTGACATATTTGTAAGTTGCCTGTATTTTTTGATGAAATCTTCTTTTACTTTCAAGAACTCTCTAAATCTGCACTTGTTGGTAACTAGGTATGATTAAAGAATGACTAAATAATGAGTAAGAGTTGCTCAGGCATACTGTAGACAAAGATACTGACACCTGCATTCATTTCATAAAATATTTGGTTCCCTGAAGTATTCTGTTAACTAAATTCAATTTAATTAGGTCATTCAGATGCTATTCACAATGATTGAAGGTGTCTGGACTAAATACCACATTATTTATGCATATTGGAAAGTCTTTGTGCTAGAACATTTTTGGATCCAATTTCCAAAAGCATTTCAACATGTACTGCAGTTAAAATATGTGGTCAGTGAAAACAGTATGTTCTAAATGCTTTTAGTGACTCAGAAGAGAATCAAAATGACTCAGTAATCCTCATACAACTCAAGAAAAATGAGCTTGTACATTGTAGCTAAGGTTATAGTCCTAATTAAGCCACTGTTTAAATAGAATTTTTTCAACAAAATAATTAAACTTGGTCTGTTGTCCATGTCAGCCTTGTAGATTGGATCCCTAACAAACTTGTTACCCTCCTATTCTTCTGTGTGCAACTATGCTAAGTACAGAAAGTACAACCACGTTCAATACCTGCATCGAATGCATGTATATGTAAGGGTTTGTGTAGCACTGATGTTACGATTAGTTTGTGGAGTGAGAGAGAAAAATTGAGTGAGAAAAAAAGATTTTATTCAATTTTATATATATATGTATTTATACACATATAAAATTATTATCTATATAGTATTTACTGCAATTTTTGCTCCTTGGTTTGTATTTTTTAGGGAGAACCTGGGGATCCAGGACTCAATGGCTTTCAGGTAAGTAGTATGGCAGCAAATGTAATAGAGTCTCTATAGTAAATGATATCAGGACAACATTAACTGATGGTTGGGATTTTATTTACTTAAAGGGATCTCCAGGTGCTCTGGGAATTCAAGGACCTGTTGGTCCACGAGGAGAGCGAGGAAGACCAGTAAGTATATTTAAAATATGTTCTGTAGAAAATGAACCTAACAGATGAATTATCTCATCAAGTTGTATTATGTTGGATTGCAACCTTGCAAAAGATAGAAAACCAGGTTATAAACAGCAGGTACAGGTGTCTTTGGCTGTAAAACCGTTTAAACTCGATGTGAGACACTGATCTGCAAAGTTGAATGTTGCAAGAAGAGATATAGTTTCTTTCATCCCATGTTGCCAGAGGTTTTCAATTTATTGTATATTTCTTTAACCTCCTTGAAAGCATCTTGTTTGTAAGGATTATTCAGTGCTGACCAGTTTATATGTCCCTACACTGAGTTGTCAAAAATACCAGGATCTAAATAAGTCACCTTTTCTGCTCATAAAAGAATGTGTATATTAAGTCTCCACACTTCGTACAGAAGATTGAATAGATAACATTCTTCATTACTATCTGGAATACAATTTAATTTTAAAACTATTTTTCAGTTATTTTTTTCCAAAATCAACATTTACAGCATTGATGTGGAGAACTGTGGCTGAACAGTTTCTTGGGAAGATTGTGTTGTCTCCAGATAGCATTTTCTACATTTCTTATTACCATGATTAACAGTTTTATGGGTGAGAAGCAGTTGTTCAGATTCAATATGTTTTGGTTTCTTTATGCCTGCTTTAATTTCCTGTAAGACAGCTTTGTAGCATTTGTTTGTTTTGCCAAAATTCACTTTGGACCTGTTGTACATATGTGATCTGAGGGGGAAAGAGATTAATTTGAGCTTCTTACACAGAACCTCTACAGCTAGTTTCAGGGACACCTCCCTCAAAAAAAGGTAACTTTTTGGACAAAATCAATGATATGTGAAGCCTCTCCAAAGTTAGTTTTCTGCAGTGGCCTATTTTATGATGTGGAGCAAGCTGCGCCTTATTTTTCTCCACTGGTCCTCCTGAAGGGAAAACCCTTTGGTCCTCTGCTTTCTCTTTCCCTAGGGTGAGCCCACAAAATTCATGAGCTTCACATAGAAGCCCAGCCTGCAGTTACTCATATTCTCAGTGCCCTGTCGTGGATGTTAGGAATGCTGTAACCATACATTTTCTGAGCTCCTTGACTATGTCCTTCTGGTTGCCATCTTGGCAGCATCTATTCTGAATACTCTTACAGAATGAATGGATTCCCTCCTGCCTCTTTAGCTCTTACAAAACACAATATTTACTGTCTCTAAAGATGTGGCTTGCTTGTAGGAGGGACTAGGGAACATTTCCCACATCTGAGATTGGTGTTCCAGCACTCCTCTTCTCTAAGTCCTAGATCTGCATGAAGGTACACATGGCTCCCACAAGTCACTGCAGAGCCTCCAGGCAGTGGGATGCCCTGCACCATGCACCTGCGCAGTATATTAGACAACAGCTCACAGGCTGCCTTTCTAACCAAAACTGATTCAGAAGTGTTGTCTCAGGGCAAGTCTACTATCCATGCACACAAAGGTAAATAGCAGAGATGCCTAATGAGTTCAGGTTTTGCCTGAATGTTACTATCGTCTCCTTGCAGGAGAATCCTCTCCTTGAGGATTGATCTTGCATAATCCAGTTACATCTCCTTTGGGGCTTAGTAGATGGATAGTTCTATTTGCAGGTCTTTCTCTTTTCTGCGCCTCTTGTTCACTATCTTCTCTGCACAGATCATGTTTCTTATTCACCCCACTTTTGCTGCATTTGACAGCTTTTAATGCGTGGAGCCTTTTGGAGCCTTTTAACTACCTCAGCTGACTGAAGCAAGGTAGATTGTCTCTCCCATTAGTGGCTTTCCTACTGCTTTTCTTGTTAGACTCTGGCAGCTTTTGTCCCCCCCTAATAGTTTCATTTCCCACCATCTTCATTGGGTTTCACTCTGTACACACAAAACAGGTAATCTGAGATTCATGTGGTAATTCAACTCCCTTTACAGATGGATGCAGTACCAAGACTTCACCAGTCCAGTGAAGTACTTAAAGTCATACTTAACTTTAGGTATGAGCTTAAAATCAGGATCCAAAACCACAAGGTCTTACTGCTTGAAAAAAAAAAAAAAAAGGAACTGGGGAGCTGCTACTTTGTTAGGAAAGATTACTGTGTGATTTAGCAGGGTATTTTTTCAGAACAGTAAGCATGGCTAATAGAATGAGGATAGTACATTGCATGAGGAGGAATACATTACATACTAAATGTGCTCTTCCATTTCAACATGAAGTGATTGACCTCCTGCATGCACTGATGCGAAAGCACAAGTAACTTGCTCTCCCCTGTTGTGCTTCCCCAGGGACCACCAGGGCCCCCAGGACCACAAGGACCACAAGTAAGTCTTTGTGTCAGAGTCGTTTATGTTGATTTTGTGTTGCTGAAGTTTATCCAAGACGCGCTTCAAGGCAGTAAAATGAAGAACCTCAGGCTGTACCAATGGCTGTGTAGCACAAGACCTTCTGTGCTGGCTGCATACCACGAGAAGTTAATCTTACACTGGGATCGCCTGCCCTGAAAAGATTAAACCAGTTCTAGAGCCAGATTTAAGTTCTTACTGTAGTCACAGTAGCTTTCCATGAACAGAGGATCCTTGCAGTCTTTACAATATTCAATTGTATCTCTGAAGAAAAAATAGTTAAGTTCATTATTATTTTTATTTAAGATCCAGTGCTATTAAAAACTTACAAAATAAATGCTTGATCTTTTCACAGCATTAGTCAGTGAATGAATCAAATTGTGTTGTAAGAAGCACTGGTAGCATGAGATTTTAATTACAGTTGTCTTTCTGAATGTTTAAAACTATAAAAATATGCTTAAATCTATAAAAATACTTTGAGGTAAATCTAGATTACTATTTGATTGCAGTTCCTTAGAGGTGTTCTACAGACTCATATGCCTGAGAAGGCTTTTAAGCATGTTTATATTTAAATTTTACATTAGAAAACTGAGTTGGACACTTAGTAAATCTTGATCTATTGTTTTTGCAGGGCAACAGGGGCCTTGGTTTCTATGGAGAAAAAGGTGAACAGGTAAAGGAAAACTAATGAACTAATATCAACACTAAAGGACAGTTTTATGTCATTTGCTATTTATAAAGGAACCTATTTTAAATACTCTCTTAATTTGTGGTTGTATTATGTAATTATAAGTGAAAAACAAACAAATAGAGCTTTGACAGTAATTACCATCTCCATAAGGAATGTCAGAGCTGAACTAACTTCTGCATATCTAAATCTAGCTGTGCCCTCCTTTATACCAACACAGAGGTAACACATCTGAAATTTGTAAAGCCAGAGCACTTTATGTAAAGTGATATTCTTTATGCTCATTCTGTTGTTGCAGTTGCTTGACAAGATAATGTAAGTACTTACTGTTAGTAAATGTACCCTTATGCTTTTGTTTCAGGGCGCCCCAGGTCCTCCAGGTCCACCAGGGCTTCCTACAAGAGAACTGATGGGTGTGCCCTCTGACAAACACAAGGTAACCACTGCACGTTTTGCCAAAATGCATAAGGAAATAAGAACTCTACAAATACCAAAACTAAAATACTGTGCAAATGTTCTTTTACTTATAATACTTTAGTATATCAAAAGAGAAATCTGCCACTTTTCCATAGCCTGGATCATGAAGTATATATTGAAGCTATGGTAGATGGAGTCATTCAGAAAGCACTTCTCACAGCCTAGAGATGCTTTAGGCAAACTTGCTCTTTTTGTTTAACTGTGCAGCTACTGTCACACATCTTCTTGATTTACAAGCAGAAACACCTGCTGAGAAGCCATCCAATATCTTACTTTTCATAATAGTGAGTGAAATTTTCTTCCTGTAAAAGAAGCACTTTTTTTAGGGAGGCTTTCTGAGTTACTGTGTTTGGTTATATAACATCTCTGTGGCACAGAGATTTTGTGATGGTTTGGGTATCCCACTCCCCACCACGCTTTAGAAATCACCCAGACTAGNGGTGAGCTAATCTTTGTTTTGCCTTTCTGTTGTACACATCTCAGCAAGACTGTGAGGGAAGTAGACCTCACCATTGTTTTCATTTCTCAGCCTATGATCTAGTTCTTCTCACCAAAACATGCTAGCTAGGCTCAAACTAGCACAGATTTGTAAACTTTTTCATATATTTTGGAGAAAACCTCATCAGCAAGGTGCAGTTTATTCTCATCTGTTGTTTCTTGCTGAGAGCAGAAGTACTCATGCCCTGTATGTATTTATTCTGTATCAGACACCAACCTCCAGAGCAGTAGTTTTTCACTCCGTATTTGAAGCTAGAAAGTTCATATGGCTCATTCAATTTCTGCAGTAAGCTAGGTCGGTTGGTATGATACCAAAAAATGCCTAGAACAGTCTGCAGTCTGCAGTAGGTAATAAACATGTTGAGATTTCCATGACTAAGCAGAGATGCCCACATATGAGCTACTGATCTGGAGAGCCTTTATAATAATCAGCGTTGTGCTAGTTTGAGCCTAGCTGGGATATTTTGGTGAGAAGAATTAGATTATAGACTGTGAAAAGGAAAGAATGGTGATGTCTGCTTCACTCATAGGCTCGCTGAGATGTATAAGAACAAGAACACAAACATAGATAACAGAGCTGCTCTCTGTCTCTGGGGCCGCGTGAACTTCTCCCTCCCTAATTTGCTGCCTTACTAATCCGTCTGCTTCCTAACCCCCTGGCCAACCCTCCAAACTCACCTTGAGCATAAGGCAAAGTCTGGGGTAAGGTAGGGAGGTGAGAAGGTGGAAGAATGGTTGGGAGCCCCTCCTGGGGACTCAGGTTTCTGGGAGGGCTGTTATGTTTCTGTATTACTTTTTAACTTTATATGTATTTCTATGCATAGCTGTATATATTGTAAATATCTGCTTGTATAATGTGCTACGCTGTAAGTATAAAGCTTCATTCAATTTCCAGATCGACTGAGTCTCGTCTGGGTGATTTTCTTGAGAGGGGGGAGCAGGTAACACCAAACCATTGCATCTTTACTTTGGCGCCCAACATATCTCATCCTAACAAGATCTCTATTTTATTTCTGATGAGACAATCTATAGATAATCAGTAGGTTAAAATTTCTTTGTAGGCGTAACTCAGACACTCACCACCTATACCTCTCATGAACAAGCCTGAAAACAAGCTGAGGTGCTTGCATTCCAACAAACCTTTTTACAAGCAGCTTTAAAATGCTTTATGAAAGCATGGATTTTATGTAACAAGTGTATAAAGACTGAATAGCACAAAGGTGGTGGTGTTTTTTCTCTTGATAAAGCTTTGTTGCTCTGTGTTGTAGAAGAGTTAGTGAAATGTAAATGGGAATGTCTATCATATCTGAATATTTTTCCTTTATTGTTAGGGTGAAAGAGGAGAGCCTGGACAAAAGGGAGAAGCTGGAATTCCAGTAAGTCAAGTGGAGAAGAACAAAGACAAACAGTAATATTGGAGCTAATACTGCTGCATTCTTCATTGAAATGGTGCAACATGCGGAGCAACATAAGCAGAAACATAAGTTCTGTTGCTTTAGAAAAGCTAAGCAACATGACATGTCAGAACTCCACAGTTTACTCCACTGGTTTACCAAAATAAGTTTTTTCCCTCACACACTTTTTGATTTTAACTTTAGCTATTAATAAATATCATTATCGTTGTGGATATATGTTTAAAACCTCCAGGAAACTGCACTAAATAAGTATATATGGAGATTTTCTCTGTCCTCTTCAGTCTGATCTCTGGGACATGCAGAATTTTGGTCTCATTGATCAGTAAGCCTGTTTGTTGAGTAAGCAGACAGTAATCCCATGAGTTGCAGTATCATTTAGAGCTGTCAACCAGGCTTGAATGAATGTGGTTTAGTTAACTCACAGACAACCTCTAGTCTGTCTAAATAGCTTTGCCATTGAGTGGTTCTTTTTTACTGTCCAGAGTGGTTTAAAATGCAGTCTTTACCAATTAGGAATGCCTCACTGAGCATTTTGCAGAGCTTTATTTTCTCAGATGGTCTGGTCAGCTTGTCTGCAAGGTTATGGGAGAAGGTCACAGTGTGAGCCCTGATGCCCTCCATGTGCAGTTGTTAGCCAGTTCTTCAACTGTTGGTCAGATTTTACACATGCAGAATTTTGTTGGCTATGTTAGGAAGAGCATAGATTTTATGCTGATGTAGCAAAAGGGGCTTCATGTTTCTTTCTGACATTTTTTGCTAGTGAGATGGATAGCAATATGCCTGTGTTTGCCAAGTAGCTCTCTGAAGTTACAGTTTGGGCATAAACTGAGTTGCTTAATTAGTTGTATGGATGAACAATTGCTTTGGCTCTTCCTCAGAGTTGCAGCCACAGAAGAAAATAAAGGAGGAGGAGATGATATAAGGGAAACCCTGTCCTCTTCCCTAATGGCCTGCTATGGCTATTGTAATGAAGGAAACATGTTACACTTCATTTTAAGGACAACAGTTCTTTCACATGCAGCTATTATTAGATCCTCCATGTGTTACAGTGATGTCTTCTTCCTGTTTGGCTTCCCTAAAACAGTATTACAAATTTTTGTCACATAATGAAGAAATATGTTGAATTGACATTTAATGTTTCCTAGGGTGTACTTCTCTTTCCTCTTGAAAAAGGTGAAGAAGGGGTAATGGGCTACCCAGGACAAAGGGTAAGTCATTCATTAAAGGTAAAATTCACCTGACTGAATGTGTAAATCCAAATTGAGAGTTTGCCTTCAGGAACAAACCCCAGATTAACAGACTATAGAAATGAGAGTTCTTTGGCCCATCAGGTTGTGGCCAGCTCTGAACTTTCTGACAGACAAAAGTGAAAATGCTATTTTGAAGTGGTGGTGGGAAAAGGGCCCCATGAGACTCATAGGTATGCCTGTACCATCACCAGGAAGTCTTGCACATCTCTTACCTAAAGCTGTGCTCACTAACCACTGTTACTGTTCTGGTCCTCAACAGACCATATTTCACTGTTTCCACCTCAGCTCTCTTCAAAGTACTGTTTACAGACACGAGCTTGGCTCTGGTTACTTGCGACCTCAGAAAGGAAGCTAATTAAAGTATTACTGCCATGTAGCACCTACAGATGCTTCTTTTGAGACAGTGCTTCTCAAATGCTGAAATAGAGTAAGAGCAGTACTCAGCATATATGTTTTAAAAAGAAAAATCTCAGTCATCTTCAAAATCCTCATGATAAGTTTAGAAAGTATTAAGAGATGAAAATCAAACACCAGATTGGATTTCAGACCCATCCTCTCTGCACCATAAATAAATTTAATTGATAAAGTATCTGAACTCTAACTGTTAGTGATAACAGTTTCACTCTGGCAGAAATAATAATGTTTTTTAACCATTAGGATGTTATGATGTCACTTTTGGTTTGCTCATTTTGTTGTCTTCAATAGGGACTGCCTGGCATCAATGGTTTTCCAGGACTCAGTGGAGACAGAGTGAGTATTTCGTACAAGACTGTGGGTTTTAACACATATGTAGACAATCTGTCCGGAAAGTAAACCATAGAAGAAAAATTCTGTCTGTAATTACACCAGCTGTAGTCTAACAAATATCATCTGGATTCATCCATCATTGTAATTTTGGGTCAGTTATTCTTCTCATTAGTGAGGAAAAGAAAAAAAAAAAGGAAAAAGACAAAGAAAAAAAAAGAAGTCCTGTAATTAAAGTCTACTTTGTATAAAACATGACCATGTTTGAAGAGCGTAATGAGGTGTCATTTTCATTGTTCCTGCTACTGCGACCATGATTTCTGTGTTTTCCTAGCTACATGCAAAACTAACATTTTTAAGTAACTTATGCAGATGTATTTAAGATGTATGGCTTATCTTGATTCTGAGAAAAGAAAAGAAGGGAACTGATAAATATCCCAGTTGAATCTGTCTGTGTGGGAAGACACCCAAATAGCATTCTCTCAGACAGAGAAGAGCTCATACTTTCTGTCTGGTCTCAGAAAGAGGTTTCTTCAGTCAGCATTAAGAAATCAGTTCCATGATGTATTGTGGAAGCAATGGGATGAGTGACTTTCCCATGTTTCTCCATCCTTAGCTGTTTAGGATTGCCACCCAGGAGTAATAATAACAAGAAACACATGGGACATGAAAGTACATTAAGTATAAAAGAAATAACAATATTTGCACAGCTATCTGGTCCAATTACAGAACCTGGTGGTGTGAAAAGGAGTTATGTGATTGGCAGTAGTAGATGGAGAGGCTAAACCGATTAAGACCTACGGGTTGTCTCTAGCATAGGTTCGTACTCCAGTCAGAAACAGTCAGAGCCTTCTTCGTACTGAAGGTGAATCTTGGCAACAATTTTAGTGGAAGGTGCATTATTTTTTGTTGGACTGTCATTGTCGAATGTATGTCTGAGAGGGGACATCCTACTCGGCATGGTGTTATGACCTCCCTGTTGTTGATATCTGAGTGATTGGATTCTTAAAAGAAAGGACGATGAAGTCCTGCTTGACACAGGTGACCCCGCAGTGAATTAGGGAGCCGCTGGCGGCACTTTTAGGACACCAGCGCCACCTAGTGTGAGGAAACTTTACAGCGGATACTCAGGAGCCTCCTCATTACGGAAAGGTCTCTGAGGCGCGCAGCTCTGGTTGTGACAGCTTGCTGAGGGCTGTGCTATTTGTACTGCTTCAGAACTGCAGCAAGTGACATACAGAGCTGGTTATTAGCATTCAGGTTCCGTGTAGGAGTTGTTGTGCCCACTGTGAAACTTGGGAGATGCTGAATTTTAAAAAAATTGGACAGCAACCAGTGTAAATTACACAAATCTAAAGGTTTCAGTGAAACTCTGTTAATCAGCACTGGTTGATGATCTGGCCTTTTCTTTTTTTCCCCAACTAAAAAGCCCATCGCATTTAAACTAGTGCTTTTCCAACGTATATATGAATGTTTTCTATGGAGAACAGAAGCTGTCAAAGAGCTGAGTAAAGCATACGGAAGAGATCACCTCTTCTGTATCGGTATCACTAACACCTGCCTTCTGCTCTGTGCACCCCCAGCAGCTCTCATGTGATAGGGCATACCATGGTTTACCACACAGGTTTTAATCCGTGTGTTCTGAATCTCAAACCTTTTAAAGGATGAAGTGGGCAGGACTTTAAATATTACATTTACTGGGTTGAGGATGGAGAATTTTCTCTGGGATATGGCATGCCTGGTGGAATTTGATGAAGGTGCCTTCAGGGCTGGTCCTGAGTTGTTCTCATTCAGTCAAACAGATTTAGTGAGTTGTTATCATTTAGCCAAACACATTCCGGCCACCTGGAAAACGGCAAAAAGGACCTGTTCACTTCAGTGCTATTGCACAGTTTGCTGTTGGCATTCCAGTGAAAATATATCCACTTGTAATGATTCAGACTTGTTTAGTTTTCTTGGAGCAGGTTGGTGTATTCTGGCTGCATGGCTCATGTCTCTCAGAGTCAGCTGGCATGAAGGAGATTCCCTTTCTCCTCGACTATCCCGCAGCCTCCATGGGATGATGTCGATGTAGGTACTTCTTCCATCTGCAACACTGTTAGGGGTGGCAGAGCCTGGGCCACAGCACATCCCTCTGGCCTTTGATGGAACTTAGGTTTGGTCAAAGAGATGGAACATCAAAAAATAAGGAAAACTGATGGGTCCTGAATTACTACACCTCAGGGTGACAAACTGCTCAGCTCTGTTGCATATTTTTCACATGAACATCAGAGCAAGCCTGCTGCTACAGATCAAATAATTTTATTCTCTTTCTGATAAAGAAACTCACAATCATTTTTACCTTATTGCAGGGTTTTCCAGGATTTGGTGGCCCACCAGGCGGCTATGGTCCTAGAGGAAGCAAGGTACTTTATCGCTTTCTTTTGCTAGAAGCAGTAACCCAAGTGTAATTTAGGTGGCTTTTTTCTTTTCTGTCATGTAGTGTCATTTGTGTTTGTTGATCGTTATAGAACCAGTTACCTGATTTATTAAATCGAAATCTCTGAGATTTCTTAGACGTCGTGTCAGTGCTTTTGAAAGTTTTTTTCCTTTGTGTTTTGTGGGCATACTTTTCCATTTTAAACAAAGGTTTCAAGGTTAATGTGCTTAGATGTAATACTTCAACTTCTGTTAATAGGGGGAGCAAGGCGAAATGGGTCCTCCAGGACCAGTCTCCTATTTTCCTTCACGCATCCCAAGGAAAGGTGCGTTTTGCATAGATTGCTTATTGTTTGCTACCTTCTATGTAGATCAAAAGCATGAAATTCTGAGAGTGAATTCCATTAAAAACTGCAGCTTGCTAAACTGTTCCAGGTTTAATTACCTTCCAAGAGACTGCCTTGATCACCTTTATGCAGACAGGTGGCTTCTTTGTCTCTCCTACAGAAGCTGGATTGCTATACAAAGGGCATCCATGCATTCTTGTGTCCAGAGAGAAGAAACGTGGGGGGAAGAAGTGTGACTTTGTTATCCAGTGAAAGGAATAATGACAGAGGCTGTCTTCTGCATTCTATTTCAGAGACTTTGATAAAGTGCAGCAATAGTAGCACAGCAGAGACCATTCTTATAATTCATATTTAGAAAGAAGAAAGGAAAAAAAGGGTGTTTGTTTGTTTGTTTGTTTAAGTTAGGGAGTTTTGTTTCATTGGTTTTTGTTTGGGGTTGGGTTTTTTTCTTGTTTTTGTTTTTAAGTGACAAATTTCCTTTGTGGTCTTTTCACTAGGCTTGTAGCAGCCACTGTCTGCTTTCTTGCAGAGTTGTGGTGGCAATAGTTGGCCAGACTAGAAGCACATAGAAGGTGATACTCATTTGCCAAGACCAAAACTATTCCAGGGAAAGTGCCAGCAAACAGCAAAGATAATCACATGCTATTGCCTCAGCCTGTTTCCTCATACCATTGAGTTGTTGAAAGCCAGTGAGTCTAACAATGAATGTTTGCCTTCCACCCAGAGAAGGAAGAAAGAAGGCCCAAAGCACTGTTCAGATCACCCTGAACACCTTGCTAGGCTTTTGGGAGCAGGAGAGACCATGGAGAGAGAGCGCAAAGCAGACAGGGACATGGACACACCATATACCCTCTAGTGTTTACTTTGAGCATGATATTTACTACAGGCAATAATTGAGGTTGTGCTGATACTTTTGGTGCTAAGGAGCAGAGGGAAGCTTACATGTCATGCATCTGTTGTAATAGTAACTTCTTGTAGGAAAAGGAGAGACTGTCCTCAGAGAGCTGGTCTTCTGTGCTTCCCCAGAGCAACGTAGTTCTAGCAGCATATCAGTAAGAGCTGAGAGATAAGCCCAGAAGCTCCATACCCTTCCTGTGACAGGCCATGCACAGCTCCCAGGTATCTGAGCTTCAGAAAAATCTTTCAGATACATTTTTTTATTCAGATTGAGGCAGCATATGATAGTAGATTTTCATATTTCTAAACCTACCTTTGAGAAACAGCTTTAAATTCTAATACTCTGAAGTCCTGAAGTTCTAATTTTTACTTTTTTGAGAATTTAGCAGTCTGCAGTGTATTGCAAACCAGCATTCACGGGTCACAAATACCTTCACACTAAAATACATGTGTTGTGGAACTGGGGATATCTTTCAGGTGCAAGAGGCGATCCAGGCTTTCCAGGTGCTTCTGGACTACAAGGAGACCCAGGAGAACAAGGAGATCGTGGTCCTCCTGGTCTTCCTGGATTCTCTGATGGTAACAACACATGTTCCAACATCTTAACTTTGTAGTGAGTTGTAACTGATACAGGGTCAAGGTAGAGGAATTACATGAGCAAACCATAAAGTATGCAGTGCAAAGCGGTAGATATGGTGCTGAGGGACATGGGTTAGCACCAGACTTGGTAGAGTTAGATAATGGTCTTTTCCAACCAAAAAATTTATGTGATTCTGTGATTACTGGCTGGGGGGAAGGAAAAATGAGAGAAGCATTTTTCTTCAGCCTCCGTGAGGCCCTGGAAAAACAACTGAAGCAGAGATGGAGCAATGGGTGAAAGTCGCAGCATAAGAGGTTCCACTTCAACACACGGGGGAACTTCTTTACTTTAAGGGTCACAGAGCACTGGAACAGGCTCCCCAGAGAGATTGTAGAGTCTTCTTCTCTGGAGACTTTCAAGGCCTGTCTGGATGCATTCCTCTGTGATCTGTGCTAGATTGTGTGGTCCTGCTCTGGCAGGTGGGTTGGACTCGATGATCTCCTTGGGTCCCTTCCAACCCCTAATATCCTGTGATCTTGTGATGACAAAGCCTTGCTTCTGTAACTGCTATTGATTTGCTCACATGAAAAGTACAACTACCATTTTGGTTCTGTGCTAGACATTTTCATTTTTTCTTGCTTGCTGCATGTCATTTTGTAAGTCTTCCCTTCTGCTACATTACAGCTCTTTCAGCAGTGTTGTTAAGAAATTGTTCTGACTTTCTTCCCTGGTTCTGTTTCAGCGGATGGGGATAAGCCAGGCTTACCTGGAGAAATGGGACCGAAAGGCGAAAAAGGTGAATTAGGATCCCCTGCTTATCAGATGGGCCCACCTGGGTTTCCGGGTAAGCATGGTGAACCAGGACTCCGTGGTCCACCTGGCCCCGTTGGATTCCCTGGTAAGTGCATGAAGAGAGATGATAAGAACTCACAGGAATATCTTTGATTATTTCAAATGATAGCTGCTGGCAAGGCAAGACAAGAAAGTAGATTGAGGGAATGAAGCAAAACAGGTGACAAGGAGGGTAGATAACAACAGGCTGGGTTGTTATCAAGCTACCTAAAAGGAGGTTGCAGTGAGGCTGGAGCCGGTCTCTTCTCCTGAATTACTAATGATAGGACAAGAGGAAATGGCCTCAGATTGCGTCAGGGGAAGTTTAGCTTGGATGTTTGGAGGAAGTTCTTTACTGAGCGAGTGGTCAGGCACTGGAACAGGCTGCCCAGGGAGGGGGTGGAGTTACCGTCCTTGGAGGTCTTTAAAAGGAGAGTGGATGTGGTGCTTGAGGCTATGGTCTAGTGATTAAGGATGCTGGGATGAAGGCTGGACTGGATGATCCTGGTGGTCCTTTCCAACCATAGCAATTCATAGTGATTAGATGCTGTGCTGAGGGATTTGGTTTAGTCAAGGACTTGTCAGTGTGAAACTAATGATTGGACTCAATGACCTTGAAGGTCTTTTCCAATCTAAAAAATTCTGTGCTTCTGTGATTTCTATGGTTTAGATGGTGAATAACATTACAGGTAACAAAAGGGCAAGTGCGGTGCACCTCAAAGGAACGGGGAAGAAAGAGAAGAAAATTAAATCTGCAGTGGGCTAATTTATATTTTTATTTAATTAAACTTCTTAGGTGCTGTCTTCGGATTAAAAGGACAGGAGGGAATCCCGGGTAGATTTGGCACGCAAGGTTTCCCTGGGCCAAGAGGACAAAAAGGACCTAAAGGTAAGTTGTAACAAATAATCTGATGGGTGATCTGCTGGTAAGTGTGGCATGAAGCTACCATTGTATTCAGCATTGAATTTATTGAGTTATGACATGCTTGTGAACCAACAAGTTTAATCTAGGGCTAATACAACAGTGAAACATTATGTTAGCTTCTTATAAGTTAAAAACCATAGAAGTGGTTTTCTGAAGTTCTGGAGAAGCTACTACTCAAGTATTCTCAAGTCTATATATATGTAAGTGGATGCAGATGAAAGTCTATCTTCTGTGTCAGGACATTATTTCTTCTCTTTCCTATTCTTTCCTTAGGTGAAGAAGGGGATTGCAGTACATGCCTTCTGAGTGAAGAAATGAGAAGGGGTTCTACTGGACCCCCTGGCCCTCCTGGCTTTCCAGGAACCCCGGGCCGGCCTGGGAGAAAAGGAGAACCTGGTGATGAAGGACCACATGGTGTTCCAGGTTACCCTGGACCAAAAGTGAGATACTTGTTTCTTTATTGCACAGATATATATGCCTGGTAGAGAGAAAAAAAAGACCACACCATTCTCTATGGAAAGATGATTAAAAGTACAATTTCTCTCTTTATGTGCCACTTCAATAGCTTTCAGATTGCTATCTACAAAATACCAGAAGCCAGAAGTTGCTGTGATGGAGGGGAAAAATAGGATATTTTGGGAAGAGCAAGAAATTTCCACATAATCCAAAGTCCACTTTCTATTTACACAAAAATGTTTCAGCAGAACCCTTTTGAGCAGCTGTAATACTGACTATGATCTGACCATCCAGAAGGGCAACAATTCCAGTAGTAGCTTAAAGCTGTTGCTAATAGGTTGCATATGTCAAACTGGTGAAGTGCAAAGTTCCTAAAAGCCACTATTCAATAATCCCAGGAAAAGGGCTTTGCTTGCAATTGCTTGCTTGTTATTTGCACTTAAAGGTGCACTATGTGGAATGCTGACTGCAACACAGTTTCTTAGTAATTACTGACTTCAAGAAGTTACATTTCTCAAGATTTTAGAATGAATTTTTTGTAAAGCTGGCCACAAACTGATTTTGTTTATGCAAAGGTGTCAGAGCAAAGATATTGTTTTCAGTTATTGCCTTAAGTTCTTCTGAACATAAAAAAAACCAAACTCATTATGTATAAGCTACACATAAGGCTACTCACTTATGTATAAGAATAAAATAGAATAGAATAGAATCAACCAGCTTGGAAGAGACCTCCAAGATCATCCAGTCCAACCTAGCACCCAGCCCTATGCAGTCAACTAGACCATGGCACTAAGTGCCTCATCCAGGCTTTTCTTGAACACCTCCAGGGACGGTGACTCCACCACCTCTCCAGGCAGCCCATTCTAAGCTACACATAAGGACTACAAGTATACTTAATCTAGATCAGATCTATATTAACTTAATAAAAACCAAATTTATCCCAAGCAAAGGCTATTTTTGCTGTGGAGAAAGAGAGATTAGAAACAGCTTCAAAATATTTTGAAAACATCTGTGTGCTAAACCACACTAGACTCAACATCTAAACCTTGACAACAAAAAAATAGCAATGCAAACATTATACTATCAATGCAGCTCACTTCTGCAGTTATACAATCAGTGAAATAGTTCAGTATAATTTAAGTTCCTGAGATCTCTTTTGGCCTGCAAAAAGCAGTGTCTGAAAGAAACTTTACTATGGTGTATAGATGTGAACTTCACTAACCATTAAAATGCACTTTGCAGCTATGGCCCAGGTAAAGCAGAATCCTTATACTCAAACCTAATCTCTCCCTTCAGACTTACAAAGTGTCAGCCTGTATTGTTGAAATCTCCTGCAACTGAGATAGATTTGCAACCCAAGAAAATCTTGTTGAATGTCAGTAAAATGCAAAAATCATTCTTTTGAATAGTGTGTGACATAGGAGTATTTAAAGCAATGAATAAATACATCAAGTACATCCGTTTCCTGCAGTGTCTGACCTGGAATTCAGTAAGAGGAGGCTGTGGAAAGACTAACATGGGTAGCTTATATTTTAATGAACACAAATCTGTAGTTATTCAGAACTAAACCTAACGGGTATAAAATAGTCAATGACAAATGATTCTGTAACCTTTGGACCTTGCTATCTGTCATGGTATGTCCCTTATTGAAGGGCTCTTGGCCAGAAGCTAGCTATACCACTTTCAGAGGAGCTGTTCAGAGGGATTCTGCATTATGCTAAGGGATCAGGAATGCCACAGACTGGTCTTTGTCTTCATCACAGTTTGCCTTTTCAAGAGACAAAATCTCTCTCCTCCAAGATTTTCAAAGCTTGGTGAGGCAAGACCTTGAGAAAGCTGCCCTGGCTCCCAAGTTCTGGGTTAGACCAGGAACCTCCAGCTCTCCCCTCTAACCAAAACCTTCCCTACAGGTCTGTGAGGCAGGTCTCTCAATTGAAGGAAGAGAGTGCTACTTTTCAGCCCCATAACAGTGTTGTAAATCCCAGTACACTGCAAGCTATAAGGCTGTCTTCTTTTGTAGCAGAGAGCAAGAGGGCTTGCAGGTCAATATAACCCTGAGTTTTGTTTCCATGGTGCTGAAGAGTTGCTTACAGCATTTTCTTTAGTGGCTAACACTGAATAATCTATTGTGTTTTCCCCAATGCATTTCTGCAGCTGCAGTCACCTTCAGGACTCTAGCTCATAGAAGCCACAGCTCTCCCAATGCTATTCTCAGGCAGGAGCTCCCCTACCATGCCACATGGTTCTCATTAGAGCATCTTAATGACGGTTCAGGTGCAAAAGTAGAGTTACTGAAGAGGAAGTAGTTCACAGAAAGTAACAGGAGAGCACTAAATTTAAGGAGACTTTTTAAAGCAGGACAGTTGAAATATAAATCTTGATCTTTATTTCTCAAGTGGTTCTGTTTCTTTTCTTTTCCTTTTCCAATGTATGTAACACCAGGGACGCTCAGGTCTGGATGGATTTCCTGGGCCAAAAGGAGAAAAGGGAGATTCCTTTTACATAACTACTAAAGGTACAGATTCATATCACATGTATTTTGCTATTATTTATACCTTTCATGGGCGATGGGTCTTAATGAAAAATGTTATGTAGGCACCAAAGGAATCCGAGGGGATCCTGGACAGCCTGGTATCAGAGGTCAAGATGGTTTCCCAGGCAGAGATGGATTAGATGGTTTACCAGGACAGCCTGGCCTTCCGGTAAGTAGCAAATATGGCTAAATCGCTTGCACCACACTCAATTACTAATGCATTTAATTCTGAGGGGTTCTGATCACCAAGCTCTCCTTCTTTCACAAATAATGATGCACAACTAGACTGGCTTTGATGGTTGCTCATATATTAAACATCAGGTTTACTCTCAGGGTTTTTAGTACAATCTTTCATTTTTATTTCCACTTTATGTAGACAGCTAGGTACTAGTGTAGAGCCTGTGTAGGCCAACTGGTTAGCTGATGATAATTAGTGGTTTATTAGTGACTCCTTCTAACATTGTCTAAAAAAGACTCTGTGTGACTGTACTTCAAAAGCTTTGTTATGAATGAGTTAAAGAAAAACAAAATTTACTACAATTTTACACCTGAAGATTGTATGTGGGTGTCAGCATATATATGCTTGATAGCACCTCACCTAGATGCAGCCATCTAGAAGTTAGAGGTGTAGTGCTTGTTTTCTAAGTGCCTACAGAAGAAGTTAACCACCTTGCAAGAAGAATTCATCTCACCCATCATAAATGCTGGTCTGGATCACTGGGATGCTCTTACATCATATTTGAAGGTGTGCCAGAGCCATACTGTCCGATCTGGACTGCAGTGCTTTTTACTACCAGTAAAGATGGTACTTGATAGTACTTCTGAGGTGGAAGCATTTTATAGTGATGTTTGTAAGATGTTGATTAATGAGTGTAGAAATATCACTAGAGGAACAGACAAAGAAAAAAATCCACCCATGTGGGCACAGTTCTATGTCAGCTTTTTTCGAGGTCTCAGAACTATATGTCACACTGGAGCATCTGCAGCAATGCATTTGGTTCCTTAAAACCCACTTTTAGCTTTGCAGAAAAGGCAGTAAGCCTCTCCACACAGCTGTTCATGGGCCAGCTTTTCTGAACACCTGAGAAATTTTACTGGCTGATGTTATTCGTTCAGAGTAGTTCAACTGTTTATCTGTTTCTCAGCAAAATCAGGAGTGACCACCTCCATTCACTTCCCACAGGGTGATGGTATCAGAGGTTTCCCTGGTGATCCTGGTTATCCAGGTGAATTAGGCCCAAAAGGCTTTCCAGGAGAAGCAGGCCTGCCAGGTGAAGGATTTCCTGGTCAAAAAGGGTACCGGGGTCCTCCTGGTGACCGTGGACAAGATGGAAGCCCAGGACCTCCAGGTCTGCCTGGTCTGCCAGGGGAGCCTGGCCAACTAGGTAACAGACATCATTTTGTCTTACGTCAAAGCTGTGGGAGATCATTGCTGATTTGTGTGCAGCATCTATATAGCACACTGTTCAAAAAGCAGTTCTCGGTGGGGGAAGTTACATGGGTAAAAAAAGGGGGTTGCTTCTATTAGTTCTCCAGAAGTTTTACAGAAGGAAATACTCAGAAAGCCCAGCAGTTTCATGTCAGGTAACAAAAAAGGCATTCATTCATGCTATTTCAATGCATACTGTTAGAAACAGCAACTAACATCTTTCAGGTTTCAACCTATTAGAGGCAGTGAAGCAGTGTCCTGCCACTGGAGTACATACAAGTGCTTTTTTCCAGTCTTCCCTCTTCAATGTAATCTTCCAACTGACCCGAGAAAGAGAAAATAATGTATCCATCCTTCAGAGCTCTCCATAGTATCATTGCAGCTTCCCAATTCTCTTCCAGAGTAAGAACTTCAGGCCTACCTTCACAGGAGCTCATATTTTTGTTGTTTGATTTCAGGATGCCTGGCAGAATATTGAAGCCTTAGCAGGCACTTGCCAACGCTTTGCAGCGCACGGGACACATAACCTTCTAACTTACAGGGTTAGGTTTCAGGCCTGGATTAATTAGTGTATGGCTAGAGAGTTCTAGTATGTTATAGCAAATATTTGGCATTGTATGTGTGCACAATATGTAAGAGAGTACCTTATCTGCTGTTGCAATAGACATTTTGGTTAGAATCGAGAGCAGTTTACAATCTTTGTCTTTTGAATAACAGCTCTTTTTTTCCCATTCTTTGCTGATAGACTGTGGGCAGGTCATAGAAGACTTTTCTAGAGGAGATGCAAGTGAGCCAATATGGTCAGGTACTGTACCAGCAAGTGGCTTGAATATATTGCAGTAGTTAGAATACATTTCAGTAGTTGGTCTTATGCTGTTCTTATGGATTGATACTTTCTTTCTGTTGAGTGCTTTGGATGCCCTTGATTGTGAACTGTTTGAACCGGAGTTCACAAATAGCCACCTACATAATCTACATAGCTCTCAAATAATGTAATAAAATAGAACATATCCTAAAATTATTGCAGTTTTAGCTCTGCAGTTCAGAAATTCTTTATTTCAATGCTCCTAGATGTTTATTGTGACAAAATAATGATTACTACACAATCCATAACAACAGTTCTAGAAGTTAGATGCAACTAAGCAAATTTAAGCAACTTTTTTTAAAGAAAAGCTTTGAGTATAGTTTTTTTCAATGCAATTTGACATATAGAGGGGAAAAAAAAACCACCTTTGTTGGTAACACAAATTAACTTGATTGCTTCATCAATATGAATTACCCACAGGGAAACAAAGTATCTCTCTCTGAAAAACACAGTCGCCAGTGAGGTCAGATTGTCCTTCCCATGCCAGTCTAGCTGGAGCAAACACCACAGCCCCTGTAAAGTAGGCAGAAGAGCAGCTCTTGTAAAACTCAGCTCAGTGCTCCCCTGAAAATGTCACCCAGAATATTTTTTTTTTTTTTATGAAGAACAAAACTTTTTTTTTTAATTAGGGTTTTGCCTGTTAATTTCGTTCACCTCATTTAATGGTGTTGCCTCAGCTGCAGTCACAGAGCTGATGAGAGGCAGCCTATAAGCTTGTAAGGTGTGACTAACCTTCTTTTTATGCAGGTGCAGGCTGTGTGAGGCCACCGAAGGGATCTCAAGGCAGGCCAGGACTGCCAGGAGCCACAGGTATTATTTTGCTTTCACTTTTGTTTCAACTATGTTTTGAGGGAGATCTTCCCAGATTGTTTACAGCTGAGCCTTAGCAGACAACGAGTTTTAGGAATGACAGTGGAAGGCAGTGTTAGCTTGAAACTACCAGAGCAATCTAAGCAGCATACAGTCCAGCTGGCTGCACCCATTCCTTTGATAACGAGTGTCAGCCTTGAAGCAGAAGACAGAAAGAACAACCCATTTGCTACTCTCCACATGTGAGAGTGTACAGAAAGAGCATACAAGTTTGTGAGAGGATATAGTGAGGTCTTTCAGAGCTGACTGGACACCACACATGGAAAATCCTATCCTCTGAGAGCAGAATGATTAAAAAGTTGCAATAGAGGAGTGTCCAACTATTCCTCCTTGTGTTACAGAGTGTCTTCAGCAAGTGTGAGCCCAGAGTCTTGACCAAGTCTCAACACAGCTTGCTGAAATGGGCCAGGTTGTGTGATGTAATGCAGTTGTGCTGTCTGCAACCACGAACACCTTCCTTGCAGAGCTGGTCCATTCTAGCCCAGAGAGACCGTCTGGTGATCCTGGGCCCTTTCACCATTTAGAGTTCCCTACTTCCTTGCAAAAGGAAGAGAAAGAGGAGGTGGGGATAGAATATGGAGGACTGTGTGAGATGAAGTTGAGAGAAACATAGACAAGGTGTGCTGAGTGGTCATAACAACTGATCATGAAGAGGGAAACTGATCAACACTGGTCGTTCCAATAAGCTTATCTACTCCTAGCCTGAGAAATAAAGCTGTTTTTCAGTAAATCCTTCTCACAGCTGGTAAAGATACTGACAAAAAGCATAACTGGATCCTTTAGAGTTTGGGAAATGTCGAATTCCATGCTCCTTTGCTTTAGCCGAAGTCAGAGATTGGACTATGCAATTTAAGGTCAAGCTTTTTTTTTTTCCCAGCACAAGATTTATTATGGCTTGCATGAATTGATGGATTGATTTATCCACATACCAATGGAACTAAAGGAAACATTTTATCTCTCTCTAGAGTGTATGCATATCTTTGACCTATATTTCCTTACCTTTAATGTCTTTGTTTATTGCTAGGATCTATGCTTCTGAAAGTTTTCTTTGTCATTTTTTTCTGAGTATGACAATTTGTTTTTTCATTCTCATGAGCTTGAGAGGTCTTTCAGTGAATCCAGTCAGATTTAGCTGCTAGCTGTAAGACTGATGTAACACAAAGTGATGCCAGTTTTGTGTGCTTTGTATTTGTACTCAGCTTATATTTTTCAGTAATTTTAAGATTTATCTTTTTTTTGCATCACTTCCCTCCAAAAACTGGGAAGGGGCCCTTACTAATCCTGTGTTCTTAGCCACCTTTCAATCTGAGGCAGTTCTACCACTGGAAACCTGGGAGGAACAGCTTTTTGCAAGCTGTTTTTGCCATAACTGTGTCAGTCTTGTTTCCTGGAGCATCATTCCTACCCACATTCCCACATTCTCCAAATTGACACAAAAGCACCAACACCTCCTTTACACTCTTTTAATTGTCTGCTTCAGGTGATGTGGGTTTTGTCCAGACGGTTTCCTGACACCTTCTATTGCAGCCAGGATGGAGCTTTGCTATAGACAATCAAGTCTCTCAATGTCCTAGATGTTGATGGCACCCAGTGTATCAAGCAAGCAGTGATCTTTACAGTCTCACACCCTCATATTCATGTGTTCATTTGAAATTCCTGGCCACATACACAGCCCACCTTAAATTTTATCCTAGTCATTCTGTAGTTTTAAAGACCTACATGATCGCTGTTGAAAAAAATGTTCAAGTTGTTTACTGTTTCTAAAGCACTTACAAGCTGAGCATTGGTCTAAAGTAAGAACATTTTCTTATTGCCATTTGGCACAATATGTTAACACCAGCTAACATCACATAATGAGTTACTTAAATATGTGGTAAGCAGTGGCTGCATTCTCCATCTGCCACCCTCTTTCTCTAACATGGCTTTTTAATTAGCGCAATACTGAATAGAATGAATGAAAATTATTACAGATGGGAAACAAGACCAAGATGCTCTTTGGCTAAGAGGCACATTAGAATTTTACACTGAGACCTGAAAGCCTAGGATTTTTCCTTTTAATTTCTTTCTGAGTAGTTATTATTTATATAAGAGAGAGAACAATAGTCCTACGCAGCACTGGGAAAATGTTATTCGCACTGCATTCACTGTTTATGTGCACCTTATGTGTGGTCTTTTTAAAGGTTTATTTCTCCTCTTCACAAACAACTTCTAACAGTTCTGTTCAGTATCTTTATTGATGATCTGGATGAGGGAATTGAGTCCAGCATCATTAAGTTTGCAGATGACAGCAAGCTAGGAGCAGGTGTGGATCTGTTGGAGGGTAGGAGAGCCCTGCAGAGGGACCTTGACATGCTGGAAGGGTGGGCACAGGCCAGTGGGATAACATTTAACAAGGCCAAGTGCAGGGTTCTACACTTTGGTCACAACAACACCAGACAGTGCTACAGGTTGGGGACATTGGCGGAGGCCAATGGGATGAAATTTAACAAAGCCAAGTGCAGGGTTCTGCACTTTGGCCACAATAACCCCAAGCAACACTACAGGCTGGGGACAGAGTGGCTGGAGAGCAGCCAGGAGGAAAGGGACCTGGGGGTACTGGTAGATAGTAGACTGAAGATGAGCCAGCAGTGTGTGCCCAGGTGGCCAAGAGAGCCAATGGCATCCTGGCCTGTATCAGGAACAGTGTGGCCAGTAGGATGAGGAAGGTTATTCTTTCCCTGTAGTCAGCACTGGTCAGGCCACACCTTGAGTACTGTGTCCAGTTCTGGACTCCTCAATTCAAGAGAGATGTTGAGGTACTGGAAGGTGTCCAGAGAAAGGTGACGAAGCTGGTGAGGGGCCTGGAACACAAATCCTATGAGGAGAGGCTGAGGGAGCTGGGGTTGTTTAGCCTGGAGAAGAGGAGTCTCAAGGGTGACCTCTTTGCTGTCTACAACTACTTGAAGGGTGGTTGTAGCCAGGTGGGGGTTGGTCTCTTCTCCCAAGCACCCATCAACAGAACAAGGGGACACAGTCTCAAGGTGTGCTGGGGGAGGTATAGGCTGCATGTTAGGAGGAAGTTCTTCCCAGAGAGAGTGATTGGCATTGGAATGGGCTGCCCAGGGAGGTGGTAGAGTCACCGTCCTTGAAGGTGTTCAAAAAGAGACTGGATGAGGCACTTAGTGCCATGGTCTAGTTGACTGGATAGGGCTGGGTACTAGATTGGACTGGATAATCTTGGAGGTCTCTTCCAACCTGGTTGATTCTATGAATAAAACTGGACTGGGGCAGGGGGAGGAAGAATGGTTACATAATCAAATTCTAAAAAATGAAGTGGAGAAAAGTAGCAAGATTCAAGTGTTATTTTCCTTGTCATAGTTAAAGGTGGAGAGAAGTTTCTTTTCAGTGTAATAAATAAATTAGATGTAGTTCATGGTGATGCTAAGCAACAACACTTAAAATCTTAAAGCACGTTGTTGACCTTCAAGCTTGAACTCAGAGTTGAGGAGCTGGAGAGGAATAGGGAAACAAAGCATTCCACTGGAATTATTTTCAAAGAACTTAAAAAAAAAAAAAAAGAAAAAGAATTAATGAGACTCACATAATAAAACTATTGCATGAAATGAATGAATAAATAAATTATGTACTTTATAAATGTTACAAAAGACTCCTAGGAAATGGTTGCAGGTTTTGAGGCGTTATGAAACGGCAGCATTTGTCCTTACCTAAATGTTAAATACTGTTTCATAAGGAAATGAAGTCTCATTTTACCTGTTAGGAGGTAGCTCAGTATGAACATGAGTTCACTTTGTCAGGGCACAGCTCTTCTTTTGCTACCAAAGCTATAGACCAATACTGTTACAAATATACTAAGTAGCCTACTTAATTTATATTTAGTTTCTAGGATGATTAGATCTAACCTTTAGCTTTACATTTCTGTTTTGCGGTTATCTAAACTGGGCTGCCCTTTTTCTGTGATCAGTTTATCAAGAAAGGGAAAAATTTGTTCCTCATACAGCATCTCATTTGTGCCTGTTTCTGTTAAGTGTTCTTCTATGACATTGCCTTTTGACCTTAAGCTAAAAGCCTGAATTTACAAAAGCATTAAAATTTCTAGAAGTTTATGAGACTAATTATTTTTCCCTAGTAGTCTTTGGGTCAGGTTAATCCATGTTTCCAAGAGCTCTTTGCTCAGATGTTTGGTCCGTGCCTTGGGATCTTGAGTAGTGCTAAAGAGCTGCAGTATAGTCTCATTAAATTGAAAAATGAAGTTTCATCTCTGCATCTGGAAACACATCATGATGATACTTACCACTGCCTTTTCTTACATTAGATGCGCATTTCTATTTTGGTTGCTCAGATCATATTTTCTTATTTTCTTTTATATAATACAGGTGCAAAAGGAGCAAGAGGATTCCCAGGTGATCCAGGACCAGTAGGATATCCCGGGCTAAATGGTAGTCGAGGTGATCCGGGACGGGAAGGATTTCCAGGTCCTCCAGGTATTTTGAAATAATTAGTTGTTCTCCATATACTTTTGACCTCTCTACTACAGTCAATGAAACAGAATAGCTTGATTGCAGACACTTTTTCACCTCCCTTCCCTTCTACATTCAGACAATAAACTACTATAGAAATGTGATGGTTTGGGTGTTCCCCTCCTCCCCACACTTTGGAAATCGCCCAGACTAGACTCAGCCAGCTCTGGAAATTTGAATGAAGCTTATATTTACAGCTTAGCTCAATATACAAGCAGATATTTACAGTATATACAGTTATATACAGAAATGTACAAGGTAAAAGGTAATACAGAATCACAACACCCCTCCCAGAAACTTGAGTCCCCAGGAGGGGCTCCCAACTGCCCTTCGACCTTCTCCCACCCCTCTCAACCTTACCCCAGCCCCAAAGAAGAATGGAGGTTTGGCCAGGGGATTAGGAGCAAAGTGGATTAATCAGAGAGTCTGCAGAGAGGCTAGAGGGAAGTGCAGCTCAGGCAATGCCCCAGGAAGAAGTGCGACTCCCTTATCTATGTTTGGATTCTTGTTCTTATACATCTCATGAAGTGTATGAGTGAAGTAGACATCACCCTTGTTTGTCTTTCACAGCCCATAATCTAGTTCTTCTCACCAAAACATTCTAGCTAGCTTCAAACTAGCACAAGAAAACTGCTACTTTTCAAGTCCAAAAGGATTTTCTGCAAATTCTATAATGATGAAAAACAGCAGACACTTACTTTTTAAAAAAAATTCTGGATTATAGTCCAAAATTGTAAATGTGACAGCAAAAAATCATGAAGTTCACATAGAAATAATAAAATTCAATAACAAGATATTCCAGATTCAAATGGAATATACTCAAAATGATGACGCAGAAAGGAAGCAAATACTATTATTAGTATTTTTATTTAACTCTTTCCAGCATTGCTATAAATGATACTAGACGTAGCAAAAGCTAAGTGCTAGCTACTCATCTTGCTCATAGCTGGCTCTACTTCCAAACAGTGTTTGCAAATACTCAGTGCCTTACATATTTTGTGCTAGTCTGTAATAGCACAGATTAAATCCCAGGACTTCTGTATTTCTCTAGAGATTCTTGGGTGTCCAAAAGACATCAGTTATTTGTAGACAGTAAGTTACATGAGTGTGTGCCACTGCACACACATACAAGTTGCACAGGTTATGTTTATGGATCATCAGTCAGTTCAGCAAGAGTTACTGCCACTACTCTGTGATTGACCAGGTCAGTTTGGTGAGAGAAAGAGTCAATGAGTTTTTTTCTGACGCACAAGTCAGAAGCGATTATTGCAACATCATTTAGGAGCTCTTTAGAAATTCTCCCCATCCATCTATTTTCCAAGTCAATCTCACAGATACTGAACTACGGCAGGCCTTCACCTTTCCCAAATCCAATGCCCAGGTGCTGCTTCACTCTAACACAGCACATGACCTGAAAGTATTCTCTAGCTGCATCTGTGGCATCTGTAGTAGCAAAAGAGAAAGCAAAGAGAGGTGATGCATATCCTGGTCAAAAGTCAAGGAACGCATTACAAAAAATGTCTCTGTGCAGTGAAGAGGAATATGCTGAACCTGTGTTTTTCCTTCTAAGTTCTGCACAGTGCTGCAAATGCTAAATTAGGTCTCCCATACCATATGGCTCCAGGCCACAGCATGGTCAGTACTTTGACAAATTTCATGCAGCCTTCCGTACTGTCTTTCACAAGTGCTTGGACTTAACTTCCAGTTCAGGTTCAGTTTCCAGTGCACAAGAAGCCTTTACTCTGTCATTTGCCCACAGGGTGGATGACGGAGATGGTGGCACTTCTTCATCAAGAGCATGAAGCAATTGGTATTGGCCTCTTGAGATGCAAGGGGCACAACAACAGCAGTGACCTATCTGGACAACTCCCTCAGGTCTTCCCATGTCACCAATATGCATTCACTCTTCTTTAGGTTTGGCTCCCTGAAATGTCTTGCCCATACTGCACATCAAACCATGTTTTTTGTGTCCCGGAGCTATTTTCCTGCCTTACAGAATAAGATGCTTATAAAATGCTGCAATAATTGCAATAACTATGTCAAAATCATTGCACAGAAGTAACTGTGCTTGGAGCTGTGGATTTTTTATCACTCAGCCACTACACATTGAGAGGTTGTACTTAAGTTTTGCCCATTTCTGGTCAAATGGTCTTACATATACTACATGGGTTCAAGTTGTACAGCACTTTGCTTGATTCTGCAGATTTCTGCTAAGAGCTATGAGAAATTACAATACACATTTACAGTAATATGGAAGGCATTGGATGGTGCATCTGGGATTTGAAGTTTGACATCTGCAGTGAACAGTGCTGTATCTTGCATCTGTTTTATTTACAGGCTTTACAGGACCCAGGGGAGACAGAGGCCCAAACGGTCTACCTGGACTGCAGGGACACCCAGGCCTTACAGGAAAATCTGGTGCTCCAGGAGCAGCAGGACCAAAGGGCCTTCCTGGTGAAGTTTTAGGAGCACCAGCAGGTTCCCGAGGGGACGCTGGGCTTCCTGGCTTCCCGGGGTTAAAAGGCATGCCAGGAGATCAAGGAGTACCAGGAATTAGAGGTAACAGCTACCTCAAATAAAGAAATGTTTGAGTAAAAGTGTACTATAAACATAGCCAAATTGTAAATGTGTGAGAGTAGTAAGAAATTGTACTGGGATGTATTGGAGGTACTCACAACCCTTCCCCATCTACCTCAACTGTTCTGCCTGTCTCTTCCAAACACTTTCTGGAGATACGTTGTTTATGTCCAGCATTCAGTCGCACTGCACTGCAACTAATACTGTGTGCTGTTATTTTTTCCCTCCATAGTTAAGGGAATGATGATGTAGTTGCTATCCTGAATTTGTATTTGTATACTCCTTAATAGTGAGATTGCTTCCCATGCCAGAAGATATTTGGACAATACATGGCTTTGCAGAATAGCACATTGCACTAATGCAGACTTTTTACATTGTAAGTAAGAGGACACAGTGTTCAGTAAATGTTTAAAAGCTGTTTTAGATGGTCAGTCTTTTGGCACTCAGGAACAAGAAAAAAAAGTAACATCATATACTTATAGCTTTAAGGTGTTACTTTCATTAGTTCAGACAGCTTTAAAACACTGTAAATTCTCTATAGAAATGAGAAGAAACCATAGTTTCTCCACAAAAACCTTTGTCACTCTGAAGTCTGTGGAGGGCTCTCAAAAGCAGGTACGCCTGCTACGCAGTTTCAGGAATGTTTGGACACAGCTAAATTTAGGACTAATGATTGCCCCATTGCCCTGTTGTGGAAGTGAGAAAGGAATATTAACTGTGTGAGTAGCTCAAAGCAAGAAGGTGTAACACAGGAACATGTTATGGAGACTCTTCTCACGGTTTTCAGTGTAAGTAAAAGAGAAGTAGATCATCATCTTACGTGAGATGATTTGACCTTCTGTAGAGCTCCAGAATGAAGGAAAGGGATGAAGGTAGCCCAGTGCTACTTGGCAAGTGTGAGAAAAGTAGTTTGATGTCCTTCTTATGCTGAGAGCCCCAGAACTGGATGCAGTACTCCAGGTGGGTTCTCACTAGAGCAGAGCAGAGAGGAAGAATCTCCTCCCTCATCCTGCTGGTCACACTTTTTGATGCAGCCCAGGATACAGTTGGCCTTTTGGGCTGCAAGTGCATGTTGCCAGCTCATGTTGAGTTTTTCAGCAGCTGACACCCTTAAGTGATCCTCCTCAAGACTGCTCTTGAGCCGCTTCTCACCCAGCCTAACCTTGGCCTTGTTGAACTTCATGAGGTTGGCTTGGGCCCACCTCTCAAGGCCATCCAAGCCTCTCTGGATGGCATCCCTTCCCTCCAGTGTGTCAGCTGGACCACACAGCTTGGTGTCATCTGCAATTGTGCTGAGGGTGCAGTCAATTCTACTCAACACATATGTATCTGGTGACAAACTGTTTCCAATTTGTATTCATTTGAATGAGCCAGACAGCCTTCCCAATGCAAATACTGACATCGGTATTGGTAATATCCATTATTTTTAAACTAATGAGCAATCTTTTAATTTTACTTTTCTCACTGACTTTTCAGAGATAAAACACTCCCTGAAAGACTAAATCATGCACAGAAATGGTAACATAATGGTAAGCTCTCTAGGTATTTATGCCCTCTAATGCGTGATTCTGATATTTTTAGGAGCGGATGGTACCCCAGGTTTGCCAGGAGCCAAAGGAGATCCAGGGCCACAAGGTCTCCCTGGTTTGATTGGATTGCCAGGTACACCGGGCACACGTGGATTCCCAGGGCCACCAGGAAACCCTGGGCCTGATGGCAGGCCTGGCCCCCAAGGACCTCTTGGTGAGGAAGTATTGCTTTCTTGTATCACTCATCTTGCTGTTTCTTTGTGGTAGGACAACTGTATGGTTTCCATAGTGAGACGTTAAGCTTGGGGTAGCAGCATATGCCATGCTTTAATTCCCAGCCAGGCAAATGACAGTAGTAGTACAGGCACTGACATTGCAAATTGTGCTGATACCACAGTGGAAGCAGGGAGGATGGTGGTCCTCGCTGCCAAAGCCGCTCCTTTTCCTTCTGTAGCCACCTACACAGTCAAGTCAGAGCTTGCTGGTGGCAGACTAAGAGAAAGGAGCTACCAAATGGGAGTAAACTTCTGGAAAAGGGGTTTAATTCTTTAATTTAAGAGGAGGGGAAGGACCTGAAGAGAGTGGGTATAGAACCAAAATGATAGTGAGACTGATTTGCTTTGAGGAGCTGCTTTGTCTTTATAATAATTTCTGCAGTTCTTTGCTGAAAAAAAATCCTACTTTCCTTCCCCACCCCTGCCATCCCCCCACCCCCCCTGCATGAAGCTGGTAGGATAATAGCTTTCTTTTTCTTCAGCTGCTTTGTATGAAATCATCACGTGTGTCGTGTCCACATGCTTTTTAATCTCCGTGTTTGCCTTCTCACGTGGCAGGTCCACCTGGTATTAGAGGAGACGATGGAGAGCAAGGTTTTCCTGGCCCCGTGGGCCTGAAAGGTCTGTCTGGTGACAAAGGTGAAACAGGCTACCCAGGGTTACAAGGTATACGTGGTGTGACTGGTCCTCCTGGCATAAGTGGAATGGATGGCTTTCCAGGAGATAAAGGTGAGCTCTGGGCAGCTGCTTTGAAAATAGTAATGTTGCTTAAAGCTGTTCTGTGCTGAGATGAACAGTACATGTTCTCTGCTGTGCTACCTCTGTTTCAAACAGAAGATTTAGGATCGTGTGAGTAATATATTACCTGTGTTGTATTTGGCAAAATACTAGCTTGTGACATGCAGCCCTAAATAGAAAGGCAATGGTTGTTTTATTTTTCCTTTTAAAATCTGTACAGCATCTATTCTTTTTCTCTCCCCAGAAGTCTTTCCCTTGTGGTAGTCCCACTGACTGTCAGTGAAATTGTGTCCTCAAACTTTTATTCTAAAGTTTTTTAAAGCTGACAGTTGTGTACTTAGCAATACCAGACACAAGACCTCAATGTTGACTTTTATCAGGATGCTAATTTAACACATAGAAAAGAGGAGTATAGAAAATTTTGGTGAAAAAGGGCCAGCCGGTCCCAGGTCCATGATTTGTATTTCTTGCGTGGAACTAGGACTACCTGTCTGTAGTTTATCTGTAGAAGGAGGGGTGAACTCATCTTTCAGAAAAAGACACAAACTTCTGGTCATCTCCACAGCATCTCTTGGCCAGTTGGAGCAGTTCACTGTACCCCCCACTCTTCTTTACCTCTCAGGGAGCTTGAGTTCCTGATCTTGAGCTGCAAATTGCTCTAGGCATCAAGGTGCTCAAAATAAGCACTGCTGCATGAAAAGTTTCATACTGTTTTAGTCATGCATTGTTGGTTCACATTTATTTGGTTTGCAGAAATCTGAAACAAGTAACAGTTCTCTTCCCTTTCTTTCTTTGAAGGCTCAAAAGGTTCACCTGGCATTGATGGCTTCAAAGGCATGACAGGCCTAAAGGGAAGACCAGGCATCAAGGGATTCAAAGGAGAATTTGGCCTGCATGGGGCTCAGGGTGATAAAGGCTCACAGGGTGCACGTGGCTTTAAAGGTATTTGCTTTTGAGTGGTACTAGTGTGTTTGCTTTTCACATCTGGAGAACTATTTTACATGGACACAAGGAAGAGACATTTTTCACATGGTAAATTTAGCTCAGACATCCCTCCACCTATTTCACACACGAGTCTCTGGCCAAGAGGCCTGGATTTTAGGCTTAGGGGAAAGGTTACTTCTTTGTGCATCTTTACACATTTGAGGCTGGAGACAGGCATCTCATTTTTCAGCTAAGCTCAGATAATGGCACCTCTGGGCATGTGCAAAACTCTACAGAGCCTTTTCCCAGAGGTGTTTAAGGTGTTTGAGGGAAAAGATTAATCTTGCCACAGTTGCACTGTAAAAGCACTGAAATACTCAGAAAACCGAGCAATTAAGTAGTTAAGTTGATATCAACATCAGTGAAATGAGAGCTCTAACTCAGTCCTCTTTTCTTGGCATACAACTACCTTTAAATACAGCCGAACACAAGACCAATGTGTTCTTTCTAGGGACCCTGAGATAGGTACTAAGGAAAAAAAAACATTCTGCAATTCAAAGGTTGCAAACCAGTGCACAGCAGTTCAGGAGAGGCCTGAGCAAAAGGCAAGTGTGAAAACAGCCCTTATGAAGAAAAGTGCAAATGCTCCTCTTGGTAAAGAAGTGCAACACAGTGCATGATTGTAGGTGATAGGTCTGTGTGGCCTGTGTTTGCGTCCCACAAAGAACTAAAGGCAATCATACGGTCTGTTTGGGTCCTTCAGGATATTATTTACTGATGTCATCAGTAACCTGCAGATCAAGAAAACAGAAAGAATAACTGGTAACAAATCCAAACACTTTCATTAGCCCAAGACTTGGACTGAGAGTTTCCCTTTCCCTGGAATTAACCTGCTTTTCTGTGCTTTCTCCTGTGTGCTTTTTGAGGTTTTTATACATACACGATATCTAACTGTTCTACTGGGAGATAAATTACCTATCACAGAAAAGCCTGGGTCTGGCTCCCCAGTACTGTGTGTCCAGAGTTTTTAAAGCAGGTTTTCATGTTTTCCTATGCTTGACTGTTCTGCTGACACATTTTATTGACACAGGTCACTTTTTTCTGCAAGTGGATTTCCCAGAGCTTGTGCAAGAATATCCATTAAGCCCTTTTGGCTAAATTCATGCTTCCACTCACTTTTTCTAGCACAGTGCCACTGACTGTCATTTTGTAATGTGGTCTTTAGGTGACCGTGGGGATCAAGGCCCCCCAGGAGAACCCCCAAAGATCAAGCCCAGCATGATGATGGAAGTTAAAGGTGAAAAAGGAGATGTTGGAGAAAGGGGAACAAAGGGATTCTTTGGCTTAAAAGGTCAGTGTAAAACAAAGTGAGTACATCCACGACTTTCAATTGGTGTCTTAGTTACCACATTAAATATTGCTCTTTTACCATACCACTGTGCTGCAGCTCCCACCAGCAAAGTTTCTGACAGTGAAAGCTCAGTTCCTGACTGCCCTTCACAAAGTCCCATCCGAGGAAATCTTTGCTGGGTTATGCCATATGTGTGTTCTGCCTTTTTGTACTGGTGCATCATGATGCCATGTTTATAGAAGGCCACTACCAGGACAAGCAAGTGCATGTCAGTCTTCCCAGCTTTAATAACTGAAGTCTTCTTTGTTTTTCTTCTTCCTTGCCTGCAGGTAGCAAAGGAATGCCAGGTGTCCCTGGAAAGACAGGAACACCAGGGTCCCCTGGGCATCCCAGCTACGTGGCCGGTGCAAAAGGGGACATTGGTGCGAAAGGGCTGACAGGTCTAAAAGGGTATCCTGGTCCAGCTGGCTCTCCTGGCATCAGAGGCTTCCCTGGCAGCACAGGAGGGAGGGTGAGTTCCTTCCCATGAGGTGATAAGAGTGTTCTTTTGTTGGCATGCAGCTTCTCTGTGGAATAGCATTCACCCTTTCATGTGCTGAACAGCTAACAGAGGAAAAAAAAAAAGGCAATAAAAAAATAAAATGACGAAATATTTTTGTTTGATTCATCTAATGTTCATTAAGAAGTGTTCTTTCTTTTCTCATTGGGAGGCATTTAAATTTCGTATGCCAGATTTTTACCCTTGAGGTTTGCCCCAGGCAATCCCTTCTAGGTAGAATTTATTCTCAAAGATGAGATTACTCTTCCCTTTCTCCCAGTGATTCTGTAAAAAAAAAATCATACAAAAGGCCTGACAGTAGACTTACAAACATCTCTTACTTAAGAGAACCCAAAACTATGTTCCTTTCTCAGGTAGCTTTGTCCTTAGATTCCACTAAGACTTCCTAGCCAAGGACTGCAGAAGTGTTGTTTAACCCCAGCTTGCAACTGAGCACCCACACAGCTGCTTTCTTGCTCCTTACCCTCACGGGATGGAGGGAAAAGAATTGGAAAGGTAAAAGTGAGAAAACTCAGGGGTTGAGATAGGAACAATTTAGTATAATAATGATAGATTGTAATGAGAAGAGAAATAACAAAAGGAGAGAAATAAAACCCAGAAAGACAAGTGATGCAAATGAAAACAGTTGCTCACTACCAACTGATCAATGCCCAGCCAGTCCTCAAGCAGTGGCCTGCTGGCTAATCTTCACCCTATTTTACTGCTGAGCATGACATCATGTGTTACTGGAATATTTATTTGGTCATTTGAGACTGCTATCTTTGTTGTGTTCCCTTCCCAGCTTCTTGTACACTCCCAGCCCACTCACTGGTAGGGTGATGTGAGAGGCGGAAGAGGCCTTGATGCTGTGTAGGCACTGCTCAGCAGTAATGAAAACATTAATGTGTTATCAACACTTGTTTCCAGCACACATCAAAATCGTAGCCCCACAACAAACAGCTACTTTGGAGAAAAATAACTCCTTCTCAGCTGAAACAGCACAAGGAGTGTAAAAAGATGGTCTCAATTTCAAACCTGTCTTTGCAAAATTAGCTTGTCCCTTGGTTTGTGCTGGCTTGGTGACTGTACTTAGAGAAATTAAAAAATGTAATAGTCTTTTTGCAGTATTTCCAAACTGTGCTGCTTGCAAGGCGGAATAAATCCTCATCCTCATTAACTGATACCTGTTTTCAATCATGTTATAGGGAGAAAAGGGTGTTCCAGGAATTGCAGGCCATTTTGGTACCCCTGGCTCACATGGTGAAATAGGTGAGCCTGTTCTTTTATCGGAGTGCAGTCTGTATTTGTTAGCCATCAAATGCTCAGCATTGAGTGATGAAGAGTCTTGGGCGGGGGGTGTCTCTAAAGAGCCTTCATACAGTCTTACAGAATGATACTGTAGATGTGGGATCAGTGAAAAGTTTACTACTATTGATTTCATCTCCCATGGCAGGGAGGGGTGGCTGTTCTAGAAGCTTTGTCTTTTTTCATTCTTGAACTTACTCTTGTTTCATTCTAGAAAGATAACAATACTGATTGTTGCCTCAGAAGTTGCAACTCCTTCAAAACAGCAGGAAATACTATGTAAATTGAAGCCTTATCACTCGTGTATTCATTTTTCCTTGAAACAGGTGATCGAGGAGATACTATAAACTTACCAGGAATGCCAGGCCTTAAAGGAGAAGTTGGTGTGCCAGGCTTAACAGGTATTCATTTCACAGTTACTCTGGATGTATTAGTTTTCATATACTGAAGTCCACAGAGGAAGGAAGGGGCAGCTTACTGCTGAGCCTGTACTCTCATGGCGGTAATCTCACAACCGGATAGGGCTGGGTGATAGGTTGAACTGGATGATCTTGAAGGTCTCTTCTAACCTGGTTGATTCTATGTTTCTATAGTGTGGCAGATTCCTGAAGAGGTTCATCTTTTCATTACTGAATTATTTTTAATTGAAATGTGTTCATTGAGTATGTGCTATATTTACCTCTTCAACTGAAAGTACAGTTGTAGCACAAAACATCAATCACATGCAACTCCAGTAATCGTTCCCATAGAATTGTTTTCCATTGATGGCAAGAGGAGCAATATCAGACCATGATTATAGATGATGCCATAGCATTGGGTTGATGAGGTAATGTATTAAAATTTCCTGGCACATGCAACATACTGGAACATCAGTGTCATGTTCCACATAATCTGGGGGATGCTTACAAAAACAAATTTAATGGTGGTTTGGCTAGCATGCTGTAGATTATTCATTTTCTCCTAGGTCACGCAAACACCCTGTGGTGAGAAGAATGCCTTTTTGTGGCAAGATTGGACCCATTTGATAGCCATCCTCACATTGTGCATGTTAGCTTAGGGTCATAGTTAGAGTAATTACAAAAAAAAAAATTACTGGGTTTGTGATTTCTTTTCCAGGCACAAGAGGGAACATAGGACCAAAAGGTGAAGGTGGTGATCCTGGTTTCCCTGGCATTGAAGGCCTCAAGGGCACACAGGGTGTCCCTGGCTCTGTGGGACAAGAAGGTAAAATATTCTTTTTAACACTCTAAAGAAAAAACTATTTTAAAAGAGAAAGGAAAACAATATGTATTTTTTCCCTTTGAAAGAAAGTCAGTAAGTTTTTTTATATGTTGATCATTCTGCAAGTTTGTAAAGAGCAGTGAAAAGGATGTGGAACTCGCAGTTCAAGAGGGAATGTCAGAAGTGTAGCTCTGCTTCATACTAATCTTTTTTGTTTTATAGCGATGGTGTCCAGTCAAAGTGTTTCATTGCTGGCATACTCAAGTACCCTTAAGCTGTCTCAGTACCATAAGGAGTGGCTTTTCAAAGCTCTTTTCTGCCATAAATGAAAACAATATCCCTTCTGACCTCATACTCAGGAGCCTTTAAGCCAGGCTCATTAGCCAACTTTACAAGAAGAACCAAAGTCAGGTTCAGCCCTGGATGTGTCACAAACTCAGACCTTGAGAACATGTCTTACTGCAGAAGGAGCATGAAAGTGGGCTTTGAGAACAGTTGCTCCACATTTCTCATATAATTACAGAGCTTAGAAACTCCATCCAAGTCTGGAGCAATTTTGGTAGGTACCTGAGTGTGAAACAGTCCTTGTTTGATCAGCTTTCCAGTTGGAAGGGCAAAACAGACGCAGCAGAAGGAGAAACTGAAGTGCACGTGAATTAAATTACTTATTGTGTCTGGCAATAAAAGTAAAATCAGCTTTTTAGTATAGGAGAAGCACAGTGTATTTCTGAGGTTGTCAGAAACCTGGAGTTTGTAATGAATTGTTTTGTTATTCCTTGCCTCTCCTACCTTTGTCCTCTTCACTTGGATGAGCTGCGTCAGTCTTATACAATGACAGGAGGGGAAAGCCTTCATTTTACTGCCTGGGAGAGTGAAGGTAGTAAAAGCCCAGGTTTTGCTATTGGTTTTAAAGATGCTCATGAGCAATGATTCATTATTGTCACACAGGTTTGCCGGGGCTTGTTGGACCCCCAGGGCAACAAGGAAGCTCTGGGACACCTGGATCTAAAGGTGAAAAGGGAACTCGTGGCTGGCCTGGCTTACCAGGACAACCAGGTATTTATGGAGCTTCAGCTATTCAATCTTATCAGTGCAAGCACTTGCTTTTGTTCTGTTGGGGTAAAGAAGTGGGGATCTTTCTGCAGCTCAGAGTGGCAAGAGTTCCCTCTAATGAACATTTATTCCTCATAAAGTCCAGGTGCATTAGTGAAGGCCCTTGTTGTTCATTTCTCATTTATGGCTTCTGAAGGATTGTGGTTTATCTTGATTTCAGTAAAGCATTTCACACTGTCTCCCACAGCATCCTTGCAGCTAAACTGAGGAAATGTGGTCTGGATGATCGGATAGTGAGGTGGATTGGGAACTGGTTGAAAGGAAGAAGTCAGAGAGTTGTGGTTAATGGGATGGAGTCTAGTTGGGGGTCTGTATCTAGTGGAGTCCCTCAAGGGTCAGTACTGGGACCAGTACTATGCAATATGCTCATCAGTGACCTGGATGAGGGCACAGAGTGCACTGTCAGCAAGTTTGCTGATGACACCAAACTGAGTTGAGTGGCTGACGCACAGGAGGGTTGTGCTGCCATTCAGTGAGACTTGGAGAGGCTGGAGAGCTGGGCAGGGAGAAATTGAATGAAGTTCAACAAGGGCAAGTGTAGAGGCTTGCAGCTGGGAAAGAACAACCCTGGGTATCAGTATAGGTTGGGGACTGACCTGCTGGGGTGCAGTGAAGGGAAAAAGGACCTGAGGGTCCTACTGGATGGAAGGTTGACCATGAGCCAGCAATGTGCCAACAACTGGCCAAGAAGGCCAGTGCCATTCTAGGGGCTGGGGTCAGTCAGTCAAGAGTTCTCCTCCCCCTTTACTCTGCTCTGTTGAGGCCACATATGGAATATTGTGTCCAGTTCTGGGCCCCTCCGTTCAAGAAGGACTGCGAACTGCTTGAGAGAGTCCAGTGCAGAGCCACAAAAATTATTAAGGATGTGGAACATCTTCCCTACAAGGAGAGCTGAGGCTCTTTAGCTTGCAAAAGAGGAGACTGAGGGGTGACATCATTCATGTTTATAAATATGTAAAGGGTGAGTGCCAAAAGGAGGGGGTTGCCAAAAGGAGGGGGTCAGGCTCTTCTCGGTGATGCCCAATGACAGGACAAGGGGCAACAGGTGGAAGTTGAGGCATAGGAAGTTCCATGTAAACAGGAGGAATTTTTTCCCTGTGAGGGTGACAGAGCACTGAAACAGGCTGCCATGGTGGGTTGTGGAGTCTCTTTCTCTGGAGATATTCAAAACCCACCTGGTTGCATTCCTGTGTGATCTGGTACAGGTGATCCTGTTCTGCCAGGGGGGTTGGACTAGATGATCTTTCGAGGTCCCTTCCAGCCCCCGGTGTTCTGTGATTCAATGATCCAATATGCAGTGGTAAGGATAAATGAGTTACAGCTCGGATAGCGTTCTGCTACGAAACACAACTGATAGTTTAAAATGAAGCTGTTTGTATCACAGGATACAGCATCTCATTGGTTGACACAGTTCCTTGATATTAAGAGTAACTTCTTTTTTCTCAGTAGGGCATCTCATTGGCTGACATATAATTCCTTCATATTAAGAGTAGCATTTTTTCCCTACAGTACAGTGAGAAACTGCCTTGCTTTTTGTAAGGTTCATCTATCTGAACGTGCATCAAATCTAAGTTAATACAGTTATGAAGGCTGCCTTTATAGATAATGAAGGAAGAGAAAAACACTTATTTTTTGTCAAGGTTGAGTTGTCCCCCAGAGCTCTGGCCACTGATTAGAGATATCTGTCTAGCTTTAACATCATGCTTAACACTTTGACAGGCAGAAATATTAACTGTAATAGCTGCAGTTCCAGCAGCTATTAGATAGTTTGTTATGGTTTTGTTGCTTTTTAAAATGACACAGAGGGAATTCCTCCTGATGAGAGCTTCATTATAATCACATTTAGAGCCTACAATTATGCTATAATTGTCTTGGTTTGAGGATTTTGGAAAGCTAAATAGTTATTAACAAAATTGTGGCAGCAAGACTGGAACTAATGGCATGATACCAGACAGATCAGAGACACTTCAGAAAAAATATCTCATGTTGAGCTTACTGGACAATAGAAAAACTTCCCAATCACAAATCCATGTTGTGGTGTTATTGTAATTAATTAATTTGCATACAAATACACAAGATTTTAATACAGAATAGTATTTATCCATTGATTGAATTTTTTTTTGCCTCAGAATACATACAGACTTGTGGAAACTGTTTTGATAACCACTAATGCAATTTTAAAACAGGCTTGCCTGGCTCAAGGGGAATCGGTGGACTGCATGGTTTACCAGGCACTAAGGGCTTGCCAGGATCACCAGGTAAGTGAGATTTCTGGCTGTTCGTAGGTACAGCATTGTGCTGGCTGCAAGTCTGGCCAGTGACTTTGAAATGTGACCTTCTTAACTGAGTCATCCAAAGCACAGCGTGGAACTTGCTTTATTGTTGTAGAATCTGGCAAACAACTTAATACACTATGTGCTGCCTCACGTATGTGTTAGGACACAACTTCAAACTGTAATTTCTTTCCTCTTACAAAGCTAAAGCCTCAAGGTTTTTTGGGGGGTGAGGTGGTTTTTCTTTTTTCCCATTATGAGCCATTTTTTCATTCACTTTATGTATTATGTGTTAGTAAATCTACCTCATGTATTTAGTAAATCCACATACTCTATAGTGTACTGTGTTAGCATGCTGATACCTTGTAACATGTGGAAACATTTCGGCTTTCCTCCTAATTTTGAACAACTCCACAACAGGTCCAGATGGCTATGGGTCTGCAGGGATGCCAGGTGCAGTGGGTGACAAAGGGGAAGCAGGAGAGCCAAGCAGAGTGGAAGGCAGCCGAGGACCTCCGGGTCAGAAAGGAGACAGAGGTGTTCCAGGTTTGTATCCAGAGAATGAGATCTACTTACTATTTGTTTCAGCTGTAGGTGTTAGAGACGTCACAAAATGTGTTGCAGTGTAGACAGTTGTATCAGAGAGCTCCTGATGTGGGAAAGGTCCCTGGTTGGAGCTAGTGCTGCAGCTCAGCCAGCCCTTCATTGCAAGTAGCGATGTGTATTGCCCAATGCCAGAGGAAACCAGCCCCACCAGGACAGCCGGGGTCCTTCCCTATGGTAGTAGCATCCTGTAGCACCCACTGAGCTCAGCACATTGCAAATGCCAGAGGCTGCTCTCAGCCATCAGCTCCCCATATATTTTTAATGAGGTTCCTGCTACACAAATGCTATGAATTTTCCCTTTGCTTTCTTCGTATCTGTCTTCCTGTATTCCTGTCTTTCTTTCTTGAAAATCTGTCCATTTTTACCTCACTGTTCACCAACATGTGATTGTCCCACTGATCCTCCTGGACTCCAGTCCATGCACAGCAGTTTCTTTCTACCGTTGCCTATTGTCCAGTGTATGTACACAACTTTCCAGCTCAAACCTACCTTATTGTAGCAGGCTGCGCTTATCTCGGTATGGTTCACCACCAGCTTTTCCATCAGGGAGCAACTGTATTGTCATTATGGAAGAAACAACTAATTACAGGATATTTTTAGAAAGTTTTCCAAAATTTTGGCTCTGAAAGAATTAAGAACTGGCACAGATAAAGGAACCTTACTGCCTTTTGCCTACTTGGTTCAATTGCTCATTCTTATTCTTTTGTGGCAGATTTTGCTGTTATTAATATGCTGTGCCACTTCAAACATGACTCAGAGATTTATTATCAAGCCCTGGAAGAAACAACAAATCCACTTATTCATGTTTGCCTGTCAGAATCAATTTATTGAAAAACAAAAATTCATAAACAGAAGAAATGTTGTGGCTTCCTCACAACTTGAATCCACTTGAACTAATAATCTGTCGTTGGCAGATTTTTGACCTTTTAATGATTTTACCTGTAGTGAACTTCCAGGATTCAAGCTTTTGGTTTTAACTGACCCCTAAATGTCTAATGATCCCTGACTCCACAGGATGCAGAAAGAACAAAGCTATTTTTTTGTCTGCTTCAATATAACTACAATATTTTGATCACTTCCTATCCTGAATCAGTATCAACACCTGGCAGAAACAAGTTTATTAGCATTTTACATCATGAGAGGTAATTAGCTGTCCTGAGAGCTTTGGCACAGAATTAGTATTTGATTGTTTCAAGAAAAACTTCCACAATATCACTGGGGTAAAAAAAAAAAAAAAAAAAAACAAAAAAAAACCAAAACCCAGTGGGAACTGAAGCTGGTTCCCAGTTTGAAAATCCCATTCTTTATACTTTGCCTAAGATGAGTTGTGCAATGTGATTGTGCATTTTTCTTGGCACTACTGATTGTGTCTTCTCTTCCTTTCAGGAATCCCAGGACCTTTAGGTATTCCTGGGCAGGATGGGTTTCCAGGCCTTCCTGGGATTTCAAATATATCAGGATATCCTGGTGATAAAGGCTCCCCAGGTCTAGATGGAGTGCCAGGTAATTCGTGCCTTGCTCCCCTCAGACAACAGCAGAAGATTAAGTGCTGGGTTAGCAGCAGCAGTCATTGTTATTTCTGTGCTGATTCAGAAAAATATCCCAGTATCATTGCTGGACAGAACTAATGGTACACAAGATAACAGGGAAAAACAGCTTGAAAGTAAAAGCCAGTTCCTCCAGGTTGCTTTGATGGTTTAATTTTCATACAAATAATGGATTTAATCACACAGAATTCTTTGAACAGCTTTCAGAAGCATTATGCAAATTTACTACTTGAAAATCTGAGGCCTGTGACAGATTTGCAAGTCTACAGAATATTTTCTTAATGGTTTAACAAACTTTTCTCATGTGAAATTACCTTGCAAAGTAAGTTACGTTGGGAAGGATTAGCTCTTCTCTATTAAATTCCATGCTATAAGCCTGCCTCCCTCACACATAGGAAGAACCACTCTGTCTCTATATTTAAAGGCCTGTTGTTTATTGGACTCTACAATCATTTCAAACTGTAGTGCTGTAGAGAAGAGCTTGTAGAAGAAGTTGCAGGTGTCCCATTATCATCTTCATTTGATGCATAGAAGTTTTTATGTGAACTCAGCAAATAACCAAAATGTCACAAACGCTGTATAACAGGCAAACCACTTGAAAGCCAACAAAATACCTGTGTCTCCAAATAGAGAGAGAACTTTTGTTGGCCTAACTCTGCCTACAAATTAGGCAGTTAATCATTGGATTTAAAAGTAGTAATAGGAGCAGTTGGGAGAGTGGGAATGGAAACACCTTCTCCCAGCCAAAATGGTGAGACAGACGTGGCTCACTTGTACTTTGCTACATGTAATCCAGCTTCATCAGGAAGCACGAGAGATGCCCCACTCAAACCCCTAGTTAGTAAATCACTCTCTCCTTTGAAACAGGGTCCAAATGTTGTCGTAAGCAGCAGAGGTAACTGAAGAGTTTGAGGTCAGGTTTACCTTCAGAAAATGTGTGCTTCTGGAAAAAGATGCTCCCATAATTCTTAAGACAGCATGAAGTAGTTTGTATCAGTTGAAGCACTAAGACACACAGAACAGTAATTTCTTGGTTTATTTACCATCTGGCACTGAGTCAGATACTCTGTACTCTCTGATTTCTCCCTAGTTACTTGGAGAATTTAGGATGAAGCAAAGAGGCACCTACTTAAGTGGGACATTTGCTGGGGCAGCAGTAGCTCAGCGAAGGCTGTATCTTGGCAAATACCCCACTTCTGCTGAAATCTTGCTTGAGATAACACTATGCTTTGTGGGAGCTCTTCATGCTCTATTTCTTCTGCCACTGCAGCAGAAGGGTATGCCAGCCTGTGTGCAGGAGCACTGAATAATTCCATTGGGGAGCTATGCATCAGCTCCCTGCTTCAAATAAGGAAATAAAACCCAATGAGATACAATTAGGTAGCATCGTTGTTTTCCCCTGTCTTAAGTATAAAGAGCTTACAACCTGTATGTGCTCTAAACAGGCTACCCAGGACTACAGGGGCAACCTGGAATACCAGCTCCACCAGGAAGCAAAGGAGAAAGTGGACTAACAGGTGTGATTGGAGAAACTGGTCCAAAAGGAAGTAGAGGTGATCCTGGATTACCAGGGAGACCTGGTGTTCCTGGGTACCCTGGGCCAAAAGGTAAGAATAAGAAACACTGGTCTTGGTTGGGGGCAGGAGAACCTCTTATGCCACAATCCCTTTAATAACACAATTTTTGCACTCACTTGATCTGTGTTGAAATGTAATAATGCCACCTGCCATTTTGCATTAAAGGTCGTAAGGGTGAGCAAGGTGTCATCGGCTTTATGGGCACAATAGGATTTCCAGGTGATCTGGGGCCTATTGGACCCAAGGGAGACAGAGGAGTAACTGGTGAGTACGTGAAGTCAGATGCCTAACTCCTTTCTAAATGACTCATTTTGCAACTCCACAGAGCTGATCTAACTACCCCTGCCTTGAGCATGAGGGTAGGCTAGATGAACTCTTCCAACCCATATGACTGTGTGACCCCTAGCAAATGCCTGAATTTAACATGGGTTTTCAAGTTTTTCCCTTTATGAATGTATTTTGTACGAGATACCAACTCCAAAATCAGAGCCATTTTATGGGTTAAAAGAAAAATGGAGAATTCCTGATCTAAACTAATCCTCCAGAGTAGACATACTGGGTATTTAGAAATATCTTTAAAGTACTTCACTCCATCTAAGCCATCATAGTTTTGTGTCTCCCGAACCCCACTACAAACTGTGCTGGACCTCAGTGTGCTGATAGCTGCTTAGGGAGAACTTTCCAGGTTCCCACGTCATAAGCAAGGGAGCAGTAGCGTCATTCATTTCCTTCCGCTTATCTGCATGCTGTCCAAGAGAAAACAATCCCCATATGCATACAAGTTCCTGCAGTATAATAAATGCAGCTGATGTACTGAGGTTGGTGAGACCACAGTCCCTCTCTCACGTATGCAGCTATGTAATAGCAGCACATCTGGAGATGATAGCATTATGGGTTGTTTTTTTTCAATCAGACTATTTTATCTTGCTTCTAATCACAGGCTTTCAGGGCCCTCCGGGCTCTCCTGGTCCAGCCCCTCTTCCTCCAAGGCTGGTTGCTGAGCAAGGTTCACCAGGCCCCCGTGGAAATATAGGACCTCAAGGAAGCCCAGGAGATACAGGACCTCAGGGTCCACCAGGCGATCCAGGTAGGAATCACACACTGAGAATGAAAGCTTAGTTTCCCTTAGCAGAGTGAGGCCACCAGAGCACTACTTTGGCTTTCTTCTACTTTAAATTCCATAAGTCATAAAGGAGAGGCAAATTTTGGTCTCTCAAAGCTAGGGCTTGACCATTTTTTCCTCCTCCTAGCACTCAGAACATAACCAAAACTTTGACATCACTCACATAGCCAAAGCAGCACCAGATTTCTGTGGTGAAAATGTGCAGTTAACCCAGGGAATGTGGTGTTGGTGACATGTGGACCTGATGCAGTGTACCTCTTGCTACTAGCCTCATCAGAGATGCGTAGTGGTGGCAAGAGTAAAACATTAGGACTGTGGGGCTCATGCAGTCTTGATCCCAGCAGTCTTTTCCAGTGAAGTCAGTGTTTTTTGCCTGAGCAAGAACCATAGGATCTTGCCTTTAGGATAGAATGGTAAACCTGGTAAATAGGACTAATCATACACAAGTAGAGCACATGTTAACAAAGTGGGTAGCATGTTGATACCTCTGCAATCACCGTTTGTAATCATTATTGGTACAAGGTTTCAGAGGCTCACCTGGGGAACCAGGACTCCAGGGCACAGGCGGTATTCCAGCTCCTCCCGGCTCCAGAGGTGAACAAGGACCATCAGGTTTTCAGGGTCCAGTGGGATTTGAAGGTATGAGTTGTCACGCAGCACTTCTTCCTTCTTTCCTGCTTCACTGCCATAAATTGTTCTGTGGTTATGTCACTGGATGGGGAGGAGGGGGCAGCGAGAGAAAGTTTCTGTCTTCAGAGCTTCTTCAAAAGGACAACTAACTTTTAATGCTTATTGAAAGCAGTATTTTTGGAATACGTTTTGATAGATGTGGATGTCAGCCCACTTCTATGAGTGAGTTTGTTTTGATCTGAGTGTACTTCTGTATTGGTTTTCTCTTAAGCATTTCAGCCTCATGTTCTACTAACAGTCCTGGGACAGGGCAGATAATATTCAGATGGATGATGTTTAGGGAAATGTATTTGTAAAAGAAATACCTATGTCCTTATCCAATTAAAAAGCAGAATGATTACTACCTTAAATTAGCTAAGTACACTGAGAAAAAGCTATTTGCAGAGTGCAGCTTCTACCATGTGAAGCAAAAACCACTGGTTTATTTTGGACTAAGAAATTGTTTCAAAGTAAAAATGTGATCTGTACTGTACAAAGCATGCTCAAGTATCAAAGCTTTGTATGTGACTTTCCCTGTCTCTGAGAGTGAAATACGTCATCTCAGAAAGCAGGGAGCCTGATCCAGCTCCAATCTACTTCAAAAGCTGTAATCCTAGAACTACAGCTCCTTTACAGATAATTTACCATAAGAACAAGCATCGTGCAGTAAAGCTTTGTTCATCAGCACCCTAGCAAGAACATGAGCTAGCCTCAGAACATTTGTGAGAACACAAACTAAGCTGTATTATTTCTTTCCCTTCCTCCTCTTCTAAGGTCAGCCAGGCCGCCCTGGTAGCCCTGGGTTGCCAGGCATGCCAGGTCGCAGCGTTAACATGGGCTACCTGCTGGTGAAGCACAGCCAATCCGATCAAGAGCCAATGTGCCCAGTTGGCATGAACAAACTCTGGAACGGATACAGCCTACTGTACTTTGAAGGACAAGAGAAAGCACACAACCAGGATTTAGGTACGTGCAGGTATCACTGACAACAGCCTACATTCCATCCCTCTGGCTGAAAAACAAAACCAACAATAAGTAACTAGAAGTTGAAGAAAGCTGGAATTTCATCAAACACGAAAATCAGAAGATAAAAACTGTATGTTACAGTGTCTGTATGACACAGAGTGTCCCTGAGAATGCTTCTGCAGGTTGTTAGTCTTGTACAGGTGCTTCTGTAAAGCCAGTGAGTGTTGTTCTAGACCAGAGAGTTTCAGTGGTACATACTTGGGAAGGAGCAGTAAACTAAAAATGTGCATTGTCTCCTGAGAGAATGATTGCCATAATTGCCTTTTTGTTTTGTGAATGTTAACAGGGCTGGCTGGTTCATGCTTGGCTCGCTTCAGTACTATGCCATTCCTCTACTGTAACCCTGGCGATATTTGTTACTATGCAAGTCGAAATGATAAGTCCTACTGGCTCTCAACTACAGCACCTCTTCCAATGATGCCTGTGGCAGAAGATGACATTAAGCCATATATCAGTCGCTGTGCAGTTTGTGAGGCCCCAGCTCTGGCAATCGCCGTCCATAGCCAAGAAGCTTCTATTCCTCACTGCCCTGAAGGCTGGCGCAGTTTATGGATTGGATATTCCTTCCTTATGGTATTTGTTCTTTCTTTGTGTGGCACTGGGTTTTAAGTTTGAGTCTTAGATTCTAGGAAGGTGTCTGTGTTTTACAAACTTTTTTGTCGGACTAGCCTTTGTAGTCCTTCCTTTATGTACAAAATAGTGCTTTGGAGCAGAGCACAGGGACAGCTGTGCATTCTTAACAAATAGTGCACTGAGGTGCAACAGCATTTTCCCAGCTAAAGATGGGGAGTTAATTATGTACATCACTATTAGGAAGCTGATCTGGAGGTAAAAACCAAAACTTTTCCTCTTCTTTTGGAAAATTAACTTCATTGGTGTTTGGTTGAAAATTCAGAATCCAAAATCTTTCATTCTGTCAGGAGAGAGAGACAACCTCTTGTTGTTTTAAAATTAAACATTTAATGTTGTATTTCTACTGGCAACGAGAGCTGAGCTATGTATCCCTAGGCAGTATATACCACAGCTTATAGGATTTCTTTGATCTTGTGATCTCACAAATAGGAAATGAGACATTACCAAAAAACTTAGCGTTAGGTGTGCAATAGAAAACCTACCAAAGAGCCTGGCCTAGTTTCCTTGCAAGACTGTACAGAGGGATCATGTAAGCACTGGAGGGATTAACATGATAAAGAGCAGATAGTGAATGTGTTAGTGAATGATGTGACAGATACTCATTTTTCTGACTTGCTTGATGTACATGAGTCAAAGCCTGCAACAGTATGCCATGTTATTAACTCATTAAAGACTGAACTGAGTGCTAAGCTAAAGAGGCTTGGGGGGGGGAATAAAATTTTTCTGGCAGAAAATATCATAGAAGAGCAACAGCCAATCTTAATAACAAATGCTTGTTTGTTAAAAGAACTTTTTCTTCCTCAGAAAATGTTAAAGGAAATCTGATTTTCTTCATTTAGAGAAAAACAGAAATGTTTTCAGAGGGTAGTCAAATTTTTGACCAGCCTTATATCTGACCTTTGGTTTTACTTCTCTAACAAACCCTGATACCAATCTCAGTTACTTCACAAGAATTCCAGGGATCAATTAAATGTTTGCATTTAATTGATGTAAACACTCAGCATTGTTAATACTAAGCCCTGTGTAAACACTAAGCATTGTTAAGAACAAAGTTGTCACCTTAGCAAGACTCTTTTGCCAGGGTAAAGTCTGCCAGCATCACAGAACATACAGTGAGAAGAGTTCACATTTTCCCTGCTAGCATTCAAAGCAAATTAAATGTTTGGTGTATGCTTCCCATGCAACTATGGAAGAAGTACAGCACACTTGTAGTTATCTTAGAGTACATATTGGTTTTCTTCCTTGGCTTAAATTTGTTATCCCTTCCTTGAAAGCCTCCTATGGAGACTGTAAAGGCCACAGAGCACTGGATCAGGCTCCCCAGAGAGGTTGTGGAGCCTCCTTCTCTGGAGACTTTCAAGGCCTGTCTGGATGTGTTCCTCTGTGACCTGTGTTAGATACTATTGTCTTGCTCTGGCAGGAGGGTTGGAGTCGATGATCTCCTTGGGTCCCTTCCAGCCCCTGACATCCTGTGGTCCTTGAATATGGAACAATCATACAGGGAGTCATCATGGACTTCTGCCTAAACAGCCATAGAAGACAGTAACATTTCAAATAGCAAAGGCACTCCACTCTCATGCATCCTAGAAAGGTGGCATGGCATAAGCACTGCAGCAAGACAAAGAGCCATGGCCAATATGAGAAGAGAGATGATAGGCATGGAGCTAGTGCTTGTTCACAGAGCGCAGGAATGCCAGGGCTCATGCAGAGGCTGTCAAGTGGAGTCTGCTCTCAAGCCAGGGCTCAAACAGCACACAGTTTTCACAAACTACTGTTCAGCTCCAAAGGCCTCAAAGCTGCATGAGGAGCCATATGATGCTTCTTACTAACTTTATTCTTGCAGAGAATGACGGAATGGACTTGCTCCTAAACGTCATAGTTTAGTGAATTGTGCAAATTTGTAAGACAGCTGGCAGGTTGCAGCTTTGGGTTTGGTGTTTTTCTGGGGGAAGATGGTTTGTTGTTTGGGGCTTGGATTTTTTTTGGAGGGGGGCTCGTTGGGGTTTTGCTTGTTTATTTCTTTGTCTGTTGTTTTTAAAGCTCAGCAACATCTACCACCAGCTAGAGATCAGAGTGCTTTACTCTGTTAAAAGGTGGCCACTTCTGTTACTCATTTATATGAACACAGTGGGCCTCTCACAGCATAAGCTAAGCCAGCTTGCACTTTCGTGCTATGGTGTTTATTAAAATACAGGCAGGCAGGCAGGCATATTAACTGTGCCCAGACTTCTCTCCACATCTATCAACTTCATTTTTCCAGCTATTTTCTTTTATATTGCAAAATCCTTCAGGTTTTTAACGGAAAATTCAACAGCTTCACTTGAAAATGCAGCTGTACAGTTCATAAAGGGACGGCACAAATGCTTGTTTTGTTAGTGATGCCTTTGACAGAGTTGTTGTTTTTAAAGTTAAAAGTTTAGTGTAACACTGAGTTCATTACCACAGTATGCATCAAAGGTAATAGCTGAGTGGTGTAAAGTTGTGTGACTTACTGTTAAAGAACATGTCACAGAGGGAACTAGTTACTTCTGCAGAAGCTAATTTTGCTTCCACAGTGCTCCTTGTGTGCAATGCAGACTAAGACAAACTTCATAATTAAGGAAATTCAAGTTAGATGTATGGTGGAAAGTTCTCAGTGAGCATAATTAAAACAGGAACAGGCTGCCCAGAGAGTTTGTGTAAACTCCATATTTGGAGGACTGGATAAAGTGACCTCCAGTGGGCTCTTCCCACCTAAATAATTCTCCAGTTCTAAGACTTCCAACGATGAAAATCTTAGCTATAGAAAAGATGTTTGTCAGAAGAGTTTTAAGTGGTATCAACATATGAGCTAGCTCCTTTGTATAGCTAGAGCATGGGGAAACCCTTAAGCCTTACAGAGCTGGAGGATTAGCTATGTTCTGGAGGTAAGAACTAAGAGCAATTCTCAGTACCTTTTCTCCTTATCCACGTGTAAGAGGTGCCCAACATTGCCTGAGGTTGCACTCTGACTGCTGCTCTCCTTGTCTCGTGTAGCACACTGCTGCAGGTGATGAAGGTGGAGGACAGTCACTAGTCTCTCCTGGGAGCTGCCTGGAGGATTTTAGAGCGACTCCTTTCATCGAATGCAATGGTGCACGTGGAACCTGTCACTACTTCGCAAACAAATACAGCTTCTGGCTCACTACAATTGACCAGCCCTTCCAAAGCAAGCCCTCGGCAGACACACTCAAGGCGGGACTCATCCGAAGCCATATCAGCAGATGTCAAGTCTGCATGAAAAATTTATAGACGTCTTTCACAGTATAAGGAACCTGCTTATCATCTGGTTCTTATACAGTGAAACCTTCTATTTGAATAAATCATCTTGGTGCTTTTTTTAACTTATTACCTCAAAAGCTGAATGGAAAATCAATTTTTAAAAGCTTCTGTAAAAGCAAGTAAGTGTAACATGAATGAAGCCTAACCCACGGATCTAGTGCTGCGCTCTCCTACTATATAACGGTTTGGGCTACTCTGACGTTATGTCATTTGCCAAATGATGCAAATACTCACAGCTTTGAAACACCACAGAAAAACTTCAATAATAAATGGGTACCATGGTCAGATACCCACTACATTTACTTCAGAGAACCAATGTATCTTTTCTATTTACTCTGTCTGTTATGAGATGAGCACTAACAGCTGCAATTCCATAGATTAACACAGGGTGATCAAAGTGCCAAACCCTTGCAAAATACTGCAAATATACTCTGGAAAGTGCCTATGTCCAGCACAGAAGTCTGACTTTGATTTTAGTATTTTAGGCTTGGGCATTTCAAACACACCAATCTTTTCAGTGTATTTATTTTTTTTTCCAAGCCTGGGCATGCTTTAGCACTTAACCACTGGCAATAGCAGAAAAGCCCACAGGTCTCCCAAAGATAGCAACCACAAAATACAGCTCTTTTTGTCTTGGTTAGGAGAGTATATGAGATAATGGTCAAGCGTTTTATTTTACAAGCTTGATGGTTCTTTTATAGACACACTCCAGGCCAAAGGTCTCTTGCTCCACAGCAGTGAGACCGAGTGGCTTTAGCAGTGCAGATTTTCCCCTCAGCAGCAAAGCCACTTGTCACAAGCAAATTTTCACCATGTACTGCTAGAGCAGCTATTAGACACAAGGTAGGTTTTGCAGGGAAGCATATTGCTCAGTGACCTTAAAACAAAGAACTTCCAGATCTGCCAGTTGTCTGTCTGAAGGAGGGCTGTCCTGGCAGCTGGGGACACGTGGCAAGAGGATGACCACCATCCCAATTCACACACAGCCACCTCTGCAAAAGCAAAGGGGAAGGAAGCAAGACATTCATTTAACATCATCTTTTCCCACAAAGAACCATGCTATTGCATGCCAGGCTTGATAAATAGATAGAAGGGCTAGTTCTTTCCTTCTGTAGGAAGAAGCAATTTAACCCAAATTTGTTTGTCACTACTGCAGGACAAGAGGAGAAAGAAAGAATCATCTGCATATTTCCTATTCATATAATCCAATTCTATACCTGAATGCTTAAAATTGAAAACAGACTTTTATAGTAATGACAGTTGATTTTTTAACAGTTCACCTCACCCCTGCTTCAGGCACTTCTTGGCTTTTGTAATTACATTCCATCCTCACTGTATCATAAATAAAACCTGTTTGGTTTTTTTTCTACACCTCTATTTGTTGATGATTTCCATTTTGTAAAAGGGGATTTTCTATACGATGTGTGTGGACTGCTCTTGAGCGACTGAGTTTGTACCTGAGGAATTAGAAAATCACTACCAGAAAGTTCCTTCCACTGAAATTCAAACTCTTCAACCAGGAATACACTTACTTAGTTGCACTTCAAAAGATTCAAGAGGGGAGCTGTGTTTCTAAAATGGCTTCTTTAAGCTGAACTACTGAAATACAATTTTATCTGTTAAGAAGAGTGATTTAAGCCAATAAATTGTGATGTTGCAGATTAAAGCAACATATTATTCATGCTCTACAACAGTCAGGAAACCAATATTAACCAAACTTGACAAGCATTACCTCCTCAAGAAAATACAAACTATAAACTAAGTTGAAGTTCTGTGATTAACACACTGTCTAACCTGGCTTAGTTGTACATATAATTAGATAGCACAGAATCACAGAGACATGCCAGTTGGAAATGACCATCGGGATCACCAAGTCCAACCAATACCTCTACTCTACGCCATATCCCCAAGCACCATAACTAAGTGACTTTTAAACACACCCATGGCTGGTGACTGAAACACCTCCCTGGGCAGCCCATTCCAATGCCTGACCACTCTTTCTGTGAAAAAGTTTTCCTAACGTCCAATCTAAACCTACCCAGTCACAGCTTGAGGCCATTCCCTCTTGTTCTATTACTATTTACCTGTGAGAAGAGACCAGCACCAACCTCTTCACAACATCCTTTCAGCTAGCTGTAGACAGCAATGAGGTCTCCTCTCAGCCTCCTCTGTTTCAAACTAAAGAGCCCCAGCTCCTTCAGTCTCTCCTCTTAAGACTTATTCTCCAGGCCTTTTGCCAGCTTTGTTGCCCTCCTTTGCACTCCAGCACCTCAACGTCTCTCTTGTATTGAGGTGCCCAAAACTGAATACAATACTCAAGGTGTGGCATCACCAGAGCAGATGGGTGAACAAGGGAACAATCACCTCCCTGCTCCTGCTGGACACAGCATTTCTAATACAAACCAGGATGCCATTAGTTTTCTGGGCCACCTGGACACACTGCTTGCTCATATTGAATTGCTTGTCAATTAGAACTCCTAGGTCCCTTTCAGCTAGACAGCTTTCCAGCCACGCTTCCCCAAGCCTGGAATGTTTATTGGGGTTGTTGTGACCCAAGTGCAGGATCTGGAATTCGGCCTTGTTGAAGCTCATGCCATTAGACTTGGATAGATCGGATCAATGGGCCAACGTTCATGTACAATATGTACAAAATACGTACACAAACAGGGAAATTATCTGACCTTGAAGAGTTCTCTGGCCATGCTGTAGCTCTTAAAAGACAGCCCTGAAACAAACTAATCACAGCAGCATTTGTTTCAGCTAAATAAATGATTTTGAATTGGAAAAGTTGCAGCCAGCATGACCCAGATCTATTCTGTATTTGCCAATTCTTTTAAATTACAGGTGACAGTAACAAACCGCCAAGAATCAGCAGTCACCTCTTCCCTGTGTTGCCAGCCAACAGTGGTTGTGGGATGGGCACACAGCTACCACCTGCAATTTTTACAGCAGACAAATCTGGCAAAACAGCATATTCAGCATTTAAAAATAATTCACCTGTATCTCACAGACATCTGTAAAAAACAATGATGGCAACAACAGCTGCAAACTGTTTGACTTTTCATGGACAGTATAACACCTTGTCTTCCTGCACAGCTGACTTTTCTTCTTTTTTTTTGCACACAGGTCTTCCTCCAACAGTTGCAGTGCTTCTTAATTTTGTCTTGCATAAACTGTTCTCAACAATTTCTTCAGTATGGTCATAGAACAGAATCATAGAATCAACCAGGTTGGAAGAGACCTCCAAGATCAGCCAGTCCAACCTAGCACCCAGCCCTATCCAGTCAACTAGACCATGGCACTAAGTGCCTCATCCAGGCTTTTTTTGAACACCCCCAGGGACGGTGACTCCACCACCTCCCTGGGCAGCCCATTCCAATGGCAAATCACTACCTCTGTGAAGAACTTCCTCCTAACATCCAGCCTATATCTCCCCCAGCACACCTTGAGACTGTGTCCCCTTGTTCTGTTGCTCGTTGCCTGGGAGAAGAGACCAACCCCCACCTGGCTACAGCCTCCCTTCAGGTAGTTGTAGACAGCAACGAGGTCACCCCTGAGCCTCCTCTTCTCCAGGCTAAACAACCACAGCTCCCTCAGCCTCTCCTCATAGGGTTCATGTTCCAGGCCTCTCACCAGCTTCATTGTACTTCTCTGGACACATTCCAGTATCACAACATCTCTCTCGAATTGAGGAGCCCAGAACTGGACACAGCAGTGTCAGTGTACCATTGTGGTATTGCCACAGTGTTGAGGTGAATGCACAGGCATGGTGCAGGAGTAAAACAAACACCAAACCACAAAATCCCACCAAGGTGCCAAGCAGATTTGAACTTCTGTACTTTGCTTGTGTACGTCATGTGCTTCAGATCTGTGTACTCATACCCTTGTTTCTCGAAAGCCTGCGTAATCGTTGTTTGAGAAGGGGAGGGAGCTCATGCATGCAAGCATGTGCTAGCCAGAGGACTTCACCAGGTGAGCTAACTCGGAGCACTGTATGAAGGGGAACTGACTTACTCAAACAGCTTCTTAGCTGCAAGTTTATATTCTTTCCTATGGAGAAAAGCAGAGAGTTAAGAATGTTGAGCTTGGAGAAGAGAAGGCTCTGAGGAGACCTTGTTATGGTCTTTCAATATATAAAGGTAGCTTATGAGCAAGACCAAAAGAGATCTTTTACAGATGTCTGTAATGACTGGAAACAGAACTGTTTTAAAACAAAAGAAGATAGATTTCAACAGGTTGCCCAGAAAAGGTGGGGATGCCCTATCCCTGCAAGTGTTCAAGGTCAGGTTGGACAGGGATTTGAGGAGCCTGACTTAGTGAAAGACATCCCTGCCCATGCCAGGCGCATTGCTGTAGATGATCTTTTAAGATCCCAAGACAAACCATTCCTTGATTTGGCCATCCCAGAACCTACTTTCAAGAAATTAAAACATTTTTATACAAGAAAAACAACTACAGCAAAACAAAACTGTCTTTTTACTGAACTACATTGCTCCAGCCTCAGATGTAAGTGTTTTGCCTGGGTCTGCAGCACAGGATTTGACTTGGTCAAAATGTGCTGTTTGCTTCCCACACTTTCCTTTTTGAAAGCACACTGAAGTATAACATGAAGGTGTGCCCAGAGAATGTAGCAATTTTATTCCCCTTTTGTGGGCAATAGTGCATCACTCTTATCAGCACAGATACAGTGAAGTCAGTATAGCAACATCAGTTGACACCATTTCCTCAGAATGTATCAACTAGATCACAGTCAAGTTCATTCACACCCTACCTGACTGGGCTTGCTTACAGCTGCTGGCAATAGGAAATGAGCAAACGGCAAGTAGAAAACACAACCCTGCAACAGAAGGTATTGGATTGCTTCCAGAAGAGAGGCTGGGGGTCACTGTTTATGTGCTGATGGCACCCTGATGCAGTTAGCAGCAGCCCCTCTACCCCGGCACAGGCCAGCAACAGCCTCGGGGAAGGCCAACAGCAATCTTGGTCCTGCACTCTCAGTGCAAGGGGCAGGAAGCAGAATGGGGTCTTCCCAACTAGCCTGGCACAGATCCTCACCTGCTTGCCTTGCCATCCCTCCCTCGCCATCAGGGCACAGCCTGGCTCATACGAGCCTATAGCTCACATTCACTCAGTGTAGCAAAACATATAATCCTTTTTATTTCAATGTTCAAACACTTCACATACTCTGGACAAACTTAACAGGGAGAGAGAAGGGAAAAATAAATACTTGTGAAACAAAGTTTTTCCCCACCCAGGGCAGGGAAGGCAGAACACCTGGGTCCCTGCTCTTGCCCTGCTTTGCTAGTCCTGACAGGGAGGGGTTTCACTTGGCTCCCGCAGCACAGCCACCACTAGCCCGGCTCCAGGCTGCACACCAAGGCTATCAATGGGGAAAGCAACCTCACAGCAACAGAAAACTTGCTGCAGCCGGTGGGATGCATCAAACAGATACACGGCAGAGCCATTGTTTAATGCCTGCACTAAGAGAGCCAGCTAGCACTGGCCCAGCTGGACTAGTGACCCAGCCTATGGCTGCTATGCTAAAAGTACATCGACTGCTAGATTGTGAGGCTGTTAAGACAACAAGAGCTACAAGTGTGCATCAGTACAGCTCCTGTGCTTCCAGTCCTTACCCTGCAGCTTCACCACTCCTCCCCATTAATAAGCCAAGCTGAATTGTTCTGGTAAAATTATATAGGACAGGGAGGGCTGGGATATCAGGTTATTAGCATGCACTTCCTGAAGCATCATGTAAATTAATTAATTCATGTTAGGATACTTTAATAAGCACAAGAGCAGGTCATATTGTATGGCTCCTCTAAAAAACAAGCAAACAATCAAACAAGAAACTCCCCGCCAAACCAAACAAACATAAAACACAAAAGCACCACTAAACAGGAGAAACAATCAGTAGAATTCCGGTGCTGAGGATTTAATTGTGCTCTCTAGTAATGCTTGCAGACACACACAGGCACTGCTGTAGGAGACAGAGCATCAAGTCTGGCCTGTAAAGACAGAGCTTAGCTACCAAAAAAAACTAAACAAGGAAAAATCAAACTACAGAAACCTTCAAGATTTGCTTGAAGGTACAATCTGACTTCTGAAAGTAGTAAAGAAATGGGGCTGGCAAGCATACTGAGCAACCCAGATCCTGACCTTTTATCAGCCTCTCGGGTTCTGCTGTGCAACTCCAGGATTTCTCACCGGCTGGCAGAGTGACAATTTGTCATAACCAAGACATTTCTCAAAGAGCAACAGCCAGCAACACTAAAAAGGCACAAAGATCATGCCAGAAAGCGTTGTGCTATGGAGAACAGAAAAAGCACAGCATGCGTGAGTGGCTCCCATGTCATCTCTTTCTGGGAAAATATGCAAGTTGGAGCTTTAGGAAAGACTAAGAATCCCTTAAGATCCCATAATAATCAAATGCAACTGAATTGCAAATATTTATACCTTAAGAAGTGCCAGATGGTAAATTTACAAATATTTTCCCTATTCTGTCCTTTCCAGATGAACAACCCCAAAGCATCTCCCGCAAAGCCTGACTTTGAGACCAGTGCATGCTGAAGGTTCAGTTGTCAACAAATCCAGAAAGCCAATGGTGGATCTCTCACACACATTGGCAGATCGTTTTGGTCACTAACAAGGCTGAGGTTGTAGCCTGTCTCTTCCCTGGCCTGAGGGAAAACTAGATACTGGTCTTGGAATTTTCTTAATAGCTAGAAGGTTTTTACTTATATACAGTTTAGATACCACAGAGCAGGTGCAGTTAAGTCTCTGACACACTGGCAGGTGTTAAACTGCAAACCCCTAAGAAATTCAAAAGATGACAACCCTTAGTAGGGCCTCTAGCAGTAGGAGTCATGGTTTTAAACCAAAGGAAGGTATGAATAGCCTGAACATAGGGAGGACATTTTTTATGATGAGGGCAGTGAAACATCAGAACTGGTTGCCTAGAGAGGTGACATTCCCAGAAACATTCGAGGTCAGGTTGACAGGGCTCTGAGCAGCCCAATACAGTTGCAAATGTCCCTGCTCACTGCAGGGCAGGGTTGGACTACATGATCTTTAAAGCTGCCTTCCCACCCAAACTATGCTATCATTCTGTGATTTGAATGTACAGAAGATTTTCTCTTGAGATGTTCTTCTCTCCTACACATGTGCTGTGCATAAACTCAAAGACAGAAAATAAAGCTAATACTCTGCAGCAAGATGCTCAAGACGACATAGCTGGGGAGAGGGAAGGGGAAGAGTCTTAAATATACTTACTATTCATGTAGGAATTGTCTCCCTGGGTACCATATATTATCATTTGGGTGGTACAGAGCATAGGAATAACCGACTCCTTAGTTTTAGGAAATTATGCCAGAAGCATCCATGGGAAAATGAAGGAGTTCCTACACAACAACCTGTAAAACTGAAAACAGGAGGTGCATCTTTTGGGAGTTTTGTTTGTCTGGGTGAGTATCTGGTTTCTCTTTTAGTGGTAGGAGGTGTTTTGCGTTGGGGTATTGTTTGTATTTAAAACTAGCAATTTTTTGCACTTGTTACAGTGTCTCAGTGCAAGCTTCTGGGTTACTGCATGCCTTCTTTGTAGCCAAGAGGGTTGAGAAACTCTAAGAGCACAAATACTAGCTCCTACATTTTAGTGCAGTTAGGAGAGGAACCCTATACCTCATTAGTGCTTCTTCATGTGTCTTTCTACTCCACAAAAGGCAGTTTCTCTTCCCCTCCTCTTGCATTACCCAGTTTCACATCAGAAATTGCCTGTTCTCACTTCCCTCCAGATAGATGACAATGCCACATGTAGCTGCTAAAATCAAAGCTGCAGCTTTGCCTAGGCACATCTCTGGAAGAGAGATGGAACACAGGTATTCAACATCATGATATCCTATAGGCATCATATGGTGGCCTCCACAAAATGCAGGAAAAAAAAAAATAGAAAACTGCTTCCTTCCTAAAACAAAACCCAACAAACCAAAACCCCAAGCATTTGGTATACACATTAAAATAAACTATAAGAGTAAAATGAAAAAAAGAAATAAAATCCCTCCTGCAGCCAGAGCTGACATTGCCTGTTAATACATGAAAGCCCAACATAGAAGGAGAATTCATGTTAATAAAGTCTCCAAATGAACAGAACATAACCGAAGTGATTTTAATAGTTCAACTTCTGAATCTTACACTGTCAAATCTGACATTAAAAGACTGTCATTGATTTCTCAGCTACAAATATAAATTATACCTTGATTTTCTTTTTTTGTTTGTTTCCTCAAGAATAAAAAAGCATCGCGTGTTCAATCTTCCAAAGTTAGAGTCTCAAGGGGAAAGATGACAACCATGTGAAAGCTGTTGAGAGTACAGAAACAGATCGTTTACATGCAACACGAAATGGCGAGTTGTTAAAAAAGATAATCAGACTCCATCAAAACTGCTCAAATGATTGTCGCTAACAGCTGTACTAACACACCGTTTGTCTTCAGAGCCCATGAAAACCGGCAAGTCTTCTTCCACAATTTCATTCACATTCCCATTTTCACACACAAAGCCTCCCAGAAACCTTTAAAAGGTCAGAAGATTTGTTTCGCTTTGTTGTTTTGTTGGTTTTTTTCTCTCCGCACACACCATTTTAGTCTGTTTATTCTTTGTCGTTTCCTTCCTGGTGAAGTGTAAGTATTCGTTACTCCTCGGTTTGCTGGAGTGAACAATCGCTCCCCTTTTCTAAGGTCATGTAAATGGTTCAGGCACAACAACCAGATTTTGTCCTTTTCGCTGGCTTGTAGTCCGTAATGTCTACAGTTTGCGATGGCCCCTCAGCTTTCTGCCGTACAATTATTGGGACTACCATCTCAAACACCGTTTCAAAGAGGTAGTCCACCTTGTATCCCGTTTTTGCACTGGTCTCAAAGCACATTTTCTCAGCTGCTGGAACATCCTTCTCATCTATCATTTTGTATTTCAGTATCTTTTTATAGAGCGCAATCGCATCCTCTGAGCGGACTTGTTTTCGCACCTTTGAGCCGCAGCTAGCAACAGACTTCTCAGGTCTATTTTCATCTGGTGGTAAAGCACAGTCATCGGTGAGGTCAACTTTATTTCCAACAATAGCAAAAATGCAGTCAGCACTCGCACTGTCTGTCAGTGACAAGAATCTTTCTTCCAGCTCTGTCAGGCTTTGGAGGCTGTTCACATCATACGTGAGGATCACAGCAGCTGCTCCTCTGCAGTACATAGACCCGAGACCATGGAATTGCTCCCGACCTGGCAAAGGTTTAAACATAACAGAAAGTTAGTGTGCTGGAAGCTACATTAACTGAGTAAAAGGAATTTAAATAATTTTAAGCCAATTTCCCAAGTTTGGATGAACCAATGAAGGCAAAAATGTGTTATTTGTAGTACTTTCAATTTTCTTCCTTCAGCTTTTCCTTAAGAGTGCAACAGAGACACAGAATAGCCCAGCTCACGGCTTGCTCAATTTCAGAGTGGCGAACCTGTAAAGATGAGTGTGCCAGCAAGCATCACACAGCATTGGCAGTGGCAGAAATAAAGTGTTTGGGTTTTATTAAATTCCATACTAGCTTGTGTCACAGTAGTAACTACCCTGCTCGCACCCACAGACAGCCCATTCCATCTATTTATTTATAAACAGAAAGTTCTCCTGTTTCCAATTCTGCTACATTTTATTACACTTATAAATTCGCTACACACTTCCAAGTACATCCAGTTCAAAAATCTGGATCAATGTCATTAATTCATTTCTTCCTGGGTTTTGAAGGATTTCATAAGCAATTTAGTCCTATGCTATGTGCCCATAGTTTTCAGGTATGTTGGCTCCAGAGTAAAAGACTTGTTGTCTTTGATGCTGCTTCACAGAATTTGTACTGATATGCATCTGTCCCATCGGAATTATTCATGGTTTTTTAGAGTCTTAAACACACACAAAAAAGAGAACCCTAACTACATTCTAGGAGTAGAGTAGTTTAAGTTGACCCTCAGTCAAACAGTTAAAACATTTCTTCTTCCTGCTTGTACATTGTGCTAAGCTGCAAGTAATAAGCCTCATTCAATTTCCAGAGACGGCTGAGTCTAGTCTGGGCGATTTCCAAAGTTGGAGGGGGGAAGTAACACCCAAACCATCACATCCACTCAGTATCTACTATCACTTTCATCTACACCTTGATAGCCTCTTTCAATTTTGTTTCTTGAAAGACAAAACTGACTCCTCTTTAAATTCTGAGAAGCAATTCAGTAGTTTCAAAGGACTAAGGGAAATTAGACAGAAGACAAGGAGTGTTCTCTCTTCCTATCAAGAACTGCAAGTTTCCCCAGGTATCTGCTACATGTAGAATTTGCTGCAGCACATTCACCATTCACTTGACTCCTCAAAGCTTGGCTGAGAAAAAAGATAAAACACGCTAGTCATCAGAGTCAGCCCTAGGTCACTACAGAAGTATGAAAGAAAAGTATATATATATTTTAAAAACAACATAAAACCTCTTCTGAATATTTAAGCACCACCATCGGGGTTTTTTTCAAGTCTTTTTGCACAGAGCCTCCATTTATAGAAAATCTGGAAGTGATTTGGTTCTATTCATTTTCTGCACAATGCTACTGACCACCATGAGTTATAGCATCAGGAAATCCCTGTAAATGACTGTGAAATTGGAAAGGCAGAAGAAATTCATGATGAAAAATACAGGTCAGTGTGTATTGGGAAAACACATCTGCACATGAGCATTCATCCTGTATAAGTAACTTAGAGCCTGCCTCCAGTCAGGTACAGAATTTAAAACAGATCACTAAGTCACCATCTTAAGTCCTTCGACAGACTTCTGGACTTTGCTCCATGCTGGCCAGAAGACTGACGAAGTGTTTGTCAGCAGTAAAACAAAACTGGGAATTGTCAAGCTAGAAGATGGAATCCAAAGTTCACCATACCTTTAACACTGAGTGAAATTCTGGTAACTGACAGACAACTAGGTTTGAAAAGCTGCAGATTACACCAAAAAGAGATATAAATGGAAGCTGGAGAAGATTCTCAGAAGCATGCAAAACTTTTGCATGAGGACAAAAGTGTGTGATCTCTGAGGCTAGCGAATAACTGGGGGGAAAAAAAGACATAAACAGATGTCTTTCAATTCAGGCCTAATAGTAAGAAAGTAACCCAGGAACAATTATTCACTCTCCTCTCACATAGGACAGAAAATGAAGATTTCACATTGAGAAGAATAATGCCTGTAGCTTAAAAACCTTCCTACGCAGTGTATAATTGGCAATAAACGTTACATGACGTTGCAGAGATGAAAAGTTCCATAAATGGTGTTCAGAAAGGCATTAGGCAGTTTATGGACAATTGCTTCTGTGCAATTCTGTCTAACCTCCAATTTTTCTTCCCCCAGCAAAAGAAATTCCTTAAGCAACGAGTTAGTAGGTAGGGGAAAAAGAATTATATGCTTTTGTTCAGGTATGCTGGGCAAGGGAGACTAGGATACAGAGAAGGGAAGAGGTCAGCGCTTCTACACTTTTTCCTCCCACCTCACATTCAGAGTTGTGCCCTCGGCTGCACTGCAGCTGAGTCTTTAAAAGTCTCTTAATTTTTCAGTAGAAGTTTGTGCTGTGACCTACTTTGTTTTCATCTGAACCCTGATTATACTGCGGTCCAGAAACCACAATGGAACGTATATCCTCCTCCATACACCCACTTCAGATGCCTAAGCCACAAAAGTCCAGCCCCCGGAATCATTTGTTGAAGGAACCAGAGTACTAGAACAATACTATTACTTATTTCATGCAATTTGTATGCTAATCTAATCTTGCACAGCATAACATAAACTATGACACTTTTACACTCTAACTACAAACTGGTTACTGCTACAACTAATACATTGTTGAAAGGGGGAAAGCAGCAGTAAGAAGAATTTACCCTGCATAAGGGATTAATTATGACAGAGGAATTATTCCTCACCCACACATAGCACAATCTACACGAAGAAAAAAAATGCATCATTTATTCTCACAGCGCAGTTTCCTTGAACGAACTTCTTCTGGCACTTAAAGGTTGGAAAGACCCTAGATGTAGGGGGGGAAAAAGACAAAACTACACAAGGCATTTAAAAATGTTACCTGTCTCCGAGATGTCAGGCAAAATCCTGTCAGGTATTACAGTGAACAACTTGCTGCAGGAGAACAGACACTCCCCTCTTACAGCAAGCTATTCCTTCTCTGGACCCATCTGCTCCCACTCCAACCACATGCCTTTTTACACAATTAGGTAAATCAATCCCAAATCCAAGAATTAAACAATTTCCCCCCTTAAAAAAAGAAATCAGAGGGAAGAGTGCCAGAGCTATCAAATAATTGGCAAGCAAAGGAATTGCAAGAAGAACCAAATGAAATACAGAGACAAAACGTCAGGGAAATGTCATTACACCAAGTGACTAAACTGACATTTTATTTTTCATTCCATCTTTACATTTTGCCCTATTTACAGCAGTTTGACAAGCCGGTGCCAAACTGCTACCTGCAACACCATTAGCTTTTCAGAGGCTCTTCCAGCAACTACATGAAACCCACTGTTGTAGACCCACTCTGGGGCTGTGTGGCCAACAAGTGTTTTCCAAGTCCTGTGATGGTTGTCATAAACGAATCTAAGACTTCTCAGGCAAATGGACCTCAACAACATAAAGGCTGTAAGAAACCCAAGGGAGAAAGAGGAGAAAAGCAGACCTTGCAAGAGGTCAGCCTAATAACTGGCCAAGGCCCAAATTTAAGGCCTAGGCAGCCCATGCGAACACTGGATGGGACCACAGCCTGAGCAAGGATCCTCATTCCTGCCACGACGTGCGAGCCACTGGTTGCAACAGCACTAGCCACTGCCCCAGTCACTTTCCTGGAGCTCTCCTCCTGCCCACAGTTCCCAAAGACGCCATACAAAGCAGCCTGTGAACTTTCTGTTGATGTTTACAAGAACAAAATATTTCCCCCAGACAGATTTGAATCTCCCACAAACCCTATGAGGAGAGGCTGAGGGCGCTGGGGTTGTTTAGCCTGGAGAAGAGGAGGCTCAGGGCAGACCTCATTGCTGTCTACAACTACCTGAAGGGAGGTTGGAGCCAGGTGGGGGTTGGTCTCTTCTCCCAGGCAACCAGCAACAGAACAAGGGGACACAGTCTCAAGTTGTGCCGGGGGAAGTGTAGGCTGGATGTTAGGAGGAAGTTCTTGGCAGAGAGAGTGATTGGCATTGGAATGGGCTGCCCAGGGAGGTGGTGGAGTCACCGTCCCTGGGGGTGTTCAGGAAAAGCCTGGCTGAGGCACTTAGTGCCATGGTCTAGTTGACTGGATAGGGCTGGGTGCTAGGTTGGACTGGATGATCTTGGAGGTCTCTTCCAACCTGATTGATTCTATTCTCTTCAAAAGATTTCACCACAACTTCTTAAGCAGGATAACTTCACACACACATACTCTTTCAAGAAATACTCCACCTGAAGAACAAGTTTTAAACCTCTCAGCGTTGAGCACATACAAGAATGCAAAACAGACGGTCACTTTAAGCCTTGAAGGAATGAAACATCACAGATGTGTGTGCTACAAAGGTCTTCCAGAAAGCACTGAAAAAAGTTATCTTGTTACTCTGATACCACAAGTCTGAGCGGGGTCCTAAATTCTGAGTTCTTGAAATAAATATGTTATGTGGGAAACTGCATGAAGGAAAGTGATAAAAGCACACTAAGACTGCACTAAAAAATGTGCAGGGGTACTCAGGCTATAAACTAGGTATATCTTCCAAGGATTTTCACTGTAATTTAAACTGGATTGTAATCTGAACAATATATAGAGAAATGAACATAAGCACAAGATATCAACTGGGCCTTGCCCTTCAAGTTTTTTCTCCTTTATAATAGACTCTGAACTTGAGTGCACAGGAACAGAGATAGGAACTGTGCCCTTAGGAAAGAGCAAAAACAGGAAAGGAAAGAGAAAGTATGAAACTCATGACACAGCACAGAAATAAATATTAGAAAGAAATGAGAGATTCAGCTGCAGTGGATGAAGGTTCAAAGGGTGACCCTGATGCTCTTCAGTTACCTCAGTGGGAACATCCGTGTGATCACCAGAGTAGACAAAGAAGCTCCTTTTTAAGGAACAGCATTTCCTTCTGTTTGCAGATAAAGCAGCAAAGTTGTGATCCTTTAGAGGACGTTAGGGGGAAGTAACTTTGCTAGGAACTGAGACTTCTGCTTGTGCACCAAGATACATACTGACTATCAAAGAACAAACAATAAAGGTCCCTGAAAGTCCCCTGCCCACACGTGCACCAGGCTGTCAAGTTTTGATAACTGATGAACTCAGGGTTCTTCACTACTTTGGTCAAGATTGGTATTTATTCCTTCTAGGTCACATTCCCCTTTAAGTCAGGGGCTTTACTGAGAATACAATTATGCCTGTAGGTTACTTGGGGATAAAAATAAAGCTCTCCATCCTACATTATTAACATGGAGGATGTAAGTAGGAATTAAGGGAAACAAATGAGTCAGAAAGCACTGGAGAGCTCAATTTTTACACATTCAGGAGCCTTCTGAATATCTGATTTCCCCAGTCCATTAGAAAAATGCCAACATTTGGTTTTCCCGCAAGACAAAATTCCCAATAGAAAAAGAATCTCTGAGAGAGGATTAAAAACCAAACAAACTAAAAAAAACCACCCCACACAACAAACACAAAGAAACCAATCAAAAAAGCCCAAACCAACCAGAACATGACACCACATCCACCAACCCCCAAAAAACTCAACCACTGAGACAAAGTTGAGCAACTAGAAAATTCGTTTAAGCTTCACCTTTATCTTGCATTACACATTTGCGATGCTACGTTATAGAATATTCTTGTGTATATAGAACTTTCCTAATACAACAGTCCTCTAGCATGACTAAAAGTCAAGACAATATTAATTTTGTTTACCTTCATTACTTAGGAATCAACATTCAAGGCATGAGCTTGTGTCCTATTTTAGGAACTTCTATTTAAGTTATTAAAATTAGATATGGATATCTTTGACGAAGCAGAACGTAATATAAACATAGGAAAGTACTGATCTTAATCCCCAAAAGGCCTCACTTTCGTGTTATAAAGTAGAAAGGGCTACACATGGAAGAAGAATGTAACAGCCACATGGGTTAAAAGAACAACGAACAAAGGAATCTTTTGTAATCAAGCTCTTCAATGAAAAAACATTGAAAACAGTCAGTCAAGAAGCTGGACTCCATGTAACATCTGAGTGGGACGAGCTTACTTCATTTTTAAATGCAATTCACTCTCAATTCCTAGATATTTCTACCTTGTAACAAAGATTCAGAGTTATGAAAGAGACCATTTCTTCCTTTAAATCTATGTACCTTGCCCCAGTGAGCAAATAATTTGAGTTTTGAAGGAGTCTGAAGTTTCCAAGACAACAGAAATGTCCCCACTCAATGAATGTAAATCAGTTTGGACTTGAAAAGCTCATTCTGTGAAGCTGCAGTTCAGTGTGAGCAAGAAAGTCACAGAAACATGAGTAATCATTCTTTTCTCACATAGGCATATGAGAAATCATGATCAAAGTGAGCCCCATCCTTCAGTCATCTTTAATTATCATACTAGAAATATCACACCCTCACTAACAAGCATTACACTTAGACACAAAAATCCATGGCTAGAAAGACTGAAATTAACCACTGCATAATCATGATCTATGAACTACTTAAACCCTCTTTAAAAAACGGGGGTTATGCAGAATCACTTTTACAGTAGAAGCAATTAACACAACTTAAAGATCACAATATTCAAAAGGTGCAAGTCTTACAGTCAGAGGAATCTGTGATGTATTTAAGCTGTCTGCCACAGACAAAAAGAGCCTTACAAAAATGTAAATGGTGAAGCAGATGTTTTCTAACACTCTTCATGACATTTGAATAAAAGGAAGATCACAAGAGTGCAGTGTGCTGCTATACAGGAGGAATGTGACATTATTTTCCCGCTTTGGAAATGCCATTATATTATACCACTATAATCTAGTCCCCACCAAATTAACATATAGAAATCTTATACAATCTACTGGTAGATTATAGAATAGAATTCAATCAAATATTTAAACATTCCACTCAACAGATCTGACTTAACAGGTTGTTAAGTTACTTGAGAAAAACTCAACTGGCTATCTAACTGGAGGCAGAGAAAGGTTTTGATGAAATAGGAAATGTCTTGGCACTGTAATTCCAAATTTATGAGCTGTGGTACCACAGTATGGCTTTTAACCTGATAGGTTAAATAGAAATGTTAAAGACAGATTTCTTTCCTTTTTTATATACCTACTAAACTATTGTCAGTGATCCAACTGTGTCTGTGAAATAAAAACGTATCACAAAGTATATGTAAACTCTGTTATTGGGGAACCTAAATTTTGCAGAAATCAAAAAGGGGAAAAATACACTGCAATAAACAACTGAAGGGACACCTGAAAGGACAAATTCCTAAACAAAATTTAAAAAGAGATCATAAATCTTTTATCCTTAGGGGACAACCACTTGTCCTCTACAAACTTATGCTGGAATATTTAACGGATACTTATGCATACTCCATGAAATATGAGCTAGATAGCATACAGGGAAAAATAGATTAGACAATTAGCATTTCCACATGTCTAGGCCCTACTGAGGATTCTGTCTCCAACGTAAAATGGAAGGGAAAAAGTAAAACTCTTCCTCATTTCCACTCCTTTAAGTAACAAAACCAACATTCTTTCAGGCATCCAAATTAGCTATTAACATCCTGCCAAGAGAAGACAACTACTCCCTGGAAGGCTAGTCTACACCAGCAACTACTGGTGTGCCTTATGAAAAGCAACCCACTTATACCTCCCCTGCTTAAGATAGGGGCACTGAATCCACAAACCATTTATTTCTACTACTACTACTTTCACACAAAAAAAACCAAACAAAACTAGACATAGAAACAGATATGGAAAGTAGGCCAGAGATGGGGGGGGAAAAATACATTTTTTAAAAGCGGAGAGATGAACTACAGAGAAAATACTCAGAATATTTATAATCAAAATGAATCACTAGAAGGAATCTGAAATTAAACAAACAAAAAAAAACCCAACATTATTAAAGGTCCATCTATTTACTGGAAATGGAAATTCCACTACACTCTATACCTAAAAACAGTAATGCATTTAATTTAAAAATAACTGCATCCAGATTTCTTTCAGCTTACTTCTTTCCCCTCCCCTTTAAGTGTAATAACTGAAGTAAAAATAACTGATACACCATATAAGATTTGCAAGACATGTTTCACCAGAGGCCAACAGATATGAAGTAAAAGATTCTGCCCTAAAATTCTAGCCACTTTACCTACCTCCTGAAATATGAGCATTCCCTTAAGAGGGTGAACATCTTTTCTAATAGTAATACTCTCTATATTTCCTTACAGGTTTAAGCTTGTTCTCAGTTTACAACCTTTTCAAAAGGAAAGTTACCTTAACAGCCAACTAAAAGAAATGACAGCAGCAACTATTACTAATTTGCTTCTCCTTTTATGGTTTTCATCATTAAAAGTCGCTCATTCTCTTATTTTGTCTGTGTTCCCTTTTTTCTTGCTATATTCACCCAGAGGGATTATAGCAAAACCCACTCAAGACAGCCATGACCAGCTGGGAGAACAACTCCCATCATGACCACATCCTTTCTGAGAACAGCTTTTCCTCATCACACTTGAACTATACCACTAGGTCAAAAGTTTCAACTGACCCTTTAACTGCTATTAAAACACCAATTCAATTAACATTCCAAAAGCAACACTTTGGCGCAACTCACATAAAACAATTCTTCCAAAGAAGTTCATTTAAATGGGTCTTTTATTGTGATGACAAAGAGCCTGCTGAGAAGTTACGCAAGAGTAATGTCAGCGTGGTGTACTGCACATCACATGCCAAACTCTTGCAAGACGTGGTTAATGAGCTACAGGATCATCTGAGTTTTACGGGAAGAAGATGGGCTTGTGGTGATACATTTTTCTGTAGCCAAAGGGTACACAAAGCCCTGTTTAATAGAATTGGCAAAACAGAAAAGAATGGGAACTTTTACTATACATTCCTTTTATTTCACGTAATAACAAGGTTCTTTTTCTAGGCATGTGCAGGTAAAAGCTTTGAAATAAATTTCTAGTCTCAAGACTTTTCCGATGTGATGAAGAAACGACTCAGAAGAGATGCAGCTTTAACTAAACAATGCACCTTTAAAGAACTTGCAACTGAAACACATGCAACATTTTGCTGTTGACAGCAGTGTGACAGTTTCACAAAGAAATGTTCTTTTATATCAAAGATTTCACTTTCTAAAGACGGCTAAAATAATTAAAAGTAGATGCTTAGCAGTTTATGCTGGTGCTGATTAACCTGTTGTTAGATCCTGAAGAGCATGTTGAGTCACAGAGGTATCCATGAAAGCCGATTACTACAGATTAAACACTCTCACCCACATCTCAAACTTGCCTCCCTCGATCATCATGTCAAATCCTGTATTATTCCATCATGAACTAGTTTAAAGAGTTCCAAGAAAGTTTTTTATCCAGTCTAGTTTATCAATTTTCATTCCATAACTGGCAGTCAAGGCTTCCATTACTGGTTCCCAAAGACACACTCAAGGGGAGAGATCAAACTAACAAGACAGAGAAGGGGAAAAAAAACAAACAAAAACCCAAAACCAACCAAAAAGAATGCACAGAGCAAGGCCAGCGATCAAGTGTAATCCTCATTCAAGTCTGATCTCCTGCGTAACAAAGATGACAGAATTTCGTTCTGCCTTCATCTTGTGACTGAGGAGGAATTTGTAGTACATAAATCAGTTAATATCCCACAATTTATCTTGCTGTATTCCAGTTTTCAGACTCTGAATTTTGACTTTAAGACTTTCATCTTAAAAAAAAAAAAGCCAAAAAGTTTGACTTTCACCTTAAAAAACACAAACAAAAACCAAAACACTGCAAACCCAAAACTAAGTAACACTATATTCCCCCAAACCCAGAAAAACTCCATACTTCTCCCTAAAGAGTATTCCTGTATGACTTAACCTCTTTCTTATTAGGCCAGAGAAGTCAACATTTTTTCACATTCAGGGTCTTCACCTCTGGCAGATTCCTCTGAAATACTAACCATACCTGTAACTCTTTTCTCCAATCTTTCCATGTTATCCTATAACCAAGACTGTAAGAGAGTCTCACCAAACCTCTAACTTCATTTAAATTCTTCACTACTTTGATTCCCTGCACTTGGTATACTTTTCAGAACAGCTCATAGGCTCAGGGACTCATGAAGTACCAATAGCTCAGTTTCTCATTGGAGAACTCAGCAAACCTTGCAAAATACCTATTGTTGCCCAAACGAACGCAGCTTAACCTGTTACCATCATTCCATACCATTAGTCTGTCTCCATTTGCAGCCTTATGCAGGTTTCTAGCAGAAATCATCTCTATAAAGAAGCTTATAGACTGATCATCTTTGGAGTAAAGGCATATTCATGGTACATATAACCAGCAATATCTTCACAAGACAAAGAAGTTACACAACTCCTACATAAAGGAGAAAAAAAACACTATCAGAGAAGATCCCTATTATTTACAAGATTTAGCCCATGAACTAGTTTCGACCTTGCTGGGACAAAACAGTACCTGGAATCTGTTGCATGTATGCAAAATTATTTTTCTTGCTAGCAAGAATAAACCAGAGCTTACCATCTAATAATTACGCTAAGCCTGAGCTTCTAAACTCTCAATAATTTTAATTTCAAAGTCAAAGATCCAATAGAAATATCAATTTTATTCCACCAATATGCTTTCTATTCAAAACTTTAAATTGATCATGTTATGCCTACAAAGCATTACATCATAGGGAAAAAACCCCACTCCTAACCATACTACCTAGCATGTTTTTAACCAACAAAAACTTTGTTGAAGACCTGAAAAAAAAAACCCAAAAAATATCTGCAGCTAAAGATCCCATTGCTGCCTCTACTATTTCATTTGAGACTTACTGTTTTCAAATCAGCCATTTCGTTTGCTTTTCTTGAAATAGTGTGTTTAGAATGGAATAGAATCAACCAGGTTGGAAGAGACCTCCAAGATCAGCCAGTCCAACCTAGCACCCAGCCCTATCCAGTTAACTAGACCATGGCACTAAGTGCCTCATCCAGGCTTTTCTTGAACACCCCCAGGGACGGTGACTCCACCACCTCCCTGGGCAGCCCATTCCAATGCCAATCACTCTCTGGGAAGAACTTCCTCCTAACATCCAGCCTACACTTCCCCTGGCACAACTTGAGACTGCATCCCCTTGTTCTGTTGCTGGTTGTCTGGGAGAAGAGACCAACCCCCACCTGGCTACAAGGAAATAACCCAAGAATCTTCAAGTACTCCACAAATTTACAGCTCTCTGGAAGAACAGCACCTTGTAAAAACTGAACAGAGTTGACCTTAGCCCTGCCAAACCAGCAAGCATATCTTGAGTGCACTTGCAGCACAAACTGATAAAAAGTGTGTGAGGGGGGGAAACCCAACCAACCAACACCCCAAAACCACACACAGATATTTATCTGTTTTCCTCTGAAACCTCGCAGTTGTGTAGGAAAATGTTTTATGTAAATAGTGAAGTCTGGCAACAGAAATGAGGGCACGCCAGATCTATGGGGCATTATCGTTCTGCCTACAAGCAAATGCTCCACCAGAACTTCAGGTGAAATCTAGCATCAACACTAACTGTACTGAAAAGAGAACGTGGCAGGATATTTGGGAGTTAAATTTATGCATGTACTAAAATGAGAGCAGGAGTGCGAGGATTAATTTAGAAAATTAAGCGTAAGTAAAATGTAAGCTTTGATGTAAAATTCCTCTGAAGCTTTGTGTTTAAAAGACAATTTTTTAGCTGTTATTTAAAAAGAAGTGGCATTTGGCACATGACCTTCTTAAGGAAAGATATGATTGGAATCAAACCATAAGGAAAAAAACCACACCCTTCAGATTTACTTTGGAAGAGTTCTGCAGGAAGCAACAGCACTGAACACTTAACTGCAGCAGCAGAGCTTGATGGTCAAATTGCTCAGTGGCGGGTAACAAAGAGGCCAGTTACAGGACAGGGATGTGAAACAACCTCGCCTACATGAGACACTCGCCTCTGGCTTGTGCAAGAAGCTTTTCGGCTGTAATGTCTGCTGGAACACCAACCCATCTCCTCAAAGAAAAGCCTCTCTCGCAGAAAAGCAATTAATTTTCCACAGGATAAGTTTTAAAAGCAGCTGTTTGTTTTTTTCTTCCCAATACCTGCAAACGTATACTTTTTCCTTAAATTTACAATTCCTTTCCTCAGGAAAACAGGCACTGCAGATGAGTTCCCTTCTCTACATAATTGCTAAGCAGAGGCTGTCGCCAGGTCCTTATCTTCAGTGTCATTCAGAAAGGGGATTTTCAAGATCCCACACTCCCTCCTAAAGTTTGCTCTTCAAACTGAGAAGCAGGTCCTTTGCTGAGGCAGGAATGCGCAGCCAGGTATATTTTAGCACAGTGCGACCGGCACTGCAGGGTGAGGAGGTCAGTCCACACATACTGAATGTTTTAGATTGCTCAACTGACAGTTAACTTGGCTTCCAAGTCACTCAAGCAAACACTGATTCAGGCATGTGATTTAAAAAAGATAAAAGAAGTCCAGAAATGGGTAGGGTTAACTGAGACCGCCCTCCTAAAATGTGTCTCATTAAACACTCTGAAACGCTCCCACTTGACAGGCATTCCTGCCGGGTCTCAGAGAGGAGTTAGCCATTCAGCGTCTGCCCAGATGAAAAGTGCTTCCTGTTTTTCTTTCTTTTTATTCCTGTTTTACTTGGGTTTTTCAACTTCTTCATTATAAACTTTGCTTTTGCCTTAAATACTCATTTACAAAGTTGGGGTTTTTTTAAATCATCATAGATTTTTTTGCAGAAGGGCAACCCCAGGCTTAGCAAGTCAGTTAGTAAAACCTACCACACCACACCATTTTTTGACTTAGGAAATAACATTAATTTAATAAATAATAAAGGACAATGACATTTTAAAGAAGAAAAACAGTTCATTGTTACTGACTGCAAATCCTCTTTGGATTAAGCTTTGCATCCAACCATAAATAAAATTAAGTAGTCTAACATATTAGAAACATGATCCGTTTTCCACATTACCACACAAAATATGCATTTCTGCCTCCTGGCTGTCAGTTTGCAAATGCCTTCTTCCTAAGTACTGGAAACCAAACCACCAGTTAGACACTTCTACATGCACACATACCCACAGAGAGTCATACTATCGATAATAAGTTAGCCTTCTCTTTCACAGACCTACAGGACAGCATCATTTACAAGAACATTAGCTATGGCACTACCTATTTTCCACCAGCCCCACTTCAATGACACGACTTTGCATCCTGCTGTCAATACTTAAGAAGCATTAGCAGAGAGGGCAGCCAGGCAGAAAGGGACCTAGGGGTGCTGGTTGATAGTAGGTTGAAGATGAGGCAGCAGTGTATTCAGGTGGCCAGGAGAGCCAGTGGCATCCTGGCCTGTATCAGGAATAGTGTGGTCAGCAGGACAAGGAAGGTTATTCTGCCCCTGTACTCGACAATGGTCAGGCCACACCTTGAGTACTGTGCCCAGTTCCGGATCACTTAATTCAAGAGAGATGCTGAGGTACTGGAGCGTGTCCAGAGAAGGGCAACAAAGCTGGTGAGGGGCCTGGAGCACAGCCCTACATGAGGAGAGACTGAGGGAGCTGGGGTTGTTCAGCCTGGAGAAGAGGAGGCTCGGGGTGATCTCATTGCTGTCTACAACTACCTGAAGGGAGGCTGTAGCCAAGTGGGGGTTGGTCTCTTCTCCCAGACAACCAACAACAGAACAAGGGGACACAGCCTCAAATTGTGCCAGGGGAGGTGTACGCTGGATGTTAGGAGGAAGTTCTTCACAGAGAGAGTGATTTGCCATTGGAATGGGCTGCCCAGGGAGGTGGTGGAGTCACCGTCCCTGGGGGTGTTCAAGAAAAGCCTGAATGAGGCACTTAGTGCCGTGGTCTAGTTGATTGGATAGGGCTGGGTGCTAGGTTGGACTGGCTGATCTTGGAGGTCTCTTCCAACCTGGCTGATTCTATGATTCTGTAAGTGACCCACAGACACCAGCCCAGTGCTGCCCCTCTACTTCAGGGGCATCCCATGACACCAGCCAGAGTTTTACACATTGCAAAAAGCTCAGTCATCAAGTATTTTCAGGAATGTCCAGAGTGCTTTTACCACAGCACCAGAAACAACAGCTTTTTAGCCTTAAGTAATAGCCTGGAAGAGTATGAGGACAATCTAGTCACATATCCCCAAGAACGCACCTTCCCACCCTTCCCCACTGGCAGAGAAGACTTTCTCCTACAGCAGCAGAATGGCTTTGTTTAGTGCAGGCAACGGGGCTCTCTACTGGCCATGGTTCCTTTAGGAGATAACACTAAGTTCCTATATAGACAGTACCTTAAGCATTATATCCATGAATCTTTGATGCTACTTGTGTCTTTCCAGGTTGATTAGGGATAGCTGACAGCATGTGGAGGACTGGAAATACTTACAAACTACCTTTCTTTTACAAATCAGGAGTTAGTGTAAGACAGCAGCTCAATACTGGTAGTCATCACTGTTTAACACTGAAGGGAGAAAAAAAACCAAACAGTGTTGACAAATCACAACATTCATACTCTAAAAAACAAGAAACGGGTTTGACAAAGGAAGAATTGAGAGCTGGCAAGTTGTCCTGCCAGAAGTGACCTTCTGTGTCACACGTTTCAAACATGAAAAATTATTCTTGTATGCACAAATAACACAGAGTTTTCTGGAAGACCTTAGCAAGCCATAGTTAGCAGATCAACAGCAGGCACCCACAAATGGTCTGCCCCACCAGATACTCGATCAGTGCCTCTTATTTAAGGTTAAAGTATCTTTTGGTGAAATGGAACACAGCCGTAGTATGTAACTACATGCTAGCTCCTCATTTGTAACACAGAGCTTAACTTTAAAACAGCCTTCACTAGCAATTCAAAAAACGTTTAAACTTTGCTAAAGTGGTAGAAGTAAAAGCCATGGAACTCACAAACTGAATGGAAAATTTACCCTTTTTTTTTTTTTTTTTTAAAGAGAAACTCACATTAGCAACATGGGACATGACATAAACCTTAGCCCTATCAACAGACAGCTATTTTTATGATTTGTTTCAACACTGGTTCACTTAGAGGTAGGTAAGTTCTCAACTGCGAACACATGCAGTTCATTCATGTATAATTTATTCTCAAGAAAATGATAACTGCTTCTACTCCTTACCAGAAACCATCAGTTTCTGTTCTGTGGCTGTCTTCTTCACTGGGTGCTTCCAAAGCGTTGCCATTTGTAAAAAGCAGGAGGAAGTTCTGGTGACCTGGTGGACAGCCTTCAGCAAGTACCAAAATGAAAGACTATGCCAGGCATAAAGCTGCTGCCTGGGCTTTGTGGGAATGTACTTAAAACTTCTTCATTCTGATAGTTTTATCACAGGACACATGGCTTGTGTTTTCAGAGCTTGCTCTGGCTAGGATGAACACACGGCTTTTACATTTCCAGCACTACTTCTCCCCTTTAATTTCACTTCTGGCTTCTCAGTATACACTCTTAAGAGCATATTTAGTATTCATTGTTTAGAAGCATTCATTTGTGCATTAAAGAAAGAAAACCCACTGAACAGCCATAGTAAAAAGCCAACTCATCTTGTTCTCCAACCTAGCACAAAGGAAGTGCCACTGAAAACCATAAGCAACTCAGTTATGGACTTTCTATGCAGAATAAGCAACAAAGAGCAATGTCAACACTGTGCAGTGTCTACCTATTTAACTCCCACACCATGCAGAGAAGCTGCTTCCAGAAAGGGAACTGCCTGCAGATTTGCATGCTTTGCATCCTTTCATAATTAAAGCAATCAGGCAGCATCTCTAAATCAGAGTGCTTTGCCACTAAAGAGAGGACAGAGACTATTCCATTTCCACTGGTCTTCCAAAGCTTTAATTTGGGAAAAGAAAATAAAAAGACATTGAGCACAGCAATGTGGAAAGGGCACACAACGCTACAGTAGAAAAGGAGATATGGGAAACAATACAAATGTGAAGCATGTCTCTGCCTGCTGTGGGAGAGAGAGCTCACATCCTAAAGACAGACTGATAGGAGTTCCTCATCGTGAAAATAAGTTACCATACTGGCAGGGGTTGGAGGAGCTGTGCAGTTTGAAACACTTTCAGTTTCACAAAAGTAAGGATTTAATTCTTAGATAGCAAACAGACTGTATCAGGTGAAAAATAGGGAAACAAACAAAACACCTATCTCCCACTGTAATTATAACCCAGTGGGGTTTCTTGTTTTACAGCAGCAAGCCATAAGATTTGACAATCGCTTTTATGAAGCTTGGAAGTTGACAGTTCAGCTACACAGGGCTTTTTCTTTTGTTCATTTTTTTTATTATAACCAACTAGAGATTCTGGTCATTTCTTCCTTTTCTGAACCAAAATATTTGCATTTTTCTTTGAGAGTGAATGACAGAGAATGTAAGCAATAAATAATAAACAAAACCCCCTCTAAAATACAACTTTGACAATTGACAGCAACGACAGATTTGTACATGCAGATCACAGACCCCAACACTCCAGCAAAGAACAAACTGAACTTCTGAGGACTTTCACAACATCAAACAGCATGAAGCTTCAGTCCCATCACTGAAGTAACCTGCACAACCAGAAAGGGAAGTCAGTCAGCACAAACCCCTTGGGGAAAGAGAAGCATGGAGCAGCTCAACCAAAGGTCATTGCAATGAGGGCACAACATCACACATGCATGTTTTTATTCCACTGTTGCCAAGTGGACTTGGAACATAAGCTTTAACAGAAATCTAAGTTGGTTGACTCCATGAAGCAAAATGTTTGCTTTAAAGTCTATTCCAATCTACTAAACTTTCACTTCACATTCTTCATTAAATGTACAACGCATTAATTTCTCCTGGGCCATCTCTCAAACTGTTTCTTTGGGGATTCTAGGTAATAGATTCTTACAGGAAGAGCATTTTCCTAAAGGTCTAGCCAAGCCATCCCTCACTTTAGAGATCACAATATAATCAAAAGAAAAATAAATTCTAAAGTATTAAAATATCACTGGCAGAATAGTATACATGACTAAAAATTCCTAAGTAGTCATTAGCTGCAGACTCTAAAATAAAAATGGCCTGCTATTTCAGCTGTACCGAAGACCATTTTTAAGTTAAGTATATGAGAGTCACTGGGTGGCTGGACAATATCTCTCCATATTTCACATAAGAATTTCCTGAAGTACAGAAACAGTGGTTAGGAATATTAAACCGTGTAAGAGAGTAAAGAAGGAAACGTCAGTGGATGAACAAGAAAGGCCAGGAGAAGAGGGAAAAGTATCTTCATCAGATTGAACATCATTATTTAATGAAATTAGTTAAACCAGAAAAAAGGAAAAAGCAGGTATTGTCTGTAGCTGAGGAAATGAGGAGTCACTCTCACAGCAGAAAAAAAAAGAGCAAAAGCTAGAAAAGAATTTGTGAAAGGACAGAACAGAAAGAATCTGAAAACACAGATGCTTTAACTCATGAGAAGATGTGAGCCCATTTGAGCACTGCAAGTTTTAAGTGACTTTCCTCCTGGAGTACTGTACATCAAGTTTCCACCATGCTGTAAAATAGACTGAAACATATTGATATTCAGTGGAATCAGTGGAAAAGCAAAAGCTCAAATACACATCTTCCTCTTTGATTTATCTATAACACGCTTATATTCAAGATGCACAAGTCATTAAACCATCAGCAGAGTTGCCTCGTGAATGGCTGCAGAGTGGCTTATTCAAAATCAACTCTGGTTCCACTCTGCTTCGTAAGAGACAGATAAAACAGAAAATTAAACAAAAACAACAACAAAAAAAAACCACATCTGATGATCTATCTTCCTGTTAAAACAATATTAAGAAGTTCCCTTCCAGATTTGTTTGGTTTGGTTTTTTTTTTTTCCACATTCAGGTAGTTTAGGATTTGCAAATCTTGAATAAAATAGAATCAACCAGGTTGGAAGAGACCTCCAAGATCATCCAGTCCAACCTAGCACCCAGCCCCAGCCAGTNTGGTTGTCCTAAAGGATGTCATCTTGAATCTCCTGTGGTGAAGGATGGCAAACTACTTAGGCTGAGAATTAACTCAAATTAAGAGGGAAAAAAGTAAAAAAATAACCAACAAACCCCACATTTCTTTTGACTGCCTCTGCTTTC
>WAAF01015995.1:5180-24110 GCA_013400475.1 Tricholaema leucomelas
CAGGATGAGGAGGAATGGGTTTGAACTGGCAGAGGGGAGATTGAAAGTGGATGTTAGGAAGAAGTTGTTGGCAGTGATGAGGCACTTAGTGCCATGGTCTGGTTGACTGGACAGGGCTGGGTGCTAGGTTGGACTGGATGAGCTTGGAGGTCTCTTCCAACCTGGTTGAGTCTGTGATTCCACTCTATGCTCTAGGGTAGGGTGTCCCTGGGCATGGCAGGGGGGTTGGAACTAGATGATCCTTGTGGTCCCTTCCAGCCCTGTCTGATTCTGTGATTCTGTGATTCTATGGTGAGACACTGGCACAGGCTGCCCAGGGAGGTTGTGGAGCACAGCAGCACAGAATGGGATCTTTGATCACATTATGGGTGGGAGCTGAGGCATAGGAAGCTTCATTTAAACATGAGGAGGAATTTTTTCCCTGTGAGGGTGACAGAACCCTGAAGCAGGCTGCCCAGGGGAGTTTTGGAGTCTCCCTCTCTGGAGATATTCAAAACCCACCTGGACACGTTCCTGTGTGATTTGCTCTAGGTGCTCTTGCTCTGGCAGGGCTGGATGAGCTTTGGAGGTCCCTTCCAGCCCCTGACATTCTGTGATTCTGTGTAATAAAAATACCTTAAAAAACAGCTTACCTGATAAGTTTTGTCCTTCTATATAGTGTAAGGTATCAGTGAGATCTCTTGCCTCAGCCTTGCATTTGTTCTATGCATGGAAAGTTAAAACCAGTATCCTAATCATCCCCCCTCACTGTACTTCAGGTTGCATTTGGAAGTAGTCTTAGAGCCTGCAGAAGTGAATTTCTTTCTTATAAAATAAAGCTAAAGGATGCTTTCTGAAACTCATCTGATACTCCCTGATTGTTTTCAGGAGCTCAGGATAGAGCTAATTAAAAGTAAAGTCAAAACAAAGGAAGTAGAGAAGCTGGATTCTCGATGCCAGGGTTTTCAACTGAACAAATCTACTCCCACAGCATTGCCCCTCTTGCTAATGAAGACAAAAGATGCCTTGCAACAACTTCTGATACCTTATTTGACACATTTAAGCACTGCTGCTGAATGGTCTAAGCAAAGGGAAGAAGGAAATGACAATGCTGCCTGCACTAGAACCCGAGGCAGAATAATCAGGCACAGAGCAGAGAGGTGCACAGAAACAAACAGCTACAGAGGAGGTGATCAAGTATTCAAAAGGCATCATGAATCTTCTCATACCTGGAAGGTGTTCATGTTTGTCAAGCACAATCTGCCCCTGGTGGATCCATGTTGGCTTTTTCCAGTTGTGTGCTTCAGTTGACTCGTGACAGTCCCCAGGAGTATTTAACTCTCCCAGGGATTGAAGTGAAGCTAAGAAATCCATAATTACCTGGGTCCTCCTTGGAACCTTTCTTGTAGATCCCATTCTAATGAGAGCAACCAACCCAAGCACCTCCTCAAGAACAGCAGGAACATGGCAGGGTTGTGAGGGAGAGAAAAGGACTGATCAGCAGTGGTAACTGCATCTTGGATGCCAAAAAAAGGAGTGTGAAAGAACTTCCCAAATTCACAATCATGGAACCCTAGAATGGCTTAGGTTGGAAGGGACCTTAGAGATCATCTATTCCAGGCCCATCCAGGATGCCACTCCACTAGACTCAGCTGCTCAAGGCCTCAATAAATCAGTGCCTGTGAAAAAGAGGAGTAGAGCAGCTGCAAATCATGCAGTCATCGTGTAAGAGGAGATCTGTCAACAGATGTGTAAACAACAACATCTGGACAGGCTGAGTGCTGGATGAAGGCAAACCACATCATGTTCAGTAAGGACAAGGGCAGGGTCCTGCACCTGGGGAGCAATAATAGCAGGCAGCAGTACAGGCTGGGGCTGCCCTGCTGGAGAGCAGCTCCATGGAGAAAACCCTTGGAGTGCTGGTGGGCAGAAGTTCTGCATGGGCCAGCAATGTGCCCTTGTGGGCAAGAGAGCCAATGGCAGCCTGGGGGGCAGCAGGAAAAGTATGGCCAGCAGGTCTGGGGAGGTTCTTCTCCCCCTCTACTCTGCCCTATTGAGACCACAGCTGCAATACTGTGTCCAGTTTGGGGCTCCCCAGTTCAGGAGAGACAGGGACAGCCTGCTGGAGAGAGCCCAGCAGAGAGCCATGAGGATGAGTGGGGGACTTGAGCATCTCCCCTATGGAGAGAGACTGAGAGCCATTCATGGAGAAGCTGAGCATTTACCTTCCCTCTTTTTGCCATGGCACAACAGAGGCAGTTTGTAACAACTTCTTGCAGTCACTGATACACTCATCCTAGAGTTTAGGCCTGGGAAATACTCTTTACTAGACTGCAGTCACTCAGCACCCCTCCTTTCCATCTATAAAACCTCTCCCAAGGATACACAGGTATCAAAACCAGGATCTTGCTTTCCATGGGCTGAGATCACATTGGGCTGAACCTATCTGCCAGCAGAGCATGGTACAGAGCAGCAAGGCACTCATCTCCATCATCCTTCAGCATCAGTGGCATGGCCACCCCAGCACTGTTCTTGTTAGAATCATAGCATCACAGAATGGGTTAGGTTGGAAGGGAGCTCAAAGCTCAGCCAGTTCCAACCCCCTGCCATAGGCAGGGACACCTCCCACTAGAGCAGGTCGCTCAAGGCCTCATCCAGCCTGGCCTTGAACAGCTCCAGGGAGGTTGTGGAGCACAGAAGCGCAGAATGGGATCAAAGATCAGCACAAAGATCAGCACATATCATAGCATCACAGAATGGGCTAGGTTGGAAGGCACCTCAAAGCTCATCTAGTTCCAATCCTCCCCCCCATAGGCAGGGACACCTCTCGCTAGAACAGGTTGCTCAAGGCCTCATCCAACCTGGCCTTCAACACCACCAGGGAGGTTGTGGAGCACAGAAGCACAGAATGGGATTGAAGTTCAGCACATATCATAGCATCACAGAATGGGTTAGGTTGGAAGGGACCTCCAAGCTCATCTAGTTCCAATCCTTTCCCCCATAGGCAGGGACACCCCCCACTAGAACAGCTGTCAGCTTTCATGGAAGGGGCAGGGGCTAAATGAGCTGAGAGTTCTGCGGCTCAGATTTGGCTCAAACTGCTGACTCAGTTCCAGAGTTACCAACAAGGAAGGAACTGTCAGCTAGAGAAACTGCTTCAGTTTCGTTTCCTTGGGGAAAAAAAGATGAGCACAGCAACCTGCTACTTACTTCTTGATATGCTCTTCGAGGTGGCATTTTGTTCTCCCCCAACAGTAGGTCACTTTATTGCCTTTTTAGAAGTGGTTTTGGTTTAGTTTGTGGGAAGAGTCTCATTACCCCTTTCAAACCAAGCAGCAGAAGCGTAGTTGTCTCCTTTCTTGGTCTTTTAAGTATTTATTACTTAAGTCAGAGAGTTTTCCACTCAAAGCACTTCAGAGCTGCTAGCCCAGGGCCTTTGCAACCAAAGAAGATGTGTGAGCTGAAAACAAAGTGCATCTGCACTCGCCCCACGGTAGCTCTTCTATAGGCAGCCTTATTTCCTGTGAAGACGAAGAGGAAATGGACTCAGGGTGTGAAGCTCTTCTGACTTTTTTTTAGCCACTAGAAGGCAAAGCTCTTTGCCTGTTTCTCCTTTCACTTCAAATTGCCAATCTAACTGAAAAGTGTTTGCAAGCCCCAGCTGCTTTCAAGAAGCCCAGTTCTAAGTAAAATGTCATCTGTGGGTGAGTTGTTTGCACCTTGCGCGCCTGGAGCAGCAAGCAGGTAGGACCCAAACTGCCTACTGATTTTTTTTCTCCTTGAGGAAAGATGACAGCCTTGCTTAGTCACACAGCTGTTGGTGGTGCTAAAGGGAAGGGTGAGCAAGGGAAATCCCCTCCCAACTGTCTCCTGGACTTTTTTCTTTTTGAAGAAGAAGAAAGGATTGCAGAACGCAGCAGATTTCTGCTAGGAAACCTGCTCTGGATGTTTCCAAATGGTTGTGACAAACAATGCTCACTCTGCAGGCTGGTTTCTAACATTTCTTACAGGGAAAAGGGCTTAGGGGTCATAGTGGCTGGAAGGTTGACCAGGAACCAGCAATGTGCTCTGGTGGCCAAGAAGGCCTGTGTCATCCTGGGGTGGATTAGAAGGGCTGTAATGAGTAGGTTGAGAGAGGTTCTCCTGCCGCTCTACTCTCAGCCTGCCTTTGTAGCAGAGCTGCTCCAACCCCCTGAGCATTTCCATGGCCCTCCTCTAGACCTGCTCCATCAGCTCCATGTCCTTCCTGTATTGAGGGCTCCAGAGCTGGATGCAGCACTGCAGGTGAGGTCTCAGCAGAGCAAAGTGGCAGAATCCCCTCTCTGATCTGCTGCCAACACTGCTTTGGATGCAGCCCAGGCTGTGATTTGCCTTCTGTGCTGCAGGCTCACACTGCCTGCTCATGTCCAGCCTCTGGTCCATCAGCACCCCCAAGTCCTTTTCCACAGGGCTGCTTTTACCACCTCCTCCCCCAGTCTGTATTGTCAGTAAGAACTGTTCTGGCACAGGTGCAGAACCCTGCACTTGCTCCTGTTGAGTCTCATGAGGTTCACCTGGGCTGACCTATCCAGTTTGTCCAGGTCCCTCTGGATGCCATCCTGTCCCTTTGGTGTACCAACAGCACCACTCAGCTTGGTGTCATCTGCAAACCTAAATGTATTCACCCAGCATGTATAGAAATCAACAGCAACTCCAAGACCTGTAGTCTTTTTCTATCCTATCTTTAAAAATAGGACAGTCCTTTAGAAAAGCTGCCTGGGGGTAGAGTCACTGATACCTCAGTGCAGAAGTCAGATGGCTCTTTGGCTTCCTTGAAAGGTGAATGGGCCCTCCACAACAGTAGAGTCACTGATACCTCAGTGCAGAAGTCAGATGGCTCTTTGGCTTCCTTGAAAGGTGAATCTGATCCTATGAAACTGAAGAGCAGACTGTGAAAATCCCAGAGGTCTTGGCATGGAGAGTTAATGTAGAGAGGAACCAGAGAATCACAGAATCAGCCAGGTTGAAAGAGACCTCCAAGCTCAGCCAGTCCAACCTAGCACCCAGCCTTAGCCAATCACCCAGACCATGGCACTAAGTGCCTCATCCAGGCTTTGCTTGAACACCTCCAGGGACAGTGACTCCACCATCTCCCTGGGCAGCCCATTCCAATGCCAATCACTCTCTCTGCCAACAACTTCCTCCTAACATCCAGCCTATACTTCCCTTGCAAAGCTTAAGGCTGTGTCCCCTTCTTCTGTTGCTGGTTGCCTGGCAGCAGAGCCCAACCCCACCTGGCTACAGCCTCCCTGCAGGGAGCCGCAGACAGCAATGAGCTCTGCCCTGAGCCTCCTCTTCTGCAGGCTGCACACCCCCAGCTCCCTCAGCCTCTCCTCACAGGGCTGTGCTCCAGGTTTACCAGGAATTATGGAAAGACACTGAGCAAACCATGGGATGATTTTCTGTCTCTTGAAGCGCAGCAAAACTAGACCTAAGTATGCACATACAGGAAATAATAGAAATCAGAACCACAGAAAACAGGCCAAATTCCAGAGGAATTCTTTCCTTAGTGAGTTTCTTATGGTAAATTAAAATGTCAGCTGAAAACTAGTGGAGCTATGTGTGGAAATGGGTGTCACAGAATCACAGAAACACTCAGGCTGGCAAAGCCCCTCAGGAGCACCAAGCCCAACCCAGATCCCTGCTCTAAAAGCTGCACCCTGAACCACAGCCCCAAGCATCACAGTCAAACCACCTTGAAACACAGCCAGATTTGGGGACTCAACCACCTCCCTGGGCAGCTCATTCCAGTGCCTGAACACTCTTCCTGGGAAAAAAATGTTTCCTAAAGTCCAGTCTAAACCTACCCAGGGGCAGCTTGAGGCCATTCCCTCTTGTTCTGTCACTAATGACCTGTGAGCAGAGCCCAGCACCAACCTCTCTACAAGGTCCTTTCAGGTAGCTGCAGACAGCCATGAGGTCTGCCCTCAGCCTCCTCTGTTTCACACTACCCATCCCCAGCTCCCTCAGTCTCTCCTCATCACATTTATTCTCCAGACCCTTCCCCAGCTTCCTTGCCCTCCTCTGCACTGCCTCCAGCACCTCCACATCTCTCTTGTATTGAGGTGCCCAAAACTGAACACAGCACTCAAGGTGTGGCCTCACCAGAGCAGAGTCCAAGGACAGAGTCACCTCCCTGTTCCTGCTGGCCACAGCATTTCTAATCCCAGCCAGGATGCCATTGGCTTTCTTGGCCACCTGGGCACACTGCTGGCTCACATTCAGCTGCCTGGGCACACTGCTGGCTCACATTCAGCTCCTGTCTATTACAGCCCCCTGGTCCCTTTCTGCCAGCAGCTTTCCAGCCACACTGCCCCAAGCCTGTAGCATTGCTTGGGATTGTTGTGACCCAAGTGCAGGACTTGGCATCTGGCCTTGTTGAAGCTCATCCTGTTAACACTGCCCCATCCACCCAATCTATCCAAGTCCCTCTGCAGAGCCTCCCTACCCTCTTGCAGATCAACACTGCCACCTAACTTGGTGCCATCTGCGAGCTCGCTGCTGCCGCACTCCACAGAAATACCTCTCTCCAGGTCGGATGGAGAGGAATGAATTCTTCACCACGAGGGCAGAAGTAGAAAGCCCTGGAAGATTACTTTGGCTAAACCTATTTCAATGGAACACATCTTTATTTTGCAGAAGACTTCAGACTTAGCCAGGCACAAAGTGCCTTGAGTCAGTTTGCTTTACTGCTAGCACTGGGCTGATAACGCTGCCCTGTTAACATCGAAACCACCAATGTGCATGCTGCAGGTGCCCCTAGTGCTGACAAAGCCTAGGCAGGAGTATTTCAAAAGTCTTTAGGAAGAATCTTGAGACCACTACATTTAAATTCTAATGTTTTCCATCTGCCTTGTTGTGCTTTCAGAAGTTCCTGTTTTCAATCCTTTCCCTGCAACCAGGGTGATTAAAAAGCCATTAGGCAAAACCCAATCAACACCCTCCCCCCCAAATCTAAAATAAGACCTAAGGCTCATGAAATCACTTAAGAAAGCAATCTGGGACTTTAAAAAGGCAAAAAAAAAAGTCCTAAGCTCAGCAGTTCCACTAAAGGATATTCTGGTGCTAAAAAGAGAAACCTTTGATAAGTGCCTCTGTTATTCTTCTTGGAAGAATGAAGAAGAGCTGGTAAAAATGAAAGTTTTCATGTGGAAAACCCCACAGACACTCTGTGCTTACACAGAATGGCACAATCATAGAATTATTGAGGCTGGAAGAGACCTCTGAGATCATCCAGTCCAGCCTAGGACCTAACACCACCACCACAGCAACCAGATCATGACGCTAAGTGCCACAGCCAAGCTTGCCTGAAACACCTCCTGGGTGGGCGACTCCACCACCTCCCTGTGCAGTCCATTCCAGCCTCTAATTCCCCTTTCCATCAGGAAGTGCTTCCTAACATCCAACCTAACCCTCCCCTGGCACAGCTTCAGGCCATGCCCTCTCGTCCTGGCACAAGTTGCCTGGCAGCAGAGCCTGACCCCCACCTGACTACCCCTTCCCTTCAGGTAGCTGCAGAGTGTGCTAAGATCCCCCCTGAGCCTCCTCTTCTCCAGGCTAACCCAGCCCAGCTCCCTCAGCCTCTCCTCAGCAGCCTTCCCCTCCAGTCCCTTCCCCACTCTCATTGCTCTCCTCTGGCCCTGCTCCAGCCCCTCAATATCTCTTGCAGTGAGGGCCCAGAGCTGCACACAGTGCTGGAGGTGAGGCTCACCCAGTGCCAGTGCAGGGCAGAATGACCTCCCTGGTGCTGCTGGCCACACTGCTCCTGATAGAAGCCAAGATGCCCTTGGCCTTCTGTGCCAGCTGGGCACACTGCTGGCTCACACCCAGGTGAGGTATGTTTTGCAAGGCCAGCTCTACCTGGGACAACTGCTCTGCCAACAGCTGTGCTGCTCTCCATTGATGTGGAATAGACCTATCATTGAATGGGATTGGGAATTTGCTTCTGGTTTCCTCCTCTCTACAACTATCTAAAAGGAGGTTTCAGGCAGCTGGGGTTGGTCTCTTCCCCCAGGCACCCAGGGACAGAGCAAGAGGACGCAGCCTCAAGCTGTGCCAGGGCAGGTTCAGGATGGATGTTAGGAGGAAGGTCTGCACAGCAAGACCTTGGCACTGGAATGGGCTGCCTGGGGAGGTGATGGAGTCAGCATCATTGGGAGTGTTTGAAAGGAAGCTGGATGAGGCACTTAGTGTAATGGGTTAGTTAATTAGAAGGTGTTAGTTGATAGGTTGGACTCCATGATCTCAGAGGTCTTTTCCAACCTGGTTAATTCTGTGATCCTTTGATTTATGGGTAACAGATTTTAATCAGGAGTTGGATATGTGAAAAGACTCAAAGCTAGAGGAGGGGAGATTTGGATTAGATGTTAGGAAGAAGTTCTTCAGCATGATGGTGGTGAGACAGGAACAGCTTGCCCAGGGAGGTGGTGGAAGCCTTATCCCTGGATGTTTTTAAGGCCAGGCTGGATGTGGCTCTGGACAACCTGCTCTAGTGTGAGGTGTCCCTGCCTGTGGCAGAGGGGCTGGAACTGGCTGATCCTTGAGCTACCTTCCAACCCTGACAATTCTGTGTGACTTTCCAGTTTTCCCAAAGAGGAGCATTTCCAAGAAGCAGTTGAAATGGGCAGGATGGAGCATTTTGGGTGAAAAAAAAACAACCAAAAATCAAAATAAATTAGTTAGGATAGTTTTAAAACAACCTTCTGCCCCTATTTTTTCCCCTCTTATAAAACAAAGTAGCTGTCTTGCACCAACATTACCTACAATGACCATTGCAAACTTCCTCTAAATCACAGAGGTCACAAGGAGTAGACAGCTACAGCCTCATGAAACATATCCCTATCTGCAGGAGAGTGCTGTGGGGTGTTTTCATAGAACCACAGAATCAACCAGGTTGGAAGAGACCTCCAAAATCATCCAGCCCAACCTAGCACCCAGTTTTGCAGGAGGGAAAAATGTCAGTTTTACAATATGCTCCTAAGGGCCACTGACAAAGGCTGATTATCAAGAGATTTGCTTTGCAGATAGAGATGACATGAACAGAAGTAGTTAGAATCATAGAATCAGTCAGAGTTGGAAAGGATCTCAAGGATCATCCAGTTCCAACCTCCCTGCCATGGGCAAGGACACCTCACACTAGATCAGGTTGCTCAGAGCCTCATCCAGCCTGACCTTAAACACCTCCAGGGATGAGGCTTCCACCATCTCCCTGGGCAACCTGTTCCAGGCTCTCATCACCCTCATGCTGAGGAACTTCCTAACACCCAGTCTGAATCTATTCATTTCTAGCTTTGTTCTGCTCTCTCCAGTCCTATCACTACCTGACATCCTAAAAAGTTGGTTAGTTAGTTAATTAGTTAGTTAATTAGTCAGTTAGTAAGTTAGTTATTTAGTACTTACATGGCTCTGCTACAACAAGTATGCAAATTTTAACCACTTAAACCCCCTTCTCCTCCCCCAGAATTGAGAAGGGGGAAGCAAAGGAATAATTTCTGCTGCTTTAGAGGAAAGGGAGGCTTAGGAGCTGAAGTGTGATGTAAGGTCAGAATGACAATTCAGAGAGGGTTTTCCAACCCTGAGCTGCTTTCCTTGGGCAGTGGTAACAGAGGAAGCCACCGAGTTTTAGAGAAACGAAAGCGGGCAGAGATGTGCTGGGCTGGTAAGGACAATTCCTTGCTAAGCACTTAGCCAGCAGCCTGAGGTGTACATAGGAAAGGGAAAAAAACCTTTGTTCAGTGGTCATAGTGAAATTTGACAGGGCTGTGCGAGGCCATCAGCGGGTAAGTGCTGTAAGGTGGGGTACGAAGCGAAGGGTGTGAAACCTCTGCTTTGCATGAAGAGTCAGATGACTTCCAGGCAGCACAAGAGAAAAAAAAACAACCAACAAGCCAACAAAAGCAGCAAACCAACAAAAGAAAAGCACCTTGGTTTCATGTCACACTGTCTTTGGAACAAATGACAATCCAGCTGTGGCTAGGGAGCCGCGCGGAAGGACTGCGCCGATCCTGCGCGGCGCAAGACCGTGGAATGAGAGACTCATACAAGGGTTTAGGTTGGAAGGGACCTCAAATATCATCCAGTTCCAATCCCCTGACATAGGCAGGGACACCTCCCACTCAAACAGGTCACGGAATCACAGCACCATGCAGGTTGGAAAAGCCTCTCAGGATCACCAAGTCCAACCTAGAATCCTACTCTACAACATTCAACTTAAACCATAGCCCTACGCAACAGAGCCAAACCACCCTGAAACACACCCAGGCTGGGTGACTCCACCACCTCCCTGGGAACAAAGCCAAGTTCTCATTGTGGTCCTTTGCCCACTGCACAGTGCTACAAGTATTATATCACAAACCAGGCAAGAAACTAAGCAAAGAGGGAACAAGCCACAGCACCTGCTTCTGTCTTGCTGTCTTCTGAGTGTCAGGTCTTTTTCCAACCAGGTTGGGAAAAGACAATCACAGAATCACTATGGGGCAGAATTCCATCCACAGCCCATGCAGAGGAGCACACAGAAATATCCAGCTTGGCAAAGCCCCTCAGGATCACCAAGTCCAACACCCAACCCTACTCTACAAGATTCACCTTAAACCATATCCTGAAGCACCACAGTCAAACGACCCTTAAACACATCCAGTGTTGCTGACTCCACCACCTCCCTGGGCAGTTCATTCCAGTCCCTGACCACTCTCTTCCATCAAAAAATTTCTTCTAATGTCCAATCTAAACCTCCCCAGCCTCAGCTTGAGGCCATTCCCCCTTGTTCTGTCTCTGGTTACCTGTGAGAAGAGCCCAGCAGCAGCCTCTGCACAAGACCTTTTCAGGTAGCTGCAGACAGCCATGAGGTCTGCCCTCAGCCTCCTCTCTTTCACACTAACCATCTCCAGCTCCCTCAGTTGCTCCTGGTCAGATTCATTCTCTAGACCCTTCACCTGCTTCCTTGCCTCATCCAACCTGGCCTTGAACACCTCCAGAGAGGGAGCAGCCACAACTTCCCTGGGCAACCTGTGCCAGTGTCTCACTACCCTCATTGCAAAGAACTTCTTCCTTTTGATACTGTTCTGGCATCTCTTTTCAGCTTAGGCAAATATGCTTGGGTTAGTGATGAGTGCTCAGTCCTCCCCAGCATGCACTCAATAGATAGCTACTGAGGAAGAGGGATAAAGAACTGGATGCTCTTAGGCTCCTGGCAGACATTTGCAGGGTATCTTTGTTAAGGATTACGATACCCAGGGGTGCCCAGTTCATCCCCTGGGATGGAGCTTGGTTTTATTTGGGAAAACTGGAGTAACCTGGAACCCCTCAAACCACCACAGGAGCCATGTGGATGCTCAGGAAAGGCAGTGCAGAGAAGCCATCTGAACTTGGGTCTTTCTCACACCCTGACTTGTTTGCAGTTGTTGGGCAACAAGAAGTACGCTGGACAATGCTGATCTGTTTTGTTACCTTTGGGAGGAAGGAGAAGCAGAACAGGGCTGGGAGAGGCACAAGACCCTTGGAATTCAAGGACCTTCATGTTCTGACCACTGGCACAGGCTCTCCAGAGAGGTTGTGGAGTCTCTTTCTCTGGAGCCTTTCCAGCCACTGGATTCTGCTGCTCTGGCAGGGGGTGGACTCAGTGGTCTATGCAGGTCCTTTCCAACACTTAACATCCTGTGATCCTGTGACCATCAGCTGTAGGCTGTTGCATAGTGTCAGTAGAAGAGAATATTACCACAGACTCACAGAATGTTAAGGGCTGGAAGTGACCTCTAAACCTCATCCAGTCCAATCCCCCTGCCAGAGCAGGAGCACCTAGAGCAGATCACACAGCACACAGCACACAGCTGGGGGTGTGCAGCCTGCAGAAGAGGAGGCTCGGGGCAGAGCTCATTGCTGTCTAAAACTACCTGAAGGGAGGCTGTAGTCAGGTGGGGTTGGGCTCTTCTGCCAGGCAACCAGCAATAGAACAAGGGGACACAGTCTCAAGCTGTGCCAGGGGAAGTACAGGCTGGATGTAAGCAGGAAGTTGTTGGCAGAGAGAGTGATTGCCATTGGAATGGGCTGCCCAGGGAGGTGGTGGAGTCGCTGTCCCTGGAGGTGTTTAAGCAAAGCCTGGATGAGGCACTTAGTGCCATGGTCTGGTTGATTGGCCAGGGCTGGGTGCTAGGTTGGACTAGATGAGCTTGAAGGTCTCTTCCAACTCTCCTACCCTCCAACAGATCAACATCTGCTCCTAGCTTGGTGTCATCTGCAAACTTACTGATGCCAGACTCAATCCCCTTGTCCAGATCATCGATAGAGATAGTAGAAAGCTACCAGAAAAGAGTTCCCTGTTAGAGTGACCCTTTAAACCACACAGGCTCTCATCTTTTTTAGTTGGTTGCTTTCAGCTAGGGTGTAAGAACATATTCGATCCACACCACACACTCCTCAGCTGCTATCATAATTTCCCCCTCTTCCCCAACCACGTGTAAAAGGCACTTCAGAGCCTGCCACGTAAAAGTTACCCATTGACGAGCCACTGAAAAGTTTTTTCCAAGCCCATGCTGAAGAAAGCTGCTTTCGAGGGATTCCCTGTATTAGCCAAACCCAAAGGCTTCTTATCTAGCACTATCTTTCTTCTAAATATACCCAGCCTGTGCTGACGAACTGAAAGAATGCCCAGAGCAGGTATAAATACCACTGGCAGGCAGATGAAGTTCAGTACTTTCTTCTAATAGAAGATTTGATTACTAGACACTGGAGCTCTCTGCTCTCCAACTGCCACCTGAGACCTTACCTGAGCATTTTAGCAGAACCATCACCCATGGCTTGCCAGACCTACAGCTTGTTTGTCCTGTCTGTCCTCATGATCTGCTCTGGATGGTTTGGAAACAGCTTAAAGCTTCCTCAGCTCCAGATGGAGATAGACAAACTGAAAGCTGACTTTGTAAGTATGGTCTGCTGCTGAGCTTCTCCTTCTGCTTCTACTTTGCAATCCAGACTTGAGCACTGCTGGAATAGAGCTCTGAGATCATCCAGTCGAGCCTAGGATCTAACTGGATGAGGCACTTAGTGCCATGGTCTGGTTGATTGGACAGGGCTGGGTGCTAGGTTGGGCTGGATGAGCCTGGAGGTCTCTTCCAACTTGGTTGATTAAAAAAAGAGAAGAGCAATCCTTTTGGTTCTACCTTTTTAAAAGCAAGAATATGGACAATTGCTTTGGTTCTGCTGACTTCCTTTCACTAATGTGAGTTAGCTTTTCAACAGTCATGGTCTGCAATTATTTCAGGGTCATTCTTCCTTTCATAAGAGCTTCTTCCAGCTCCCTTCAGCCTTTGATTATGTGGAATGTTCTATAAGGAGTCTTAGAGAAGTTTACAATTCATGAATGAATCTTGATTCAGCTCCATTCAGAAGTGATTCACTGACTCAGTTTATTTTAGGTTAGCAATCTTAATGGGGGGTTTAGTGTCAGCAACATAAACAAAACTGAGAACAACTTTTGCTTAACCAAATGCATCTGACACTTATTAATAGCAGCAGTGTGTTGCCCAAGGTTGTTTCCTATTGCTTATTCATTTGCATCCTCTCCCCATTCTGCTTCCTTATCTCTGACTATGATCCAGCATGAGAATCACTTCTTTTTTTCAGACAGATTTTTTGGGTGTGACTTGATAACTGCCCTGTTAATTCATTTGTCTTCATCTAGGAGGTATTGAAGTAGCTCAGAGATTATTCTCAATCTATATGTTTGAGCTTTTCCCTTAGATGCACCAAAGCAACTGCCAGAGTCTGCTCCTGACTTTGATAATAGGAATGTAGTAGTGAAGGACTCGCTCTGATAGCTCACAAGGAAGAAGCCTTGTGGGGTGCTTCATTGTTTATGGACTGATGGGAAACAGGCTGTGAACTTAGCCTTGTAGCTTCAATTGATCACCAGCACAAATGAGAGAGGTTCTTGCTAGAATGTGTGTAACTTGGTGAGCTTCTTGCAGTGGCATTAAAAACTGCGGTGTGCAGCAGGTGCTCACCGCCCCTCGGCGCAGCAGCAAAACAAGGCTTGGCTGCGTGGTCAGCACCGGGAGCCAGTCAGCCCGGCGGGTGCCTGTCAGCCGGCAGCTTGGCCCTTTGCACTCGCAGTTGAGTTACTGAGCAGGCCAAAAAGGGAAAGAGAGACTGCTGGAGACGAAAAAGAAGAAGGAAGAAAAAGAGAGAAAGAGAGAAAGTAAGAGAGAAAGAGAGAAAGAGAGAAAGAGAGAGAGAAAGAGAGAGAGAAAGAGAGAGAGAAAGAGAGAGAGAAAGAGAGAGAGAAAGAGAGAGAGAAAGAGAGAGAGAAAGAGAGAGAGAAAGAGAGAGAGAAAGAGAGAGAGAAAGAGAGAGAGAAAGAGAGAGAGAAAGAGAGAGAGAAAGAGAGAAAGAAAGAAGGAAAGAAAGAAAGAAGGAAAGAAAGAAAGGAAGGAAGGGAGGGAGAAAGAAAAAATAAAGAAAGAAAGAGAGAAAGGGAGAAAGAGAAAGAAAGAGAGTGAGAAAGAGAGAGAAAGAGAGTGAGAAAGAAAGAGAGAAAGGGAGAAAGAGAGAAAGGAAAGAAAGAAAGGGAGTAAGAAAGAAAGAAAGAAAAGAAAGAGAGAAAGGAAAGAAAGAGAGAAAGAGAGAAGGGAAGAAAGGGAGGAAGAGAGAAAGAGAGAGAAAGAGAGAAAGAGAGAAAGAGAAAGAGAGAAAAAGAAAGAAAGAGAGAAAGAGAGAAAGAGAGAAAGAGCGAGAAAGAAAGAAAGAGAAAGAGAGAGAGAAAGGGAGAAAGAGAGAAAGAGAAAGGGAGAAAGAGAGAAAGAGAAAGGGAGAAAGAGAGAAAAGAAAGAGAGAGAAAGAAAAGAAAGAGAGAGAGAAAGGGAGAAAGAGAGAAAGGGAGGAAGAGCAAAATAGAGAAAGAAAAGAAAAGAGAAAAGAGAAAAGAGAAAAGAGAAAAGAGAAAAGAGAAAAGAGAAAAGAGAAAAGAGAAAAGAGAAAAGAGAAAAGAGAAAAGAGAAAAGAGAAAAGAGAAAAGAGAAAAGAGAAAAGAGAAAAGAGAAAAGAGAAAAGAGAAAAGAGAAAAGAGAAAAGAGAAAAGAGAAAAGAGAAAAGAGAAAAGAGAAAAGAGAAAAGAGAAAAGAGAAAAGAGAAAAGAGAAAAGAGAAAAGAGAAAAGAGAAAAGAGAAAAGAGAAAAGAGAAAAGAGAAAAGAGAAAAGAGAAAAGAGAAAAGAGAAAAGAGAAAAGAGAAAAGAGAAAAGAGAAAAGAGAAAAGAGAAAAGAGAAAAGAAAAAGACAGGGAAGAGGAAATGATTCAGTTTATCTTTCCTTGGTAGGAGAGTTGTATTGTTTTTTGCTTCTTAGACCCTGCTGTGGCATATGCTAACATCTGATGGTTAAACTCCATCCCCTCGCGCCTCTCAGGAGCTCACTAACCCTGTGTCTCCCCACAGCTGCCCCCAGGCTGCTGGGCTGTTCTCCACTTCTACACATGTACAGTTTTTTGTTCCATATGAGATTTTACTAAGACTGGATAAATTCAGGGCCACAGACTACACCCTGCTGGGTTCCAGCTTAGCAGAAGACTAAGGTCTGGCAAGGCTCTAGTCAGCTGCTCTGCTCGTGGTCTCTGATTTCCAGCTGTCAGCACCAAATGTTGAGTGTCTGGTAGAAGAGATGATGCTAGATATGCAGATGAGCTAGGGCAGGAGAAGACATTGAAAGCACATTCATTCCATTTCTGGTGCAAGGCAGTTCCTCCAACACGATTTGATGCTCTGAGAAGTGAAAGCATTGCAATAGCCTTAGGCCAGTGCTGCAAAAACCCCCACATCTCTCTGGTTTCCACTGCTCCTCTGGACAGAGAATGTGAATTTGCTCTGTGCTAAGTGCTGTTTGTGTAACAGAGATGATTGCTCTTTGCTGCAGAACTCAAGCAACTCAGATGTAGCTGACGGTGGACCTATCTTCACAGACAAGCTGACAAATTGGACAGAGGTGAGTCAGAGCCAGATACCAAAACCATCTCAGGCACCCTGCAGGGGACTTTTGGTTCAAAGAAGCTCTGGGGGCCAGTGTTAACCAGATGGGGTAGAATGAATATTAGCAGGGGATGCTTTGGTGGCTTGGAAATGAGAAAACAACCCCCACGAAACTGCTTCCCGTGAGGGTTCAAGGAGCTTTATACGGCACCACAAACTGATCCTGGGGTACAGCCCAGCCCAGGAGATGAGCTGCAGCCTCCTCCTCATCACCCTGTTTCAAGGAGCAGTGAGAAGCCCTGTGTGGTGCATTCCAGCTTCCTTCCTTTTCCTGCTGAAGGGCACTCACAGACCTTTCTTTCTGACTGTATTTTCAACAGAGAAATGAAAAAAGGATCATTCTGAGCCAGATTCTTTCCATGTACTTGAAAATGCTCGCGAGCACTGACAAGTCAAAGGCGCACGTCAAGCACATCTCCGAGGAGCTCTATACTCTGAAAAACAGCCTTACCGATGGCTCAAAGAAGGTGAAAGACCTCATGGACCTGGAAAAGGTTCAGGTAAGGCTCTTCCTCTGCCTCTGAGGCTCATGACACTATATTTTCCAGTCGAGACTTGAGTGTGACTCAAGCCAATAATGCTTCAGTTAACACGTCTGGTAACCCCCTTCGGGCTCAGCTAGCACTGAAAGAGTTTCCAGCTGCAGGGGCTGCTGCAGGTCTGTGGTGTGGGGTGTCAGTGTGGGGGCTGCCCTCCTCAGATCCCCTTGACGCTTGGCACAGAGGTGCCAGCAGTGCTGACGCATTGGCTGCCCACCAGAGCTGCCAGAAACAGACTCATAGCCTCATAGAACCATAGCTTCATGGACTCATAGAATCACAGGCTCACAGAATCACAGAACCATAGAACCATAGAATCCCAGAACCATAGGATCATAGAACCATAGAACCATAGAATCCCAGAACCATAGAATCATAGAACCATAGAATCCCAGAACCATAGAATCATAGAACCATAGAACCATAGAATCATAGAACCATAGAATCATAGAACCATAGAATCATAGAACCATAGAATCCCAGAACCATAGAATCATAGAACCATAGAACCATAGAATCACAGAACCATAGAATCATAGAACCATAGAATCACAGAACCATAGAATCATAGAACCATAGAATCATAGAATCCCAGAGCCATAGAATCATAGAATCTCAGAACCATAGAATCATAGAATCCCAGAGCCATAGAACCACAGAATCCCAGAACCACAGAATCATAGAACCATAGAACCATAGAATCCCAGAACCATAGAATCATAGAATCTCAGAACCATAGAATCATAGAATCCCAGAACCATAGAATCATAGAATCCCAGAACGATAGGATCATAGAATGGTCTAGGCTGGAAGGGACCTCCAGGTCCCTGGAAGATCATCCAGTGCAACCTTCTGCAGGCAGCAGGGACATCCTTGACTAGATCAGGTTACTCAGAGACCTCTTGAGCCTCACCTTCAATATCTCCATGGAAGGGGACCAAATCATCTCCCTGGGCAACCTGTTGCAGTGTTCCACCACCCTCATGCTGCAGAACCTGTTCCTAACATCCAATCTCAGTCTGCTCTGCTCTAGTTTGAAGCCATTGCCAATCTTCTCCCTGGGCAACCTGTTGCAGTGTTCCACCACCCTCATGCTGCAGAACCTGTTCCTAACATCCAATCTCAGTCTGCTCTGCTCTAGTTTGAAGCCATTGCCCTCATCCTGTCCCTGCAGCCCTTTGCAAACAGTCTCTCTGCAGCCTTCTTTGGTCCCCTTCAGGTACTGGCAGGCTGCTGTGATGTCTCCCTAGAGCCTCCTCTCCTCCAGGCTGACCATGACTGTTTGTGGTTTAGAAATTGGCTGGGAAAGTTGTGTCTGTTACAATAAGCTACTAAGAGCTTTGGTGGCACTTGGTTTACTGAGCCAATGGTAAGAATCCCTGATCTGTGCAGAGATCTGGCTGAATAATGGCACTGCCTCTGCAGAGGTCCACAGACAATACCCCAGTGGAGGTAGCTCCTTGAGGGTAACTCATATATCCTCTCAATAACTGCAGTGTAGCAACATCTCACGGGATGTGTCTGAGCAGAGAGCAACACATCCGTGACAAAGTGGCTCTTTGTGGTAGCAATTCAGAAGCAGTCCCTGGGAACTGCAGATGTCCCTCTCGCTCTTAGGAGGAGAGCCTGAGGGAGATGGGGCTCTGCTGCTTGGCCAGAAGGAGCCTGAGTGGGGACCTCAGGAAGGGTTATGGAGATATGAATGTGACCGTTAAGAGGCTGGAGCCAGGCTCTGCTGGGTGATGCCCAGTGCCAGGCCAAGGGGCAATGGGTGGGAGCTGAGGCATAGGAAGTTCCGTGGAAACAGGAGGAAGAATTTTTTTTCCCTGTGAGGCTGCTCAGGGCAGCTGTGGAGTCTCCCTCTCTGCAGATATTCCAGAGCTGCCTGGATGTGTTCCTGTGTACTCTGCTGCAGGCGCTCCTGCTCAGGCAGGGGGGTTGGAGTGGCTGAGCTTTGGAGGTCCCTTCCAGCCCCTGACATTCTGTGATTTCCTTGGAAGTCCAGAAGGAAAGCCTCCCAGTCTGTCTTTGGTCCCAGCTGTGGTTCATTCCTGGAGGGCAGTTTTGCTTGTCTGATTCTCCAGAGATATTTGTTTGAGAGGCTGGTGCTAAAATGGCTCATTTTGATTGCTGTGCACTAAGGCTGCAGCAAAGTGCTGAGTGCTCACCCTGGCAGCACTGTGACCACAATGGGGCAGAATTCCATCTGCAGCCCATGCACAGAACCAGGTTGGCATGAACCTGGCAGAACCACCATGGGACACAACCAGGCAGCCCATGGCAGAGAACCACACAGAGAAACATGCAGGTCAGCAAAGCCCCTCGGGATCACCAAGATCACCCAGGTGGTCAAGAGAGCCAATGG
>WAAF01015995.1:24203-47583 GCA_013400475.1 Tricholaema leucomelas
GGGGAGGTCTAGGCTGGATGTTAGGAGGAAGTTGTTGGCAGAGAGAGTGATTGGCATTGGAATGGGCTGCCCAGGGAGGTGGTGGAGTCACCGTCCCTGGAGGTGTTCAAGAAAAGCCTGGATGAGGCACTTAGTGCCATGGTCTGGTTGACTGGATAGGGCTGGGTGCTAGGTTGGACTGGCTGAGCTTGGAGGTCTCTTCCAACCTGGTTGATCCTATTCTTTCTATTCTAAAGTCCAAGCTATAACCCTACTCTCCAAGATCCACCTTAAAGCACATCCCTAAGCACCAGAGGCAAGGCAGCAATCAGTGAAGCCATCACACCCCCAGGGCTGACCTTCTCCCCCTTTGTTTCTCGCCTCAAACAGATGAGCGACTTGAAAGTCCAGCGCAAAGCTGTGAATGAGCTGCTCAGCGTCTTACAAAAACTGACAGACTCTTCAAGCTCTCTCAAAACCAAACGGAGCCAGTTTCAGAGGAGGTGCAGATGCTGATGACATCCTAATGACCGTTGGCACTGAGTTATTGTGCAGATGTTGTTATGATGCACAGGGGCTGGGTTGGGTTTGTTTTCAGTCTTTTCAGTGAGGTTTTTTTTTTTTATACCTTTATTTATTGATATTTAAATATTTTGGAATCCTTATTTATAAAGAAGCACCCATCAAAGTATTTATACCTCCTGCTACCACTTTGTCTCAAAATATGCTACAGCTCTTCTGTGTTTCTTGGCCTGGAAGCAGAGGATAAGGATTGTTTGGCTACTTTCCACGTGGAAATGCTGAAGTGCTGTGCTCTGGTCCTCAGCTTTCCACCTGGTGCTGTCAAACAGAGAATAAGGCAGTGTTTGCCCACTCTCCACATGGAAGTCCTGAGGTGCTGTGCTCTGGTCCTCAGCTTTCCACCTGATGCTGTCAGAGAATAAGGCAGTGTTTGCCCACTCTCCACATGGAAGTCCTGAGGTACTGTGCTCTGGTCCTCAGCTTTCCACCTGATGCTGTCAGAGAATAAGGCAGTGTTTGCCCACTCTCCACATGGAAGTCCTGAGGTACTGTGCTATGGTCCTCAGCTTTCCACCTGACGCCGAAAGAGAATAGGGCAGTGCAAGACAACTGTCCACACGGCCGACCTGAGGTGCTGTGGCACTCAGCTTTCATATAACCATAGAACCAAGCAGGTTGGAAGAGACTTCCAAGCTCATCCAGTCCAACCTAGCACCCAGCCCTATCCACTTTCCACGTGGAAATCCTGAAGTGCTGTGCTGTGGTCCTCAGCTTTCCACCTGGTGCTGTCTTGAGAGAGGGATGTTTGGCCTCATCCTTCAGGATGTTTGGCCTCATCCTTCACTTGGCACAGAGATGCAAGCAGCACTGTGGAGAAGGCTCAGAGAAAGCCCCCATATTCATGCCTGCTTGCTTCATCTCAAGCATCTTCAAGCATCTCTCACTCTGACTCCAGCAAGCAGACCAGCTGAAGGATAAGAGAAGGTTGAAGCACTTTGTTGGACTGTGGGACCGATGATTAATTGCTGGCAATTATTGTGGTGCACTGAAATTCCCAGCAGGCTCCAGAAAATGGGACTAACTCTTCTTGCACTGACTTCAGCTCACCAGTTTGGAGAAGTTCTGTAATGAAGTCTCTGTTTTTCTGGCATGGTGAATCATTTTGACACATCTGATGGAGGTGAAAGGTTTTTATCTCAAGGGCTGTTGTTTTCTTTTGTACCAGAGGAGTATTGGAAACTTTGGATTTGCCAATGGAAGCTTTTTGAAACGTGGACATTAAAAAGTGAGAAAGAAATGAATAAAATGTGCTTGCTTATTTCTTCACTGCTATCTCTGTGAAAATCAGACCTCGGATCTAGCTCTGTGTCGTCGCAAAAGCTGGCCCTGCCCATTGTGTCACAGATCACAGGATGTTAGGGGTTGAAAAGGACCTCTGGAGAGCTTCCAGCCCAACCCCCCTGCCACAGCAGCACCACAGAATCCAGCACAGGTCGCACAGGAACACATCCAGACAGGGCTGGAAAGGCTCCACCTAAGGAGACTCCACAACCTCTCTGGGCAGCCTGTGCCAGGGCTCTGTCACCCTTACACTCAAGAAGTTCTTCCTCATGTTCAGGTGCAACTTCCTGTGCTGCAGTTTCCATCCCTTGCCCCTTGTCCTATGGCAGGGCACAAGTGAGCAGAGGCTGTCCCTGTCCCTTCCTTCCTGACCCCCAGCCCTCAGCTATTCCTATGCATTGCTCAGATCCCCTCTCAGCCTTCTCTGCAGACTAACCAGCCCCAGGGCTCTCAGCTTTCACTGCAGACTAAACAGCCCCAGGGCTCTCAGCCTTTCCTCATCAGGCAGTGCTGCAGCCCCTTCAGCATCCTTGTAGCCCTCCCTTGGACTCTCTAGATCCCTGTCCCTGTTTCTGATGTGAGAACCTATCATTTCTTCCCTCACATCCGTGGGAGATCTCCTCTGCTGTGTCACTCCTCACTGTGCCCAAGTAAGGGAAGCATTTACAGCGAAGCTACAAACGAATTTTAGTAGCTATCCTAAATACTTGTGAAGAGAGACACAGCAGGAAGGTTTGATATTTTGACTGAAGATCAGTGCCATTCCTGTCAGCTATGCAAACTGAGAAAGAAAGTTAATAAATCCACACAATAGGAAGCATAAAGATGTCTATTATCCAGTAGTTTAAATAACTCATAGAATCATAGACTCAACCAGGTTGGAAGAGACCTCCAAGCTCAGCCAGTCCAACCTAGCACCCAGCCCTGTCCAGTCAACCAGACCATGGCACTAAGTGCCTCATCCAGGCTTGGCTTCAACACCTCCAGGGATGGTGACTCCACCACCTCCCTGGGCAGCCCATTCCAATGCCAATCACTCTCTATGCCAACAACTTCCTCCTAACATCCAGCCTATACCTCCCCTGGCACAACTTGAGGCTGTGTCCCCTTGTTCTGTTGCTGGTTGTCTGGGAGAAGAGACCAACCCCACCTGGCTACAGCTTCCCTTCAGGTAAGCAACTCCACCACCTGGTTAAGATTAGAAAGGGGGAAGAAATCAAAAGAAGAGAGCATTGCCCTTTTTGTGTCACTTCTACAGCACATTGATTCTGTCCTTACTCTCTATTCCTGCCTGTTAGCAGTAGTATTTTGGCATTTTATTGCCTTGCCATTCAGTATTTTGACACCCTTCAGCAGTTCTTGGCAGTCAGATCTCCCCTCTGCTCTCCTGGTCATATCAACAAACCTAATTATGGAACACCTCCAGGGATGGGGACTCCACCACCTCCCTGGGCAGCCCATTCCAATGCCAATCACTCTCTCTGGCAAGAACTTCTTCCTGCCGTCCAGCCTAAACCTGCCCTGGCACAGCTTGAGGCTGTGTCATTCCCCAGCTCATGATTTTCTTACCCTCAGGCTGTTAATGTAACCAGTGGTCAGGAAAATTCTCACACACTGCCCTTTCTTATAGGTTCCTGAAGGCCACAGAACCACAGAATGTCAGGGGCTGGAAGGCACCTCCAAAGCTCAGCCAGCCCAATCCCTCTGCCAGAGCAGGAGCACCCAGAGCAGATCACACAGGAACACATCCAGGCAGCTCTGGAATATCTCCAGAGAGGGAGACTCCACAACCCCCCATGGCAGCCTGTGCCAGGGTTCTGCCACCTGTGTTTGGGGAGCTGGCATGAGACAGCACTAAACTGGTTGTAAAGGTGTACAGGTCTGGCAGGGGAGTTAGACTGGAGGAGCTTTTAGGTCTCCTCCAACCCCTGACATTCTGTGATGCTCAGAGTGAATGAGCTACAGTTGAGCATCTATTCAGTGGCTCAGATGGGAAAATGAGCCAAGTTTTAGACTGGTCTAAAACTTCCTCCTCAGTCCTTGTTTCCATGTCAGATTTCTACTGCTTTCACAGGCTCACAGGATGTTAGGGGTTGGAAGGGACCTTCAGAGACATTCCAGTCCAATATCTCTGCCAGAGCAGGAGCAGAGAATCCAGCACAGGTCACACAGGAACACATCCAGACAGAGATGGAAAGGTTCCAGAGAAGGAGACTCCTCAACCTCTCTGGGCTCTCCTATGACCTTGTAATCAGACATTTTCCTCTCTGGCCACCTGATCCTCTTTTTCTCTTCCTCTCAGCACAGTTCTGTGACTTTCAACCCTGCTTGGCCCTTCCCAAAGCACAGCCTTCCAGAGCTAACCATTAAGGGCTGACACTCATCCTTTCTTACAGACCTCTTTGCAGGACCTACTGCTTCCCACGAGTTGTGACCCCAACAATGCACAAAGGAAGCATCTCTCAGATGCATGCATGGGTGTTGCTATCAATGCTTGCATGTCTATTTTCAGAAACCCCCAAACCACTTTTTCCTCACCCTCAGCCCCCATATCTTCAGCCACAACCTCCCTGGGCAACCTGTGCCAGTGTCTCACCACCCTCACTGCAAACAACTTCTTCCTAACATCCACTTTCAATCTCCCCTCTGCCACTTCAAACCCATTCCTCCTCATCCTGTCATTACAAGACCTTGTCAATAGTCCCTACCCCAAAAGATCTTGATAAGGAAATGGTAGCTTCCATGAGTTTGACAATATTAGGGTGAGGAGGAGGAGGCCTGTGAAGGAGTTCTGAAGAACATACCCAGTGCAATACCTCCATCTGCTACCTTGGTTTTCACAGAATCATTGAATCAACCAGGTTGGAAGAGACCTTCAAGATCAGCCAGTCCAACCTAGCACCCAACACCTTCTAATTAACTAAACCATGACACTAAGTGCCTCATGCAGCCTCCTCTTAGACACCTCCAGGGATGGGGACTCCACCACCTCCCTGGGCAGCCCATTCCAATGCCAATCACTCTCTCTGCCAACAACTTCCTCCTAACATCCAGCCTAGACCTCCCCTGGCACAGCTTGAGGCTGTGTCCCCTTGTTCTGCCCCTGGTTGCCTGGCAGCAGAGCCCAACCCCACCTGGCTACAACCTCCCTTCAGGTAGCTGCAGACAGCAATGAGCTCTGCCCTGAGCCTCCTCTTCTGCAGGCTGCACACCCCCAGCTCCCTCAGCCTCTCCTCACAGGGCTGTGTTCCAGGCCCCTCCCCAGCCTTGCTGCTCTTCTCTGGACACCTTCCAGCACCTCAACATCTCTCTTGAATTGAGGAGCTCAGAACTGGACACAGCACTCAAGGTGTGGCCTGAGCAGTGTTGGGAGCAAGGGAAGAATAACCTCCCTTTGTATCACCACATCTGCCTCAGAGTGTCAGAGGCAAGCCAAGTTTTCTTCCCACCAGCTGCACAATTGTCAGAGCTGCTCAGCTCTTACAGAGCTCAGAATTTCACCTCTCAGAATGAACAGAATTTCACCCCTGGGCTGAGCAAGAGAGCAGCTGCCGGGAGCACTGCATGCAGCTCAGCTCTGAACTGCCTCTGCTTGCAGAAGGTGGCAAAAAGCAATAGAAAAGCAAACCACAGGCCTCATGAAATGGAAGGGAGCTGCACATCCTAACATGTTGTGTCTCTCTGGAGCCATAGATTCCCTGAGTATCCCTGAGAGCCAGCATTCCATACCTGCTCTTCTTGTCTCCCTGGCCAGCCGCAACCAGAAGGATGAATCCTGTTGCAGTCAAAGCTAAGCAGTGAGCAGAGCTTGCAGCCGCGGAGCAAGAGTTAAAGCTCAACACATCTGAGCAGCACTCAGATGATCTTGCTTAGGTGCTCTTTGGCATAGCTGTTTCTAGATAACAAAAGGCACCAAATTACTCACAGGCCTGTCAAAAAAGTTGCCTGACTGATTCCTAAAAGCAATAATACTAAAATAAAAAGAGCAAGAACAGCCAATTTGTGCTTCCTCTTCCAAGGCAGTGAAGAGAAAAAATCACAGAATCACACCCAAATAACCAGCTTGGAAAAGACCTTTGACATCATCAAGTCCAATCTATCACCTAACCCTTCTGATTAACTAAACCATGGCACTAAGTGCCTCATCCAGCCTGCTTTTAAACATCCCCAGGGATGAGGACTCCACCACCTCCCTGGGCAGCCCATTCCAATGCCAGTCACTCTTTCTGCCAAGAACTTCTTCCTAACATCCAGCCTAAACTTGCCTTGGCACAGCTTGAGGCTGTGTCCTCTTGTTCTGTCCCAGGGTGCCTGGGAGAAGAGCCCAACCCCAGCTGGCTACAACCTCCCTTCAGGTAGTTGTAGAGAGCAGTAAGGTCCCGAAGCAGACCTGTTCTGATCGACTGAATGGACTGGCTGGGTGCTAAACGACATTCTAAGTGGACTCAGAGCACTTTACAACATGGCTGCTAATTAACTAAGCCAAGGCACCAAGTGCCTTATCCAATCTCCTCCTAAACACCTCCAGGGACAGTGATTCCACCACCTCCCCAGGCAGCCCATTCCAATGGCCAATCATGGCCCATGTCAAGTCAAAGCCTGGAGAAGAGGAGGCTCAGGGCAGACCTCATTGCTGTCTACAACTACCTGAAGGGAGGATGTAGCCAGGTGGGGGTTGGGCTCTTCTGCCAGGCAACCAGCAACAGGACAAGGGGACACAGCCTCAAGTTGTGCCAAGGGAAGTATAGGCTGGATGTTAGGAGGAAGTTGTTGGCAGAGAGAGTGATTGGCATTGGAATGGGCTGCCCAGGGAGGTGGTGGAGTCACTGTCCCTGGGGGTGTTCAGGAAAAGCCTGGATGAGGCACTTAGTGCCATGGTCTGGTTGACTGGACAGGGCTGGGTGCTAGGTTGGACTGGCTGAGCTTGGAGGTCTCTTCCAACCTGATTGATTCTATTCTATTCTATGCTATTGGTGATGATGACCGCAGGGGCACAGAGAAAGACTCAACCAGTTATTGACTGACAATGCTTTACAGGGAAAAAACACTCATGGTTTCTATTCCTTAAAAGTCAGGGCTATCACCCACAGTACTTACAAATTGCTCAGCCCCATCTGTGCTGCTGATTCAAGGAGGCAGGAGAAATAAACCTGAGTCTCCCTCTCTGGAGCCTTTCCAGCCCTGCCTGGATGTGTTCCTGTACGACCTGCGCTCGATTCTCTGCTCCTGCTGTGGCAGGGATGCTGGACTGGAAATGCCATACATTTACCCACACATTATACCTTACATAAGTTATGTCTGTAGTGTGATCAACTCTGGCTTTTCTAGGCTGCTTCACTCATTTGGTGCTAAGCAGGAGCAGTAATTACATCTATGACTCATTCTTGCATCCTTGAGCAGCTGTCACTGCAGCATTGGGGTTACCATTCCATGGTGGATCTGTTTGCTGAGCAAACAGGATTCCCAGGAGCTGAGATGCTGGATTGCAGAAGATGTGGGAATAGTTTCATTGCTCTTGCAGAATTTTAGGGATTGTTGATTAAACATTAAAGCTAAGTGTTGTGTGAGAGCTTACCTGGCAAGGCTCATGGCTGGGCACTGACTTGGTGGAGAGCAGTGAAAGGGAAAAGGACCTGGGGGTCCTAGTGGATGAAAGGTTGACCATGAGCCAGCAATGTGCTCTGCTGGCCAAGAAAGCCAATGGCATCCTGGGGTGCATTAGAAGGGCTGTGGTTGGCAGATTGAGAGAGGTTCTCCTGCACCTCTGCTCTCAGCTCTACACTAGCCCCAAGGAGAGTGGTGCAGGATCCCCATCACCTCCCAGATGAGGGCAGAGAGTGCACAAGGCTGGCATGGTGGAAGCAAGGTGCTTACGCCCCGCTGGGCTCTGCATCTCTCGCTGTCTCACACCAGCTGTGTGTGGGATGTGCAAACAGCTGGTTTTCAAAAGGTCATGTTGGAAAGATATCTAAAACACAAGCAAATGCACCCGAGAAAAGGGTACTCTGAACGTTCTGCTTGCTGCCTCCTTCCCACCACCCCCTTGGAAAGGTTGTCAGCATCTTTACCAAGTGACTTTGTCATCTTAGGCCACTAAGCACCACCCTGCAAAGAAAATGCACAGCATTGCCAGGTACCTCCACACTGCAGAAACAATTCCCTCCAAGCAAAAGCCAAAGGCTCAGCAGAGATGTGGGATGAGGCAGCACCACACAGCCTGCTTCTGCACCCACCCACGCAGTGATCAACAGATAACACATACCATAGAATCAAAGAATGGGTTAGGTTGGAAGGGACCTCAAAGCTCATCCAGTTCCAACCCCCTGCCAGAGCAGGAGCACCTAGAGCAGGTCACACAGCAACACATCCAGGCAGCTCTGGAATACCTCCAGAGAGGGAGACTACACAACCCCCTTGGGCAGCCTGTGCCAGGCTTCTGTCACCCTTGCAGTTAAAATATTCCTCCTCATGTTTAAATGAAACTTGCTATGCCTCAGCTTCCACCCATTGCCCCTTGGCCTGGCACTGGGCATCACCCAGCAGAGCCTGGCTCCAGCCTCCTGCCACTCACCTTTACATCTTTAGAACCATTGATGAGGTCACCTCTCAGTCTCCTCTTCTCCCAGCCCCAGCTCCCTCAGGCTCTCCTAACAGAGCTGTTCCATTCCCTTCACCACCTTTGTGGCTCTGTGCTGGACTCTCTCAAGCAGTTCTATGTCCCTCTTGAACTGGGAGGCCCAGAACCGGCCACAGTACTCCAGATGCAGCTTCAGCAGGGCAGAGTAGAGGGGCAGGAGAACCTCTACCTCCTAGCCACAGCCTTTTTAATACACCCTAGAATGGCCTTGGCCCTCTTGGCCACCAGAGCACATTGCTGGCTCATGGTCAACCTAAAGGAGGAAGTTGTTGGCAGAGAGAGTGATTGGCATTGGAATGGGCTGCCCAGGGAGGTGGTGGAGTCACCGTCCCTGGAGGTGTTCAAGCAAAGCCTGGATGAGGCACTTAGTGCCATGGTCTGGTTGACTGGATAGGGCTGGGTGCTGGGTTGGACTGGATGAGCTTGGAAGTCTCTTCCAACCTGGTTGATTCTATTCTATTCTATTCTATTCTATTCTATTCTATTCTATTCTATTCTATTCTATTCTATTCTGTTCTGTTCTAAAAAGAACCATCTTCTTCTCCTTATGCACAGCTTAGACCTTCTGCAAGCTCCTACAAAGCTGCCTGAGGACTAGAAACATCCTCACCCCTAGGGCCTGACTGAGTTCTATTGTGACAGAGGGAAACTGTCTGTGAACACCTTCCAAATCACCATTTGCCTTCTGCTTTTTGTCCTTCATGCTTGGCACAAGCTGTGTGGCAGCCAGGCAGTCCAACCACTGCCAGGATCAAACAAGAACCGAAACAACACAAGACACCAGCAAGCAAACAAACAAACAAACAAAAGCCCAAACCAAGCCCAATAGGATCTGTCACTGCTCAGTTTCGTTTTGCATTGGTAGCCCACAGAAGGCTTACAGGAAATGTCAGCTGGTGAGATGTAAACTTACCGTAATGCTGTGTTAGCCCCAGCTGCAGCTGACCACAAGATATGCACTTGGGAGGAAAGAAAAGAGAAGCATTCACAGCAGCAGGGCAATACATGGCAGGAAGCAAACCTGCAGGATGCTGCCACTGGCTTCAATCTTAGAGCCTCAATAGTGTCCTCTCCCTCCAAACCATGCAGTGCCTGTTAGTGAAATTCCCACCAGGGAAAAGTTAAGATGATGCTGCTGGTGGCACAGAATCAAACATCCAGGTTGGAAAAGACCCTCAGGATCACCAAGTCCAAGCTAGAACCCTACTCTACAAAGGGTTTTACTGCCTTAGAGCATACTGCTCTGAGGACCAGGGGTATATATTGCTGGCACGCAAAGCAAAAGGCTGACCTAAGTGTACTCCTTCCCCGCCAGCAGGATGAATCACAGAACCTTAGAGGTTGGAAGGGACCTCCAGAGATCATAGAATCAACCAGGTTGGAAGGGACCTCTAAGCTCAGCCAGTCCAACCTAGCACCCAGCCCTGGCCAATCAACCAGACCATGGCACTAAGTGCCTCATCCAGGCTTTGCTTGAACACCTCTAGGGACAGTGACTCCACCTCCTCCCTGGGCAGCCCATTCCAGATCATCCAGTCCAAACCTCCTGCCAAAGCAGCTTCCCCTAGGATAGTCCACACAGAAATGCATTCAGGTGGGTTTGGAAAGACTCCAGAGAAGGAGACTCTACAGCCTCTCTGGGCAGCCTGCTCCAGGGCTCTGGCACCCTCATTGGAAAGAAGTTTCTCCTTATCTTGAGATGAAACCTTCTCTGTTCCAGTTAGCATCCACTGCTCCTTGTCCTATTGCTGTGCACCACCAAAAAGAGCTTGGCCCCCTCCACTTGCCCCCCACCCCTCAGATATTTGGACACATTGCTCAGATCCCCTCTCAGCCTTCTCTTCTGCAGACTAAACAGCCCCAGGGCTCTCAGTCTCTCTCCACAGGGGAGATGCTCAAGTTCCCCAGGCACCCTCATGGCTCTCTGCTGGACTCTCTCCAGCAGGTCTCTGTCTCTCCTGAACTGGGGAGCCCCAAACTGGGCACAGTATTGCAGGTGTGGTCTCAGTAGGGCAGAGTAGAGGGGGAGAAGAACCTCCCTAGCCCTGCTGGCCACACTTTTCCTGCTGCCCCCCCTTTTCCTGCTGCCCCCCAGGCTGCCATTGGCTCTGCTGGCCACAAGGGCACATTGCTGGCCTATGCAGAACTTGCTGCCCACCAGCACTCCAAGACCTTTCTCCAGGAGCTGCTTTCCAGAGTAAGCTCTTTTCCCATGATATCCATCAAAGCAGAATTCAGTGTCTGTACAGCTCCCTTTTCTCCAGCTGTCTTCAACAGGGTTGTTCCAGGCATCTGTATTCACATGGAAACTCTTCTGTCTGGACACAGCATTCCAGGTGGTGCCTACTACAGACTGGGAAGAGTAGGACCCACAGGAGGTTAGAATGCAGCAGACAAGAGTGTGGCATGCAAAGGCAGGTGCCAATTTTTTCTAGCTGAGTAAGACTGCTCAGTTCAAAAGTACTCCCCAGGAAAGCAGTTTAACAAAAGGCAGAAATGTGAGACTAACCACAGCTACCTCCTGATCACAGGAACAGCCCCCACCAGGCCAGAGGGACATGAAATGCTGAGGCTGACATTTTCTACAGCTGCCAGATCTTCCTGGCAGGTTCATAGAATCACAGAATGGCTCAGGTTGGAAGGGACCTCAGAGATCATCTGCTCCAACCTCCCTGCCACGGGCAGAGATGCCTCTCAACCAGACTCATCTGCTCACAGCCTCAACCAACCTGGCCTTGAATGCATCACAGAATGTGTCACATCAAATTACATCCACACTGAGACTGGGAGAGGGCACTCAGTGTTTGACCATCATAATTCTGCTGTTTTCGTGATAGAATCTTAGAATCATAGAACCAACCAGGTTGGAAGAGACCTCCAAGCTCAGCCAGTCCAACCTAGCACCCAGCCCTGGCCAATCAACCAGACCATGGCACCAAGTGCCTCATCCAGGCTTTGCTTGAACACCTCCAGGGATGGTGACTCCACCACCTCCCTGGGCAGCCCATTCCAATGCCAATCACTCTCTCTGGCAACAACTTCCTCCTAACATCCAGCCTAGACCTCCCCTGGCACAGCTTGAGACTGTGTCCCCTTGTTCTNACAGACTGGCCCAAAGTGCCTGGAACTGGAATGTGCTTCACCTTGAAAGAAACAAAGTGGCAGAAAAAACTCAACCACACTTGTGGGTTTCTTGAACAAGAGTCAAACACTTCCTCTTTCAGGGATGAACTATGAACCCATTCTGCTCTCTATGAGAATCTTCACACCTTCCCCTTAAACAAAATTAAGCAGATATGCTTCAGTTGCTTTCCTTTCCTGTTGAAATTCCCTCATCTAACCAAGTGTTGATCCAGCCTTACGAGCATCACTTTCAGACTGTTAGGTTGGTTGTGGTTTAGTGCATGCTGCAAAATCAGCTGGGGAGGTTTAAAAAGGGGGTTGAAAGCAGGCCAGGAGAGTTCACAGAAAGCACAGAAACACTCAGGTTGGCAAAACCCTTCAGGAGCACCAAGACCAACTCACATCCCTGCCCTACAAGCTGCACCTTGCAGGTAGGATTTTCTTTAACCAGGCATGCTCTAGGAAATAGAACCTTCCCCTTCAGACACTGCAGCTTGCTCTGTCAGATGTCACAGCATTTCACAGGAGATGGAAGGGACCATCACTGTTGTCTTCAGAAGGAGGAATGGAAACAGAAGAACACAAAGTGATTGGCAAAAGCCCTAGAGGAAGACACAGAACGGATTTGCTGATGTTACCACCCTCAGAATGAATGTTGGTGACACTTCTATTAGCCTTCTTCAGCTTCCTCCCTCAGAGAGATGTCACAGAAACACAGAAACACTCAGGCTGGCAAAGCCCCTCAGGAGCACCAAGCCCAACCCAGATCCCTGCTCTACAAGGTGCACTCTAAACCATAGCCCCAAGCACCACCGACAAAACACCTTGAAACACAGCCAGGCTTGGGGACTCCATCACCTCCCTGGGCAGCTCATTCCAGTCCCTGACCACTCTTGCCAGGAATAAAATGTTTCCTAATGTCCAGTCTAAACTGACCCAGTGGCAGCTTGAGGCCATTCCCTCTTGTTCTATCAATAACAACCTGTGAGAAGAGACCAGCACCAACCTCTCCACAACCTCCTTTCAGGTAGCTGCAGACTCTCCTCAGCCTCCTCTGTTTCACACTAACCATTCTGAGCTCCCTCAGATTTATTCTCCAGGCCCTTCCCCAGCTTCCTTGCCCTCCTCTGCACTGGCTCCAGCACCTCCACAGCTCTCCTCTATTGAGGTGCCCAAAACTGAACACACTACTCAAGGTGTGGCCTCACCAGAGCTGAGTCCAAGTCCCCATCACCTCCCTGCTCCTGCTGGCCACAGCATTTCTGATCCCAGCCAGGATGCCATTGGCTTTCCTGGCCACCTGGGCACACTGCTGGCTCACATTCAGCTGCCTGGGCACACTGCTGACTCATCTTCAGCTCCTGTCCATCACAACTCCCAGGTCCCATCTGCCAGCAGCTCTCCAGCCACACTGCCCCAAGCCTGTAGTGCGGGACCTGGAACTGGGCATTGTTGAAGCTCATCCTGTTAACACTGCCCCATCCACCTAATCTATCCCAGTCCCTCTGCAGAGCCTCCCTACCCTACTTAGTGCCATGGTCTGGTTGACTGGACAGGGCTGGGTGCTAGGTTGGACTGGATGAGCTTGGAGGTCTCTTCCAACCTATGGTTGATTCTCTGATTAGAAGGTCAACACTGCCACCTAACTTGGTGCCATCTGCCAGCTCACTGCTGCTGCACTCTATGGAGATGCTTCTCTCCTGATCTGATGGAGAAGAATGAATTCTTCACCAGGAGGGCAGAACTGGAAACCTTACTGAATTAACTGAAACAATGGGATGCAGCAGGTACAAGGTTAGCTAGGGAAAAAAAATCCTTCACACACACACACACACACACACACGCCAAAGCCTCCACTCATCTTTCTCTCTCCCTCTTTAGGCAAGAAAGGGAAAGCTGGAGAGCTGCCCACCTCCTGCATCTCCTCTGATTTTAAGCTCTCTGGCTCCTCCAGAGGAAAAATGAGTGCAGAGAGATGCCTTTCAGCTTCCAGATTTGAGGTTCTTGCTTCTGTGCTTCTGCAAAATTTCACCAAGCTTTGAGGCAGATTTCTCCCCCTCCCCAAGATTTTATAAAGGTTGTGTTAAGAAAGGAGAACACAGGTCAGAAGCTGCAATTAAGCTGAAGTGGTAAAAGTAAGCACACAGGCAAATTCCCCCAGAAGTAACTGAAAAAGCTTTGAAGCAGTTGTGTCAAGGCCATTCATTGGTGTTCTGCCAGCGTGGAACTTGTCTGTGCAGAAACAGCTGAGCACTGTGCCCAGCACCATGATTCTCCCCTGCCATGCTGGGCACCTTCCAAAACACCATGGGGCACAGAGCTGGGATAGAGCATCCTGGTATCATAGTAGGAATAGTGTGGCCAGCAGGATCAGGGAAGTCTTCTGCCCCTGGTCTCAGAACTGCTCAGGCCACACCTGGAGTGCTGTGTCCAGTTCTGGGCTCCTCAATTCAAGAGAGATGTTGAGGTGCTGGAAGGTGTCCAGAGAAGGGCAGCAAGGCTGGGGAGGGGCCTGGAGCACAGCCCTGTGAGGAGAGGCTGAGGGAGCTGGGGGTGTGCAGCCTGCAGCAGAGGAGGCTCAGGGCAGAGCTCATTGCTGCCTGCAGCTACCTGGAGGGAGGCTGTAGCCAGCTGGGGTTGGGCTCTGCTGGCAGGCACCGAACAAGGGGACACAGCCTCAAGCTGCACCAGGGCAAGTTCAGACTGGATGTTAGGTAGAAGTTGTTGCCAGAGAGAGTGATTGGCATTGGAATGGGCTGCCCAGGGAGGTGGTGGTGGAGTCCACATCCTTGGAGGCATTTAAAAGGAAACTGGATGAGGCACTTGGTGCCATGGGTTAGTTAATTACCAGGGGTTAGGTTGAATTGGATGATGTCAAAGGTCTCTTCCAACCTGGTTAAATCTGTGATTCTGTGAGCAGTTAGATCCTGGAATCAATCAAAATGATTTCCTCTGCCTTTCCTGCCTGGAGTCCTTTTCTCCCAGGAGACTGTGGCATTGCAAAGGAGTCCTCAGGAGTGGGAAGAGGTGCTCGTGGCTATGCTTCCTCCCTCTCTGCTCCTCACTGGTGAGGCCCCACCTGCAGTACTGAGTCCAGTTCTGGAGCCACTGTTAAAAGAGAGCTATGGATGTGCTGGAAGGTGTCCAGAGAAGGACCATGAGGATGATCAGAGGGCTGGAGCTGCTCTTGTTGTGAGGAGAGACTGAAGGTGTTGGGACTGTTCAATCTGGAGAGAAGGCTCTGAGGTGACCTTATTGTGACCTTTCAGTTTCTTAAGGGAGCCTACAGGAAAGCTGGGGAAGGACTTTCTAGGCTATCAGGTAGTGATAGGACTAGGGGGAATGGAGCAAAGCTGGAAATGTGGAGATTCAGACTGGATGTTAGGAAGAAGTTCTTCAGCATGAGGGTGGTGAGAGCCTGGAACGGGTTGCCCAGGGAGGTGGTGGAAGCCTCATGCCTGGAGATGTTTAAGGCCAGGCTGGATGAGGCTCTGAGCAACCTGATCCAGTGTGAGGTGTCCCTGCCTATAGCAGGCAGGTTGGAACTGGCTGACCCTTGTGGTCCCTTCCAAGCCTGACTGATCCTATGATCCTAACACCTTTATTTTCTTTAAGAGCCTTAGCTTTGGTGCACAACTGTGCAGACCAAGACTGATCTCCTTCTGCATGTTGCTGCTTTTGCTTCTCTTGAAAATAGCATCAGAGAAATAATCACAAAGCACAATTGTAGCAGCAGCTGAAGACACAAGGGCAGAGCTTTGTTTTTCATAGCAGTTCTGCTGGCTTAGGAATTCTTACTCCTGCTTTACTGTGAAGTACAACCCATTGTGAAAGGAGTGCTCTGCTCTTCTCCCTCTGTGTACCTCCCTCTAGAAGCACTGAGGTGCAGAAAGATGAAACTCTTAATGTGAAATGAGGTTCTTGTTTCCTGTGGTTAGGCATCTCTGCGGTGAGCAGCCCAGCAAAGCCATTTACACATCTTTGTGTCTGCACCAGGTGGTGTAGGACTGAAGTGTTTCCTTGAAAACTGCCTCCTTTCAGCTTACTCATCATCTTTTTTTCACTGAGAAAGAAAGAAAACCAACTACAACAACAAAAAAGAGTTCCTGCCTCATCATCACAATAAAATTACTCACCATAAATTCAGGAGGCTCAGACTAAAGCTAGCCACAGGTTAGCAGCTGCAGAAGTCAACCTTGTAGAAAGGCAGGCAGCAGCTTACTGCAAAATGCTGCTGCTGCTGTCATCATTATCATCATCACTCTACAGATGAAAGGAGCTCAGAGTGAAGTGGGGTTTGGTCTTTTCTCCCAGATGTCTGGTGAGGGGGCAAGAGGAAATCACAGAAACACAGAAATGTCCAGGTTGGAACAGGCTCTCAGGAGCACCAAGTCCAACCCACATCTCTACTCTACAAGATTCATCTTAAACCATAGCCCCAAGCACCACATCCAAACCAGCCTTAAACACAGCCAGGGTGGGTGACTCCAGCACCTCCCTGGGCAGCTCATTCCAGTCCCTGAGCACTAGGACCATTAGGAACTTTTTCCTAATGTCCAATCTAAACCTCCCCAGCCTCAGCTTGAGGCCATTCCCCCTCGCTCTATCTCCAGTTCCCTGTGAGCAGAGCCCAGCAGCAGCCTCTCCACAGCCTCCTCTCAGGCAGCTGCAGACAGCCATGAGGTCTGCCCTCAGCCTCCTCTGTTTCACACTACCCATCCCCAGCTCCCTCAGTCTCTCCTCATCAGATTTATTCTCCAGGCCCTTCCCCAGCTTCCTTACCCTCTTCTGCACTGCCTCCAGCACCTCCACAGCTCTCTTGCATTGAGGTGCCAAAACTGAACACAGCACTCAAGGTGTGGCCTCACCAAAGCTGAGTCCAAGGGGACAATCCCCTCCCTGCTCCTGCTGGACACAGGGATTAGAAAATCCCAGTCAGGATGCCATTGGCTTTCTTGGCCACCTGGGCACACTGCTGGTTCATCTTCTGCTCCTGTCCATTACAGCTGGACATGAGGAAACATTTTTTCCTGGCAAGAGTGTTCAGGCATTGTATTGAGCAACCCAGGGAGGTGGTGGAGTCTCCAAACCTGGATGTGTTTCAAGGTGGTTTGTCTGTGGTGCTTGGAGCTATGGTTTAGAATCATAGAATCATGGAATCAACCAGGTTAGAAGAGACCTCCAAGATCATCGAGCCCAACCTAGCACCCAGCCCTGTCCAGTCAACCAGACCATGGCACTAAGTGCCTCGGACAGGCTTTAATTCAACACCACCTCCCTGTGCAGCCCACTCCAATGCCAATCAAACTCTCCATGAAGAACCTCCTCCTAACATCCAGCCTAGACCTCCCCTGGCACAACTGGAGACTGTGTCCCCTTGTCCTGTTGCTGGTTGTCTGGCAGCAGAGCCCAACCCCACCTGGCTACAGCCTCCCTTCAGGTAGTTGTAGACAGCAATGAGCTCTGCCCTGAGCCTCCTCTTCTGCAGGCTGCACCCCCCCAGCTCCCTCAGCCTCTCCTCATAGGGTTTGTGTTCCAGGCCCCTCCCCAGCCTTGCTGCCCTTCTCTGGACACCTTCCAGCACTTCAACATCTCTCTTGAATTGAGGAGCCCAGAACTGGACACAGCACTCAAGGTGTGGCCTGACAAGTGTGGAGTGCAGAGGCAGAATAACCTCCCCTGTCCTACTGGCCACACTGCTCCTGTGTGTGCCAACATTACCTCTATGTGCATGGTAAGCAAAGCAGCACAACAGCAACAGCTTTTCTCTGGGTCTTGGAAGAAGAGAAGATTTCTAAACTTAGCATTTGCTTGATGTGCAGTTTCTTAAAGCTGGGGATTTTTGGAGCAGGTTACTGTGAATATGAGAGTGTAGATGAGGCAGATCAAGAGCTCTGATACACAGCACATGAAGTACACAAAACAAAAATCAGAATAATTACACTGGATTGAAAAGATATTTGGTTAAAGGTCGACTTTACACTTGGTAGACATCTGCTTTGCTTTTAAGCCTCCTAAAACAGAGAAGGTCCTTTCTAGATTGTGCCTTCTCTTTGTAGATTTGTCTTGTACCCTTTAGACAAAGCTTTGGTAGCACTTAGAAAGGGAAGAATTACTTAAATAAGAAAGATTGGATCCTAAATTGGTTAATATCACAAACTACAGCACACTATTTCACAGTCACAGAATGTTAGGAACTGGAAGGGACCTCTAAACCTCAGCCAGTCCAACCCCCTGCCAGAGCAGGAGCACCCAGAGCAGATCACACAGGAACACATCCAGGCAGCTCTGGAATAGCTCCAGACAGGGAGACTCCACAGCCCCCCCGGGCAGCCTGTGCCAGGCTTCTGTCACCCTCACAGGGAAAACATTTTCCTCCTGTTTCCATGGCACTTCCTATGCCTCAGCTGCCACCCATTGCCCCTTGGTCTGTCACTGGGCATCACCCAGCAGAGCCTGGCTGCAGCCTCCTGCCACTCACCCCTTACATATCTATAACTACTCTTGAGGTCCCACCTCAGTCTCCTCCTCTCCCAGCAGCACAGCCCCAGCTCCCTCAGGCTCTCCTCCTAACAGAGCTGTTCCATTCCCTTCAGCATCTTTATGGCTCTGTGCTGGACTCCCTCAGGCAGTTCTATGTCCCTCTTGAACTGGGGGGCCAGAACTGGACACAGTACTCCAGATGCAGCCTCAGCAGGGCAGAGTAGATTAATACACAGGTTACATTAATGTGTTTCATTGCAGGAAGCAATTGAATTACTACTTCTTTGTAACACTGATGGCAACTGAGTATGATGAAGAATCAAACTATTGGAGAGAACATTTGCAAACTGCTATAAACCCTGCAACCTAAGAAGTAATTTGAGCTTGAGTGATTCACACTTTCCTTATTCTTGTTGCATTTCACTGAAGACAGAAAACGAAATCAGCCTCACTTGGTACCTCTGACATGGTCTTGAAGACCTCTGTTTCAGTCTAATTATCTAATATCTGTGGTTATAGCTATATTTTGTAATTTACCTCCTCCTACCTTTTTTATTAGAAACTTGTGGCTTTCTTGGTGTTTCTGTGCTGCTTGTAACCTCTGCAGCTTTCCCTTCTGAGAGTCTGTGCAATCAGTGTGCTCCACTGCACTGCTGCTTGTGAATGCTCTTTATGGACACTAAAAGAGAAGGCTCTGCTGAAAGAACAAAGCTTCACCTGCTACCTACACAGCTCTCTGCTGCTGTCTTACCATCCAATTGGCCTGGATCAGGACCACTGTGGCCAGTAGGACAAGGGAGGTTCTTCTGATCCTGTACTCAACACTGGTCAGGTCACACCTTGAGTGCTGTGTCCAGTTCTGGGCTCCTCAATTCAAGAGAGATGTTGAGGTGCTGAAGGTGTCCAGAGAAGGGCAACAAAGTTGGTGAGGGGCCTGGAACACAAACCCTATGAGGAGAGGCTGAGGGAGCTGGGGGTGTGCAGCCTGCAGAAGAGGAGGCTCAGGGCAGAGCTCATTGCTGTCTACAACTACCTGAAGGGAGGCTGTAGCCAGGTGGGGTTGGGCTCTGCTGCCAGGCAACCAGCAGAAGATCACATTCTGTGCTTCTGAGCTCCACAACCTCCCTGGGCAACCTGTGCCAGTGTCTCACCACCCTCACTGCAAACAACTTCTTCCTAACATCCACTTTCAATCTCCCCTCTGCCACTTCAAACCCATTACTCTTCATCCTCTCATACTAAGACCTTGTCAATAGTCCTTCCCCAGCCCTCCTGGAGCCCCCTTCAGATACTGGAAGGCCACTCCAAGGTATCCTCAAAACCTTCTCATCTCCAGGCTGCAAAGCCTCAACTCTCTCAGCCTGTCCTCATAGCAGAGCTGCTGCAGCCCTCTCAGCATAGAATCATAGAATCATAGAATGGTTTAGGTTGGAAGGGACCTCAAGGATCACCCAGCTCCAACCCCCCACCATAGGCAGGGACACCTCCCACAAGGTATCTTGGTGGCCTCCTCTGGACTGACTCCATCACTTCCATGTCCTTCTTGCGCTGCACATCCAGATGCTGTGTACAAAACAAGCCATGAGTATAAAGTTAGCTTCCTTGCCCTTTTGCCAAGCATTGCTCTCTTGCAATAGGAAATAACATTTCTGGTTTCATAGAATCATAGAAGAATCAACCAGGTTGGAAGAGACCTCCAAGCTCATCCAGTCCAACCTCGCACCCAACCCTATCCAGTCAACCAGACCATGGCACTAAGTGCCTCATCCAGTCTTTGGTTTCCTAAACCATATGAAAGCTTTGCAATAGCCTCACAGTCAAATTTGTCTAGCAGGGGTTAAAATAACCCCACCAGACAGAAGATGCACAGCTGCAGATATGGATACGAGGGCCTCATGCTTTAGGTTTGCTTACACACCATGAAAAACAGGGAGGACAGGGAAGCAAAGTGATGCTTGAGTGCTGCTGCAAGGGCAAGTTGTCATGAATGAGAGTTTGTCTGATACAGCTGAAGACAACTACTCACATCAGATTATTCAGCAGTGTGTCCTGTTCTATACCTTCCAAAACCTGCTGATTGCCAACACACCTCAGCCGCTCTTGTTTCGGTTGAGAGACCCACAGGAAAGCATCTTATGAGTCTTTGATTACAACAAAGCCTTCAGAAATGAGTGAGCAGCTACTCACCAGCAGGTCTTTGGTTGTAGTCTTAGCTCAATAAAGAGATTTCTATCTTGAAATTGTTTTTGGACCTTAGCTTAAAAGAGCTTTTTTCCCCTCTGAGCTTTATATTAGTCTACAGGGGACACAGAGAGGAGCTTCTTAACTATGAACATTTAAAAGTGAGGTCTGAAGCTGCATTTGAGCAGCTACTCACCAGCAGGTCTTTGGTTGCAGTCTTAGCTCAATAAAGAGATTTCTATCTTGAAATTGCTTTTGGACCTTAGCTTTAAAGAGCTTTTTCTCCCCTGAGCTTTATATTAGTCTACAGGGGACATAGAGAGGAGCTTCTTATTCTATGACCATTTAAAATTGGGGTCTGAACCTACATTTGAGCAGCTACTCACCAGCAGGTCTTTGGTTGTAGTCTTAACTCAATAAAGAGATTCTTATCTTGAAATTGCTTTTGGACCTTAGCTTAAAAGAGCTTTTCCCCCCCCACTCTGAGCTTTATATTAATCTACAGGGGACATAGAGAGGAGCTTCTTATTCTAAGAACATTTAAAAGTGAGGTCTGAAGCTGCATTTGAGCAGCTACTCACCAGCAGGTCTTTGGTTGTAGTCTTAGCTCAATAAAGAGATTCCTATCTTGAAACTGTGCTTGGACCCCCATCCCTGGGGGTGTTCCAGAAAAGCCTGGATGAGGCACTTAGTGCCATGGTCTGGTTGACTGGACAGGGCTGAGTGCTAGGTTGGAGGTCTCTTCCAACCTGGTTGATTCTATAATTCTATGATTCTATGACAGTAAGAGTGACTGGCATTGGAATGGGCTGCCTGGGAAGGTGGTGGAGTCACCAAGCCTGGAAGTGTTTAAAAGGAGACTGGATGTGGCACTAGGTACCATGGTTTAGCTAACTGGAGTGTGTTAGTTGATAAGTTGGACTCTTTTCCAACCTGGTTGATTCTGGGATTCTGAGATTATTAAATACAAGATTGTTCCAAAGAGAAATAATAATTCAGTACCCTCTAGATATGCAGCTAGAACTTTCTGCAGCCCTCAGAACAATGAATTGTTGAGTCAGAGTCTACAGGCAGAATCACAGAATTAACCAGGCTGGAGAAGACCTTCGAGGTCATTGAGTCCAACCTATGACCCAACACCTTCTAAAATGCATTCAGGGAGTTAAGATGTTTTAAACAAACATTCATGGGCCCAAGAGTCACAAATGTTTCCAATGCCTGCATTAGTTGCACCAAGAAAAGACTGCTGGATGGGGCACTTAGTGCCATGGTCTGGTTGACTGGACAGGGCTGGGAGCTAGGTTGGACTGGATGAGCTTGGAGGTTTCTTCCAACCTGGTTGATTCTATGATTCTATGATTCTATGAAAGGTAGATGACAGAGCACAGTTTCAGTCTAAAAAGGAGAAGGTCCCTGAAGGTGTTCAAGCAAAGCCTGGCTGGGGCACTTAGTGCCATGGTCTGGTTGACTGGATAGGGCTGGGTGCTAGGTTGGACTGGATGAGCTTGGAGGTCTCTTCCAACCTGGTTGAATCTATGATTCTAAGACAAATCACTGAATTGTGAGGGTTAGGGGTGACCTCAAAGATCATCCAGTTCACAGAACCACAGAATGTCAGGGGCTGGCAGGGACCTCCAAAGCTCATCCAGTCCAACCCCCCTGCCAGAGCAGGATCGCCTAGAGCAGATCACGCAGGGCCGCATCCCGGTGGGTTTTGAGTATCTCCAGAGAGGGAAAAGCTTCCAGCTAAAGCTAAGCACAACTTGAAAGCTGAGTTTCCTAAAATAAAGATCTAAACAACCACATTCTTTCACCAGCTACAGTAGATGCTCAAAGGCACTCAAAGAGTTTAGGCAGGAAGAACAAAACCGTTCTCAAGTGCCACCTGCTTTAGAGAGACGTTCGCCCGCTCGGTGTTTAAGCGGCAGAGAGAGAACAAAGCACATTAAACCACCTGTGCTTTCAGCACTGCTGCCTTTAAGGAAACACAGTACCCATGCCTGAGTGGCTTCAGCTAGGCTGCTGCTGCCAGAAGAGACCACAAACAGAGTTGTTTTATAGTGGTTAGCTTTAAAAGCAGCATCATTTCTTAGGAACCAATTCTCAAAGGTCGAACCGCAAGCCACAGTTAATTAAATTGGGTCAAGGGCATGGCTGGGGTTTATTTTTGTCTTTTTCAGACAACAAATAACCAGGCTGCACCTCAGCAAACCATGTCCTCTGCAACTGCAGTATCTCTCTCCTCAATCTGGCGCAGCGTTTTATCCTCCAACCGATCGCGATCGTATCTGAGCACCTCCAGGGTAAATGTAGGTAGCAGCAGCAAATGCTTGGACACCCAATGCATGAGGAGGCCTCCTTGGAATCTCTGCAGCTTCCTTTTAGGGACAGCTAGGCTTAGGAAGTGCATGCACCTATTTGTGCACCAGAGCATCAGTGTCTTACCTTACTTTATCTTATTTTGTAGCATCATAGAGTCACAGAATCAGTTGTTGGGTATAGTAATATTAAATGTAGTGATGATATAGAATTGTCTCAATATTAGACACTGGAACATAAGCCATGGACAGGTGAGAGTGCAGGAGCTCAGAAGTACTGAGTCAATGCTGAACATTGAGCCAGCAGTGTGCCCACGTGGGCAGGAAGGCCAATAGCATCCTGGCATGGATCAGGAGCAGTGTGGCCAGCAGGACAAGGGAGGTTATTCTGCCCCTGTGCTCAGCACTGTTCAGGCCACACCTTGAGTGCTGTGTCCAGTTCTGAGCTCCTCAATTCAAGAGAGATGTTGAGATACTGGAACATGTCCAGAGAAGGGCAGCAAGGCTGGGGAGAGGCCTGGAGCACAGCCCTGTGAGGAGAGGCTGAGGGAGCTGGGGGTGTGCAGCCTGCAGAAGAGGAGGCTCAGGGCAGAGCTCATTGCTGTCTACAGCCACCTGAAGGGAGGCTGTAGCTAGGTGGGGTTGGGCTCTTCTCCCAGGCATCCAGTGACAGAACAAGGGGACACAGTCTCCAGTTGTGCCAGGGGAGGTCTAGGCTGGATGTTAGGAGGAAGTTGTTGGCAGAGAGAGTGATTGGCATTGGAATGGGCTGCCCAGGGAGGTGGTGGAGTCACCG
>WAAF01015995.1:47618-95616 GCA_013400475.1 Tricholaema leucomelas
CTCCTTTGCTTGGCTGCTTCACCTTGCTTTTAACCCTTTTGGCCGAACCTCCATTCTTCCTTGGGACTGGGGTAAGGTTGAGAGGGGTAGGGGGAAGGTGAGGGGTGGTTGAGAGCCCCTCCTGGGGACTCAGGTTTCTGGGAGGGGAGCTGTGTCTGTATTACCTTTTTACCTTGTCTATTTCTGTCTATATCTGTATGTACTGTAACTATCTGCTTGTGCATTGTGCCAGCTGTAAATATAAGCTTCATTCAAATTTCCAGAGCCACCTGAGTCTAGTCTGGGGGATTTCTAAAGTGTGGGGGGTGGGGGACACCCAAACCATCACAGGCTGGGTGCTAGGTTGGACTGGCTAAGCTTGGAGGTCTCTTCCAACCTGGTTGATTCCATGATTTTGCTTGACCTGTTTTGTTCTCATTTCAACCATTACACCACAGCATCCTTCAGAGACCTTAGATCCATCAATCAGCACAGAGCAGCCACACTGACAAAGAACAGAAGTTGGGAAGTTCTATATTCAGAAGCTATAATGCCAGAGAAACCACCAGGCTGTTTTCTCTCCTGACCTTCTTCCATGTGAGCAAGACCTCAGCTATTCTTTCTTTCCTCCTGATAAGTTTCCTACTTAATCACTGCAGAGTCACTTCTCAATTTCATTTTGACCATCGGAGCAGATTTGCTGCTGCGATTCTCTCACTCAAAGATGTTTTGAGCATCTGTCATGTGGTTTGGTTCTGTTTTCAAAGTTATCAATACCAAAATTGCAGGGCACCATATTCACCCTTATCAGCATCTCATCTGGAAATAAAACCACTTCCTTTCCTCTTCTGGCTAATTTATTGAGGTAGAAAATCTGAAGGCTGTGATTTGATTTTTCTCTCCGTGTCATCGCACCGGAAACTTACTCTGCGCCGTCCTTCCACACACTTAGTTAGCACTTTCCAACATGTAGTCATTTCTCCTCATTAAGGTCTGGATTCCTTAATTTAAATGTACTTCTGATGTCAAAATGCACCTGAATTAAAATGCTTCTGTTACTAAAACTGTTACATATGGTTGCCTGGTGTTGTGGCAGGCCTGACAGCCCAAAATAGGCTTACACATGTCATGCCTTGCCTAGGCATGTTTTTCTGCTCCACCAGAGAGGCAAGCATGGGAAAAGGGGCACAAAAGGACTTGGAGCCACTGAGTCTGGCCTGCCCAGGGTCCTGTGGTAAGAGACACACACTTAGCTTGTGCCTGCCCAGTGCAAGGCCTGTGCTGTTCCCAAATTAGGCAAAAACAAGCCTGTGGCTTTGCCTAATACAGTATGGTTTGGCTAACTGCCACCCTGATTGGCTATTCTTGTGTCCAAAGGGCAATTAATCTTGGCCCACATTGATAAAAGGAGATATGCAGGTGAACAATCTGCTTTGCTTCCCTGCTCTTTGCCTGCTCTCTCTGCTGTGCCCAGCCCTGCTGCTATTGCACACTGCCTTACTGCTTGCCTGCTAAACTCCACTGCCGCGAGTTACCAGGAGCAGACCCTGGATGCCTGCACATGATCAGCCTGTGTGGCCAGCTGACACCGTGCTGAGACTGCACCACATCCTGCCTCTGCTCCTGAAGGTCCTGCTTAGAATCCCTGGACAGAGATTGCCCAGAAGCAGCCAGGAGACAAGGTTTGTCTGCATGCTGTCCCCAGGAGCCAGGAAGATCCAAGCCTCAATCTCCAACAAGACAGAGTCCCCTGGAAGCATTTGGGCACTGTCTGGACTGTGGCCAGCCCCCCTGAGGGTAATAATAATCATCTGTGAGTAAATGCTTCAATGCCTCTCTGTAATTCTCTACTGCCTTCTGTCACAGAGCAGAAAGAGCTTGAGCCCAGCTACTCCTCAAGCAGCATATTGACTGCAAGCGGCGTTCGACCGCAGAGCCTCTTCCAGTTCAATTACTGTTCATATATTTTGCTGGTTATTACTAGATCCAGATATTATCCATAGAAAGTTTCCATGACCATGTAAGAACTGAAATATTATTAAAATTAGTGGTCAGGGCTGGCAGAGTCCTGAGCATCAAAATTAATAAACAACATTAATTTTGGAAAATATCATCTCGCATCAACTGATTTCCCCTCCGCAACACCTGGAGAGTTTAGTTTCACAAGGGTGCAAGGCTACCTTACCACCTCCCTTAGAAGACAACTCCTTGTGGACAATGCTATTTTAAGCTTTCCAGTCAGTGCCATTGAATAGCATTTTAACCAAGGTGGGTTTGTATTTAAAAGACCAAGTGAGAGAAGTCACAGGAACAGAGAATGTTAGGGGTTGTGAGTGACCTCTGAAGAGCTTCCAGTCCAACCCCCCTGCCACAGCCAGATCAGAGAATTCAGCACAGGAACACATCCAGGCAGTGTGGGAATGGCTCCAGAGAAGGAGACTCCACAACCTCTCTAGGCAGCCTGTGCCAGGGCTCTGTCACCCTTACACTCTAGGAGTTCTTCTTTATGTTGAGGTAGAACCTCCTGGGCTGCAGTTTCCATCTCTTGTGCCTATGCCAGGGCATAAGTGAGCAGAGGCTGCCCCTGTGCTTTCCTGCCTGACCCCCAGCCCTCATCTGTTTATATGGAATGCTGAGGTGAAAGCTTCTCTGTTCCAGTTTGGATTCATTGCTCCTTGGCTTATTGCTGCTGACCACCCAAAAGAGCTTGGCCCTCTCCACTTGACACCCACCCCTCAGATATTTGTACACACTTCTCAGATCCCCTCTCAGCCTTCTCTTCTCCAGGCTGGGACAGGGCTTTGGCTGAAGTGGAAGGTCACCAAACACACATGGTGGCTAAGCAGTGACCCCCATGGGTTTTCTGTGTGGTCAAAAGGAACAACTAGGGAAGGAGACAGGTTTCAACCATTCCTCCTGCTGGCCATTGGGCCCTTTGTAGCACACTCTAACACTGCACAGCACCTCCACCCCCTCACATGCTGCCAGAAGGAAGAGGTGAAGGCCAAAACACATCTCAGAGCACACAATGAATACAGCACACACAAAATAAGGCAGAAGATTACTTTTTAATATCTCCCATTCCAGGTTACCCTCAAGAATGGAACCACAAGAAGCATACAATCTCCCCCTCCTATCATAATTTCCATAGGTAGGAGAGCTAAGGGGAGGGGTAGCCAACATACAATGGAATCTACATTCCAACAGCACAATCCCCATGAAAGGAAAAGGGATGCAGGTTGGTTTCTTCTGACCTATACGTGGCTTAGTCACTGACATTTCTGCCCTTGCCACAGAAAGAAAAGAACAGTTCTTGAGTTCAGCTCCTCAGGTTGAGCTCTGCAAGATGAGAGGAACCCCAGGGCTTTATGGATGGCAGTAGCAATGTATTTATGCAGGTTTGACTACATCGCAGAGGTCTTTTCCAGCCTGGTTAATTCTGTGAGTCCAGCAGAAGTGCCTGGGAACTTGCAGTGGGACAGGAATTTGAATGCTTCCTTCTCTCAGCCAAGTTTATCACTTTCCTGACTGTGGTGATGGCTGCTGGAGTCTCTTGGGGGAAGAAAAATGCAGACATTGGAAGTCTCATTCTCCAGGGCTAGCATTTTGTCACTTCTTAGAGAATCAACCAGGTTGGAAGAGACCTCCAAGCTCATCCAGCCCAACCTAGCACCCAGCCCTATCCAGTCTAGACCATGGCACTAAGTGCCTTATACAGGCTTTGCTTCAACACCCCCAGAGACGGTGACTCCACCACCTCCCTGGGCAGCCCATTCCAATGCCAATCACTTTCTCTGGCAACAACTTCCTCCTAACATCCAGACCTCCCCCAGCACAACTTGAGGCTGTGTCCCCTTGTTCTATTGCTGGTTGCTGGGGAGAAGAGACCAACCCCAGCTGGCTACAGTCTCCCTTCAGGTGGTTGTAGACAGAGGTGAAATTGCTTCTTTTTTGCCTTAAAGAAAACTGATTCTTAGTCTTAAAGCACAGTTTAGCTAGTGGAGAAGTAAGCATCTTGCTGCTGTGTGTCCACCCGTGAAAGCCCTCTTGGAATCACAGAATGTTTTACGTTGGAAGGGACCTCAAAGCTCAGCCAGTTCAAACCCCTCACCATGGGCAGGGACACCTCCCATCAGAACAGGTCTCTCGAGGCCTCATCCAACCTGGCCTTGAACACCTCCCTGGGCAACCTGTGCCAGTGTCTCACCACCCTCACTACAAACAACTTCTAACATCCACTTCTAATCTCCCCTCCACCACTTCAAACCCATTCCTCCTCATCTCGCCATGAGAAGACCTTGTCAATAGTCCCTCCCCAGCCCTCCTGGAGCCCCCTTCAGATCCTGGAAGGCCACTCCAAGGTCTCCTCGAAGCTTTCTCTTCTCCAGGCTGCAGAGCCCCAACTCTCTCAGCCTGTCCTCATAGCAGAGCTGCTGCAGCCCTCTGAGCATCTTGGTGGCCTCCTCTGGACTGGCTCCAGCACTTCCATGTCCTTCTTGTGTTGGGGGCTCCAGAACTGCACAGAGCACTCTTCCAAGAGGAGAACCTAATGTCAGGATCAATAGTCCCAGGGGTGGGACTGGCGACTCCAATGTCTAGGATACAGGAGCAAAACAACCATTCGGCAGTTGGCATCAGTGCCTGCAGGGAAACAGCAAAGGGGTATCACCAGCGGCTCCTGTGCCACCTAGAGATTAGTCACTTCCCTTCCAAAATCACAAGCCCCGGTACTGGCTGCCGATTCCTGCGGTCCCAGAGAGCAGCAAAGCTTTCGGAAGCCGTTCAGAAGTTAACCTCCCGTGAAGCACGGAGGAGTGCCTCACTTGTGACCCTGCACTGCCACCCTGTGGTCAAAGGCTTCCACTGCGCCTTGCCTCTTCCCTGCGTCTCACTTCTCCGTTGCTTGGGTTGCTGGATTTTTTTTTTCTTTTGCCCTTCCCTTCCTCCCCTTTAGCCTTTACTTTCATTTTCTTTATCTAGTTGGGCTCACAGGATGTCAGGGGTTGGAAGGGACCCATGGAGATCATCCAGTCCAACCCTCCTGCCCGAGCAGGACAATCCTATCTAACACAGATCACAGAGGAACACATCCAGACAGGCCTTGAAAGCCTCCAGAGAAGGAGACTCCACAACCTCTCTGGGCAGCCTGTGCCAGTGCTCTGGCACCCTTACAGCAAAGACGTTCCCCCTTGTGTTGAGGCAGAACCTCCTGTGCTGCAGCTTACACCCATTGCTCCTGGTCCTATCCCAGTGAGCAGAGCCTGTCCCCCCATTCCTGGCAGCCTTCAGATACTTATAAACATTTATTAAATCCCCTCTGTCTTCTCTTCTCCAGACTAAAAAGCCCCAGGTCCCTCTCCACGGGACTGCTTTCCTCCTCAAGGGTTGGAAGCTTATCCAGTCCAACCCCCTCACCAGAGCAGGTGCAAGACAGTGCTCAAAAACAAGCTCCCAGACTGGGGGGCATGACCTGGGCAGTAGATTTAGACCTTCATCCCCCTGGGAACAAACCCATCTCTTGCCCAACCAAGCCACAGAGCATCTGAAGAATTGCAGCCTGCAGCCAGAATGGTGTGAAAGGAGATTGCTTAGGGCACAGGAAAATGAGCACAGCTTGAAGCAGAAGCACACAGGGCTTGAGAGAACAATTCATAACAACCCCTGGCTGCCAAGCAGCTTCCAAAAGTACAGCCCTGAACCACAGCACAGTCATCAGGTGTCCTGAGCTGGCCTCACACAGTCAGGACCTCAGCTGGCCCTGAAGGAAGGAAGCCAGGTTGAGCTCAGGTACAGACCAAAGCAGAGCTTCAGCCCTCTGACATCAAAGAGTGCCAACGAGCTCCGAGTCTGAGGCCATTGCCCTTGGTAGGGAATCTCAGACATTGCCTCCCTGCTCATTCAGTGCTCCTCAAAGCCTCTCACAGATGCACCCCTGGCATTTTAACAGCTTCACAAGAGAGCAGAAGGAAGCAGCCAAACAGAGAGGAGCTCAGCCAGCACCCGTGGGTGGTGTTAAATTGACCATCAAGCCTAGCCCTGTCAACCGGGGGGCCACACCAGGCCCCCCGGCCTTTGATCCCCTCCACCAGTCACCCAGTGGGCACCATGGGCACTCACCTCTGATCCTGGGAGGAGGATCCTCTGCCCAGTTGGGCAAGCTTGGGGCTGCTGCCTTTCCTGGGGCCCATTATAAAGGGGAGTGGGCAGGGAGGGCAAAGTGGTCACACCTGGGCTGGGAGGAGACTCCCACAGCACCCAGGTGCTCCACAAAGTGAATCCCTCTACCCTTGTTGGTTCAAGCTCTCACCCCCTCCTTTGGGGCTGGCTCTGCTGCTGTCCCATGTCCCCAGACTGCTTTGTACCCCCTGTTTGGGATGGTTTGGCTCCTTTGGACATCTGATTTGCTTTGCATTGACATTAGAGATGTTTTCATGTAAGTGACCTGTGCTAAATGTATCTGCTGCACTGTAGTTGATTTGTTGATGAGTTAATTTTGCTAATGAGCAGCTGTGGTGATCAGTAACAGCAGACACCTCCTCCTGTTTCCATGGAACCTCCTGTGCCTCAACTCCCACCCACTGCCCCTTGGCCTGGCCCTGGGCATCACCCAGCAGAGCCTGGCTCCAACCTCTTGGCATTGACCTCTTACATATTTATAACCATTCCTGAGGTGCCCCCTCAGTCTCCTGCCCTCCCAGCAGCACAGCCCCAGCTCCCTCAGGCTCTCCTCAGAAGGAAGATGTTCAACTTCCTAAATCATTTTTGTGACTCTGTGCTCTCAAGCAGCTCCCTGTCCTTTTGCTGCAGATCCCTTCAGGGCAGAACACAACCACCTCTGCTTTTCACAGAACCACAGAAACATCCAGCTTGGAAAAAACCCTCAGAATCACCATGTCCAACTTGTAACCCTACTCAACAAGATTGTTTTGCACAGGAACCAACGCAGGGGAAGTGAAGGCAGTCAAAGAGCTGCTCCAGCTGATGCCCTCAGGTAAATTGCAACAGCTTGTACAATGTACTCCTCCCCTGTAACCCATCTCAGAAAACAGATTGGACACAGTGTTAGGGAAAGCCTCAGGGAGGGGGGATCGAAGGTGTGTGTGTGTGGAATAGAGCTGAGCTCTGCTGTGCCTTGCTGCATGGCAGGTCTGTGGTGAGCTGAGCAAGCAGGCACAGCAGGCTGAAGAGACTTCCTGTTTTTCATACAGGTTTCACAGAACCATGGAATCAACCAGATTGGAAGAGACCTCCAAGCTCAGCCAGTCCAACCTAGCACCCAGCCCTATCCAGTCAACCAGACCATGGCACTAAGTGCCTCAGCCAGGCTTTGCTTGAACACCTCCAGGGACGGTGACTCCACCACCTCCCTGGGCAGCCCATTCCAATGCCAATCACTCTCTCTGCCAACAACTTCTTCCTAACATCCAGCCTAGTCCTCCCCTGGCACATCTTGAGGCTGTGTCCTCTTGTCCTGTCCCTGGTTGCCTGGCAGCAGAGCCCAACCCCACCTACCTACAACCTCCCTTCAGGTAGCTGTAGAGAGCAATGAGCTCTGCCCTGAGCCTCCTCTTCTGCAGGCTGCACACCCCCAGCTCCCTCAGCCTCTCCTCACAGGGCTGTTCTCCGGGCTCCTCACCAGCTTCTCATCCACCAGCACCCCCAAGTCCCTCTCCCCAGAGCTGCTCTCAAGCCAGTCCCTGCCCAGCCTATATCAGTGCTTGGGATTGCCTTGACTCAGGTGCAGGACCTTGCACTTGCTCTTGTTGAACCTCATGAGGTTGGTTTGGGCCCAGCTCTGCAGCCTGTCAAGGTCCCTCTGGATGGATCCCTTCCCTCCAGCTGTCAGCAGCAGCACACAGCTTGGTGTTGTAGGCAGTCTTGCTGAGGCTGCACTCAGTGCCACTGTCCATGTCAGCAAACAGTTTAAACAGTCTGAGACAAGTGTTGCTAACTCAAACTGCAAGTCCTTTTATGCACAAGGACCTTCCTCAGAAGCAGAATCACAGAAGAGTCACAGAATCAGTGATGCTGGACAACACCTCTGAGATCATCAAGTCCAGCCTAAATATACTGCCACTTGAATCAAACATAAGGAAAACAGAAGAGCCTAAACCTTGCCAACAGCTCTGAGAGCAAGTGATGGCAGTCACCAGTTCCTGCTGGAGGTGAGCTGAATTGATTTGCAACTAGAAGAAACTGCTTAGCTGTACACAAAAGGCTCAGTTCTACTCTGCTGACTCAGAGCAATCTGCTGCTCAAACACACAGCCCAACACTTCAGAGGAGGTATTTTTCCAGTGCTCAAGACCTCTGTTTACAATCAGAGCACCCACTCTGTGCCCTGCACTTACCAACACAGGCACATGTGTGTGTGCATCTCCTTGGTGGAGCAGAAGTGAGGACACACCTTGAGTATTGTGTCAGTTTTGGGCACCTCAGTACTAGAGAGATGTGAAGGTACTGGAGCCAGTGCAGAGGAGGGCAAAGAAGCTGGGGAAGGGCCTGGAGAATAAATCTGATGAGGAACAACTGAGGGAGCTGGGGATGGTTAGTGTGAAACAGAGGAGGCTGAAGGCAGACCTCATGGCTGTCCACAGCTACCTGGAAGGAGGTTATGGAGGGGCTGATGCTGGTCTCTTCTCACAGGTCATTAGTGACAGAACAAGAGGGAATGGCCTCAAGCTGCCACTGGGTGGGTTTAGATTGGACATTAAGAAATAATTTTTCCTGGCAAGTGTGGGCAGGCATTGGAATGAGCTGCCCAGAGAGTGCTTGAGGCTATGGTTTAGGCTGCACCTTGTAGAGTAGGGATATGGGTGCTTCTGTGACTTCACCATGCCCACAGCACTCAAAGCAGTTATCTCTAAGCAGGGTTGTGCTACCTGCAGAAGTGACCCACACACACCTTGAGTGCTGTGTCCAGTTCTGGGCTCCTCAATTCAAGAGAGATGTTGAGGTGCTGGAAGGTGTCCAGAGAAGGGCAACAAGGCTGGTGAGGGGCCTGGAACACAAACCCTATGAGGAGAGGCTGAGGGAGCTGGGGGTGTGCAGCCTGCAGAAGAGGAGGCTCAGGGCAGAGCTCATTGCTGTCTACAACTACCTGAAGGGAGGCTGTAGCCAGGTGGGGTTGGGCTCTGCTGCCAGGCACCGAGGGACAGGACAAGAGGGCACAGCCTCAAGCTGCACGAGGTAAGGTTCAGGCTGGATGTTAGGAGGAAGTTGTTGGCAGAGAGAGTGATTGGCATTGGAATGGGCTGCCCAGGGAGGTGGTGGAGTTGCCGTCCTTGGAGGTGATTGAAAGAAGTATGGATGAGGCACTTGGTGCCATGGTTTAGGTAATTAGAAGGGTTAGGTGATAGGTTGGACTCAATGACCTCAGAGGTCTTTTCCAACCTGATTAGTTCTGTTACTGTGTGACAGACACAGGGAGGTCCAAGCACTCTTGGCTGTGCACAAGCTAGCCCCACTGCTCAGCTCCCTGCAGCCAGATCTAACCTCACTGCAATGAGTTTAGGAGACAGCAGCAAGCCTAAGACTGCCAGCCCCAGAAAGGCTGTCCAAAAGTTGGGCAAACTGAGACAGAGGCAGCTGCCTTTTGCTCTCCTTGGAGCAATGTTGCTCCCGAGAGCCAGCTTCCTGCATGTACAGCTTTCCAAACAGGAATTTCTTGTTTAAGGTTTGGGTTTCTCCCACTTAGAATCATAGAATTGTCAGGGACTTCAAGGATCATCTAGTTCCTACCGCCCTGCAATGGACAGGGACACCTCACACTAGATCAGGTTGCTTAGAGCCCCATCCAGCCTGGAACCTTATGGAAAAGAGATTTTAGCCTTTCTTTGCCTAGAAAACCTGGGAAGTAAATACACATAGAGTAGGATCATGGAATCATGGAACGGTTTAGGTTGGAAGGTACTTCAAAGATGATCTAGCTCCAACCCCCTGCCTTGGGCAGGTACACCACCCACTAAACCAGGTCGCTCAGGGCCTCAATAGCTGTGTCTGTCTTGTCTCCATTCAGCTTTCTGAGCAGAAGCTGGGGTCATCCAGTTCAGCCTAAGCTGCTGAGATGCCAAAATACCAGAGAGTCTATCAGGCTGGCTGGAATCAGAAAGCAGCAGAAACTTCTGGAGCAACATTGTTCTCTGTGACCACTTGGGGTCAGTTCTGCAGATCCAACAGAAGTTGACAGCTCAAATATTTCATGAATGTTTTTTTTTCTGGAGACATCCTCTGTTCACTGCTAGGTCTTCAGAGTGCTCTTTATCTTACATCCTTTGCTTGTCTCCACCTTATACAGTACCGAATGTCCATCTCAACCTGGATCCCTGTTATCCTTTAGCATATCCTTTAGAATCTCTGCTCCCAGGATCTGAAGGGGCCTACAAAAAAGCTGGGGAGGGACTTTTTAGGCTACCAGGGAGTGACAGGACTAGGGGGGATGAAGTGAAGTGGGAGATGGGTAGGTTCAGGCTGGATGTGAAGAGGAAGTTGTTCAGCATGAGAGTGGTGACAGCCTGGAATGGGTTGCCCAGGGAGGTGGTTGAGGTCCCATCCCTGGAGGTGCTTAAGGCCAGGCTGGATGAGGCTCTGGCCAGCCTGATCTACAATAGAGTAAAATCAGCCAGGTTGGAAGAGACCTCCAGTATCATCCAGCCCAACCTATCACCCAGCCCTATCCAATCAAGGAGCCAAACCATCCCAAACAGGGGGTACAAAGCAGTCTGGGGACAAGGGACAGCAGCAGAGCCAGCCCCAAAGGAGGGGGTGAGAGCTTGAACCAACAAGGGTAGAGGGATTCACTTTGTGGAGCACCTGGGTGCTGTGGGAGTCTCCTCCCAGCCCAGGTGTGACCACTTTGCCCTCCCTGCCCACTCCCCTTTATAATGGGCCCCAGGAAAGGCAGCAGCCCCAAGCTTGCCCAACTGGGCAGAGGATCCTCCTCCCAGGATCAGAGGTGAGTGCCCATGGTGCCCACTGGGTGACTGGTGGAGGGGATCAAAGGCCGGGGGGCCTGGTGTGGCCCCCCGGTTGACAGGGCTAGGCTTGATGGTCAATTTAACACCACCCACGGGTGCTGGCTGAGCTCCTCTCTGTTTGGCTGCTTCCTTCTGCTCTCTTGTGAAGCTGTTAAAATGCCAGGGGTGCATCTGTGAGAGGCTTTGAGGAGCACTGAATGAGCAGGGAGGCAATGTCTGAGATTCCCTACCAAGGGCAATGGCCTCAGACTCGGAGCTCGTTGGCACTCTTTGATGTCAGAGGGCTGAAGCTCTGCTTTGGTCTGTACCTGAGCTCAACCTGGCTTCCTTCCTTCAGGGCCAGCTGAGGTCCTGACTGTGTGAGGCCAGCTCAGGACACCTGATGACTGTGCTGTGGTTCAGGGCTGTACTTTTGGAAGCTGCTTGGCAGCCAGGGGTTGTTATGAATTGTTCTCTCAAGCCCTGTGTGCTTCTGCTTCAAGCTGTGCTCATTTTCCCGTGGCCTCCACTGGAGGGTTATGACAATGGTGAGTGGACTGGAGCACTGTTTGATGAGGAGAGGCTGAGAGATCTGGGGCTGCTTAGTCTGGAGAAGACTGAGAGGGGATTTAATCAATGTCTATAAATATCTGAGGTGGGGACAGGCTCTGCTCACTTCCTGCCTGGGACAGGACAAGGAGCAGTGGATGGAAGCTGCAGCACAGGAGGTTCCAGCTCAACACAAAGGGAAACTTCTTGTCTGTAAGGGTCCCAGAGCACTGGCACAGGCTGCCCAGAGAGGTTGTGGAGTCTCCTTCTGTGGAGCCTTTCCAGACCTGTCTGGATGTGTTCCTGAGCTAGGTTGTATGGCCCTGCTCTAGTAGGGGGGGTTGGACTTGATGATCAACTTGGGTCTTTTCCAACCCCTGACATCTTTTGAGCCTGTGACAAGGTTCTTGCACAGAGTAAAGGAGCAAGGTCTTCTGAGAAGAGGGGATGCAGGGACAGAAACACTGAGCTACAGGCTGCATACTTTGACTCTCTCCCCCCCCCCAATCCAACACGGTGAGGTGCAGTGAAGCCTTGTTCTCTTAGCAGCCACATAGCTGTCTTGGATAAGACTCAGCTCAAGCCTGGAATATTCATACTGAAATGTTTGCATAGAGATGTTGACACATGAGCTCAGAAGGTATTTTGGTTGCCTCCATAGAGACACTTCTTGTTGCCTGTGATGCTACAGGGAATCTGAGAAAACAACAAAGAACTGGCAGACTCAACACAGAATCTCCCCATGGAGGCCTGGAGGAGTACTCTGGAGTACCTGGTTTGGAATGAAGAATCTATCAGCAACCTGGCCATGTCCAGGGGTGTTTAACCCCTGATAGAGTCCAAGCCTCTCAGAAATAATTTCATTTGCTGAGTGACTCTGAATGGGATGGGCAGGCACTGACTATGCTGACCAGGTCTCCACAAAGGGGCCTTTAGGCACTCAACTCACATGCAGATGCCTAAATCTAGACCATTTAGACTTATAGCCCTTGCCCTCTCAAGAAAAGTGAGAGGCAAAAGCTGTGCACGTCCAACAGAATCACAGAACTGTCAGGGTCAGAAGGGACCTCAAAGATCAGCCAGTTCCAACCCCCCCCCTGCCATGGGCAGAGACACCTCACACTAGAGCAGGTTGCTCAGAGCCACATTGAGCCTGACCTTAAAAGCATTCAGGGATTGAGGCTCCATCACCTCCCTGGGCAATGTACTCTGTCACCTTGAGCTGAGCTACTTCCAGAGGCATCCTCTGCAACAGGAAGACCAAAAACTACCTGCAGTGAACTGGAATTGTTATTGATTCCCTTGTGCCAGATAGGAAGCTTCTTACTAGAGTATTTTAAACTCAAATCAAGGGAATAAATCCAGAAAAGTTATTTCCCTACAAACAGGATCACAGAATGTGATGGAATCTGTGGGCTGGAAGGGACCTCCAAAGCTCAGCCAGTCCAACCCCCATGCCAGAGCAGCATAACCTACAGCAGATCACACAGGAACACATCCAGGCAGCTCTTGAAGATCTCCAGAGAGGGAGACTCCACAACCGCCCTGGGTAGCCTCTTACAGGGTTCTGTCACCCTCACAGGGGAAACATTTTCCTCCTGTTTCCATGGAACTTCCTATGCCTCAGCTCCCACCCATTGCCCCTTGTGCCGGCACTGGGCATCACCCAGCAGAGCCTGGCTCCAGCCTCCTGGCACTCACCTTCATAACCACTCCTGAGGTCCCCCCTCAGGCTCCTCCTCTCCAAGCAGCACAGGAAGATGTTCCACTGCCTTCAGCATCTTTGTGGCTCTGCGCTGGACTCATCAAGCAGTTCTATGTCCTCCTTGAACTGCGATGATCTCCTTAGCCCCGTGGCATCACTGTGTGCCAGGCCAGACTCTTTCTGGTGTGCACATGGAGTTTAACAAAGGAGATGATTGAGTGGCTGCAGTGCTCCTCTGCCAGGGCCCAGTCCCAGGTTGCTACCTGAGTGTATTCCAGAGAGGCTTGCTTGGTCCTGCTCCTAATCTGCTTCTTGTGCTGATGTTAAGAAAGCAGCTGACAGTCTGCATAACTAATCTGAGACTGCTTCATACATTTCCCCCTCTGTCAGGTCCTTGCCCCTCCTGGAGGTGCAGTCAGAGCTAGCACAGTGGTTTTTAAAACAAATATCTGTCTTGGAAGTAGAAGAGGGAATGGATTCCAAGTAGTTCCAGGAAGCACAGGCTTGTTTTGGGTCTGTGATGGCAAAAAGTTAATGCCCTGTGAAGCAACAGAGAGGTATTTAAAAGCAGCTCAGCTTGGCTGCACCGTAAGCTGACTTCTGAAGGTGGATGCCAAATGATTGTAGCTGCTGGGGCCATGGCAAAAGGAACTGTCAACATTTATTGTTGTTGCCTTTGTTTTCTTTTGATAGTTCTTTGGGGTTTTTAATTTCTGGGGGGGGGGGGTGTTTGGTCCTTGTTTGGTTTAAAACTCATCTCAACAGCAGTGTGCTTACAGGAGGTTTAAATAGGTTTGAGAGGGAGTTCAGAATTCCTGTGTAATTCAATGGAATGCCAAGCCAGAAACACTGCCAGTACTGGGAGAGTCAGTATGAACTTGAGCAAACAGTGAATATGCTCAGAAAAGGAAGAGAAAAATCCATTGGTTAGCAGCTGTCCTCCTGCTGCTGCAGCTTTGAGAATCACAGCACTGTCAGGGCTGGAAGGGACCTCAACAATCAGCCAGTTCCAACCCCCCTAACATAGGCAGGGACACCCCACATTAGATCAGGTTGCTCAGAGCCACATCTACCCTGGCCTTTAAAACCTCCAGGGATGAGGCTTCTACCACCTCCTTGGGCGAGCTATTCCAGAGTCTCACAGAACTCATAGATTCAACCATGTTTGAAGAGACCTCCAAGCTCATCCAGTCCAACTTAGCACCCAGCCCTAGCCAATCAACCAGACCATGGCACTAAGTGCCTCATGCAGTCTTTTCTTGAACACCTCTAGGGATGGCAACTCTGCCTCCCCAGGCAGCCCATTCCAATGCCAATCACTCTCTCTAGGAAAAACTTCCTGTTGTAGCAGGCCTGCCAGGCCCAAAATAGAATCACAGAATCAACCAGGTTGGAAGAGACCTCCAAGCTCATCCAGTCCAACCTAGCACCCAGCCCTATTCAGTCAACTAGACCATGGCACTAAGTACCTCATCCATCCTGCCTTGCCCAGGCACGTTTTTCTGCTCCATGAGAGAGGCAAGACTGGGAAAAAAAACACAAAAGAACTTGGAGCCACTGAGTGCAAGGACTCTGGCCTGCCCAGCCTCCTGTGGTACACAAGGTACACACACTTAGCTTGTGCCTCCCTTATGCAAGGCCCATGCTTTTCCCAAATTTGGGTAAAAGCAAGCCTGTGGCTTTGCCTAATATGGTAAGGTTTGGCTAACTGCCATTCTGAGTGGCTGTTCTGTGTCCAAAGGGCAATTAATCTTGGCCCACATTGATAAAAGGAGATGATGCAGGTGAACAAGCTGCTCTCTGCTGTGCTCAGCCATGTTCTGCCATTGCCAACTGCCTTACTGCTTGCCTGCTAAACTCCACTGCCGTGAGTTACCAGGAGCAGACCCTGGATGCCTGCACGTGATCAGCCTGTGTGGCCAGCTGACACCATGCTGAGACTGCACCACGTCCTTCCACTGCACCACATCCTGCCTCTGCACCTGGAAGTCCTGCTCAGAAGCCCTGGACATACACAAATGGTCCAGAGAAGCCAGCAGACAAGGTCAGAGGTTGTCTGCCTCCTTTGCCCAGAAGCCTGGGAAGAATCAATTCTCAACAGCCAACAAGACAGAGTCCCCTGCAAGTGTTTGGGTCTGTGGCTAGCCCCTGTGAGTCGGGTAATAGTAATTTGTGAGTAAATGCTTAAATGCCTCTTTGTAATTCTCCACTGCCTTCTGCCATAAGCAGGAAGAGCTCCTTGAGTCCATCCAGTGGACAAGAGGTGTATTGACCGCAAGCGGCATTTGACCGCTGGAATTTTCTCTTCCAGGTCAGTTAATGTTTATATACCTTGCTGGTTGTTGCTAGATCTAGCTATAATCCATAGAATGTCTCCATGGCTGTGGAAAAAAACACAATATTATTAAAATTAGTGGTTGGGGGTGGTGAGTTCTGAATAACAAAATTAATAAACAATATTAGGTTTGGAAAAAATATCCTCTCGCATCAATTAATTTCCCCTTTGTAACACTACCTCCTGACATCCAGCCTGAATCTACCCATTTCTAGCTTTACTCCACTCCCCCCAGTCCTATCACTATATGACAGCATAAAAAGTCCCTCCCTAGCTTTCTTGTAGCCCCCTTCAGATACTGAAAGGTCCCAATAAGGTCAACTTGGAGCCTTCTCTCCAGACTGAACCTAAGTCCCTCAGTCACTCCTCACAGCAGAGCTGCTTCAGCCCTCTGATCGTCCTCATGGCCCTTCTCTGGACACCTTCCAACCTGCTCAGATCCTTCTTGTAATAACGGCTCCAGAACCTGGATGCAGTACTCCAGGTGGGGTCTCACCAGAGCAGGGTAGAGGGACAGAATCCCCTCCCTCCCCCTGCTGCCCACACTTATCTTGATGCAGCCCAGGCTCTGGTTGTGTCTCTGGGCTGCAAGTGCATGCTGACAGCCCACACTGAGCTTCTCATCCACCAGCACCCCCAAGTCCCTCTCCCCAGGTCTGCTCTCAAGCCTGCCCAGCCTGTATCAGTGCTTGGGATTGTCCTGATCTAGAGGCATGACCCTGCACTTGTTGAACCTCATGAGGCTAGCTTGGGCCCAGCTCTACAGCCTGTTAAGGTCCCTCTGATGAATCCCTTCCCTCCAGCTGTTAGCAGCAGCACTGCTTGGTGTTGTTGAACTTGCTGAGGCTGCCTCAATGCCACTGTTCATGCCACCAATGAAGATGCTAAACAAGACTGGTCCCAGTACTGGTAGTGTTCTGACACTGGCTGTGCCCCTGAGTTTTGCACCTGGGGAGGGGTCACAGTGCTTGTTTCTAAACCTTTGCAGAGGGTAATGTAGGTTTCTGTCACTCAGGCAGTGAACACCACTGTGTTACATGTCCAAGTGACAGCTGAGGGGAAAATGGCTCTGCAAGGAACAGAGCAACACAGCAGCCAGTCTCTATCTCAGCAATAGCCTCTGCCCTACACAGAGCTTGCTCACTGTACTTTGTGCTACTATAGCACACTTGCTTTCCTACAGCTGTTCTGCATGACTTGGCCAAAAATACAATGCTCAAGCCATAGTCTGTAGTTCATAGATGTGTTGCTTGTGGCCACGTTTAGGCCTTTCACCAACCAGGCTGTGTGAGCCAGTTGCAGGCAAGAAGGTGTAAATTTGCTTTAGCACAGATCAAAGGATGTTAGGGGTTGGAAGGGACCTCTGGAGATCTTCCAGTCTGACCCCCCTGCCACAGCAGGACCAGAAAGTCTAGCACATCCAGACAGGACTTGAAAGTCTCCAGTAGAAGGAGACTCCACAACCTCTCTGGGCAGCCTGTGCCAGGGCTCTGTCACCCTTACACTCAAGAAGTTCTCCCTTGTGTTGAGGTGGATCCTCCTGTGGAACTCACACGGGTCTGAGGCTCCCCATGGAGGAGCCCAGAGGATCTGGTGGTGTCCCAGGGTGACTGTGTGGCTGAGTGCCACTGTGCAGAGTGCCTGACACCAGGTCTGGTTGATGTCCTCTGGCATGGTGAAAGTTTCTGCCTGAGGCTGCTCTGGAGGGTAAAACTGGTGACTGGTGCCTTTGCTGGAGTAGCTCTTACAGAGAGTAGTAGTTCCTGCCTGAGCAGGCTTCACAGAAACATTCTGGCTGGAAAAGACCTCCAGGATCACCAAGTCCAACCTATCTCCCTACACTACAAAATTCACCCTTAAACTATATCCTCAAGCACCACAGCCAAACGAGTTTTAAACACATTCAGGGTTAGTGACTCCACCACCTCCCTGGGCAGCTCATTCCAATCCCTGACCACTCTTGCCAGGAAAAAATGTTTCCTAATGTCCAGTCTAAACCTACCCAGGGACAGCTTGAGGCCATTCCCTCTTGTTCTGTCACTAATGACCTGTGAGAAGAGACCAGCACCAACCTCTCCACAACCTCTTTTCAGGTAGCTGTAGAGAGCCATGAGGTCTGCCCTCAGCCTCCTCTGTTTCACACTACCCATCCCCAGCTCCTTCAGTCTCTCCTCATCAGATTTATTCTCCAGGCCCTTCCCCAGCTTCCTTACCCTCCTCTGCACTGGCTGCAGCACCTACAATTCCAACTGGTGCTCCTGAAGTACATCTGAATGGCAAAGCTATCAACTAGACAAACTGCTGGACCACTTGTGAAATAAAGAAGCTCTACTTTGGCCTCAGTGTAAGCATAAGTTGTTCCTCCTGCAGCACCTCCTTGCCCAACAAATCATCAGATAGGTCCTGTCTGGGATTTTTTCCCTTCCATCAGGTCTGCAGCCTGCTTTTCAGCTCCGCCAGATTAGTGTTGCTGGCATAAGCATTCCAAAGTGAATCACGCAGGTGCTTGGGTTATGACAACCTCAGCTGCAAAATTTCTGGCCCTGAGGCAGTGGAACGACCTCAGTCCTCACTGTGTTCTGATTGTGACATTAAACATCCTCCTATTTCGTTGAGTTTTGTCTGCAGTGAGGTCCTTTCCAAGGGAATGGCTCCATAACGCATTACAAACGCATCAATTAAAGCCTCGCGTGCGCGCCTGAAAAGCACAGGGCAGAGCACTGAGAGGAAATACTCTGGGTTGGAAAAGCTTTTGCTGCACGAGTCAGCTCTATCCATAGAAATGGAGCCTTATAAGTATGTAGGACAAATAGCAATAGGAACCATCTGGGACTCACTCAGCAGTGGGGGAAAAAAGACTGCTAGGCTTGCAAGATCAGCACGCAAGAGTGGCTGCTGATCAGTCACTGCTGCTTAGCAGAGAAAACAAAAGCTTTGAGCACTGGAGCTATTAATAGTTTTCACCTCATCCAAGTGTTGCAAAATGTACCCATTGCCTGAAACCATTAATTCAACAGTTCTTAGGTATGTTCCCAGGCTGCATTTTCGTAATGGATTTAAGCTACAAGAAAGCTGGGGAGGGACTTAGGATGTCAGGGAGTGATAGGACTGGGGGGAATGGAGCAAAGCTGGAAATGGGTAGATTCAGGCTGGATGTTAGGAAAAAGTTCTTCAGCATGAGGGTGGTGAGAGCCTGGAATGGCTTGCCCAGGGAGGTGGTGGAAGCCTCATTGCTGGAGGTGTTTAAGGCCAGCCTGGCTGAGGCTCTGGCCAGCCTGATCTAGTGTGAGGTGTCCCTGCCCATGGCAGGGTCACTGGAACTAGATGATCCTTGTGGTCCCTTCCAACCCTGACTGATTCTGTGGTTCTAAGCTGATCCACATTCACTTACTGCCATGTACTCAATGGCTTAAGGTGCAGACGGAAAGCAGTGACCCTCAGGGGTCAGTACCAGGACCTGTGCTGTTTACTGTTTGCAGCAATGATAATAGGCAGTGGGGTGGAGAGCATCATCAGCAAGTGTGCAGATGACACCAAGATGAGTGGTGCTCAGATGGCAACCAGAGGGACCTGGACAAGCTGGAGAGGTGAGCCCAGGTGAACCTCATGAGGTTCAACAAGAGCAAGTGTAGGGTTCTGCACCTGGGCCAGAACAATCCTCACTGTCAATACAGACTGGGGGAGCTGACGGAAAGCAGCCCTGTGGAAAAGGACTTGGGTGTGCTGATGGAGGAGAAGCTGGACATGAGCAGGCAGTGTGAGCTTGCAGCATGAAGGGCAAATCACAGCCTCAAGATGAGGAAGAACTTCATGAGTGCCCAGAGAGGTTGTGGAGTCTCCTTCTCTGGAGCTTTTCCAGCCCTATCTGGATGTGTTCCTGTGTGACCTGCACTAAATTCTCTGTTCCTGCTGTGGCGGAGGGGGTGGACTGGAAGATCTCCAGAGGTCCCTTGCAATCCCTAACATCCTGTGATCCTGTGAAGACACAAGCAGGGGAGGAACCAGGAGGTCCTGTGTGGTGATGCTGAATGCAGGAGTGTGCCACCTGAGCAGCACCTGTGTGGTTGGCAGTAACACCACAAGGGAAAGCGTTGCAGCCTCATCTGGCAGTAGAGGAACTTGCAAATCAGAACTCACTCCAGGCACAGCCCTAGAGGAACAGAACCACCCATTCTGAAAGCATCCCCAGTTACCATGTGTACCTTTAAATCTCCAGTCACCAAAGCAATTAGAGCATACCATCATTTACCCGGCAGGAGAGGTTCCAGCCAAGGTGAAGGGGCTGGGCTGCCACAGTGTTAACCACAGGGTAAGCTACACCTCCCCTCTTCCTTCATTCTCACTTGCTTGGGATTGTAATTGATGGCAATGGATTGTAATCACCTCTAATTACAAGCTTATTTTGGGGCTAGGAGAATTAACCATAACTCAAATACTGCAATTAAATCCTGAATCATTCCTTCCTGCTGTTGTTTGTCTCTTGTTCAGCACACTAATATACCTCTTCTACAAACTTAGAGACTTTGAACTTCAGGGCTATTTCCCCCCTCCCTGTGAACCCTTTTCCACCTTTCTCTGTCCTTTTTTATTAGTCCAGTTTGTTTAGCAGGATCCTAGAATCATCCTTGGGGTTGGACCAGTGCCACCTTCCATGAAGGACCCCTAGAAATCATAGAATCAGTCAGGGTTGCAAGGGACCACAAGGATCATCTAATTCCAACCCCCCTCACATGGGCAGGGACACCTCACGCTAGATCAGAGCCTCAGCCAGGCTGGCCTTAAACACCTCCAGCAATGAGGCTTCCACCACCTCCCTGGGCAACACATTCCAGGGTCTCACCACCCTTGTGCTGAAGAGCTTCTTCCAAACATCCAGTCTGAATCTACCCATTTCTAGCTCTGTTCCATTCCCCCCAATCCTATCACTCCCTGACAGCCTAAAAAGTCCTTCCCCAGCTTTCTTGTAGCCCACTTAAGATACTGGAAGGTCAAAATAAGGTCCTTTGGGAGATTTCCAGACTGAACAGCCCAGGGTCCAGAAAAAATTATTCTATGCTGAGGGGAAAAAAATAGAGGCTCAATATATCAGATACACAAAATATCCTTCATCCCAAATGTTCTAGGAATCAGAGGTCAGCAGCCAAAAAGATTATAAGCAGGCACAGCTTTGGTGTTATTAATAACAGGATCACCACTAAATGAAAAGGGACATCACCAGGACTAAAGATGAAGGCTAAAAGATAAGGAGAAAATCTGTTAGGACAAGGTGTTAAACTGCTGCGAAAGAGGGACAGAAAATGGTAACCAGCCCGAAGATTTTCTGCAGGAATTGCTTGCTTTATGCTGCTTACACTTAGAGGTTTAGCTGAGCACACTCCTGTGTGCACCCCATACTTTTCCCAGCTGTTCCAGTCTGACAGCTGCAGGCTGACCTTTACTTTGCACTGGCTCTTGTGGTGGTGAAGTTGGTCAGTAATGTAATATGTCACACAGGATGCTATGAATCAGGATGGGGTTTATCCTCTCATGATAAAGGGGCACTGTCAGCATCAGATTTGCTGAGTGGGTAAGGATAGGGAGATAGATGCCACCTTAGGTACTCTTTGATGTAAAACAGAGCTGCAGCATTGCTGGGGAACACAAAGGTCTGACTGGGGCTCTGTGTTCTGTCCATCCTGGCACACACTCAGTCCTGGTCATGCCTGCCTGGATCCTCATTAAATGCCCTAATAAAGTTTTCATATGATTCTGGTTCTGAAACTCCTGCTGTGCCATTGGTGTTGAGTGGAAGAGCAACCTAACACCAATGGCATATGGCAGGCCAGGGGACACTGAGAAACACAGGCAGGAGCACCTCAACTCCCTCCTCCAGGCTGTACCCTCTTGCATTGTTGGGGCAGAGGTTGCATAATCGCAGAATATTAGAGGCTGGAAGAGACCTCCAGAGATCATCCAGTCCAACCCTCTGCCAAAGCAGCATCACCCAGGGTAGCTCACACAGGAATGCATCCAGGTGGGTTTGGAAAGTCTGCAGAGAAGGAGACTCCACAACCTCTCTGGGCAGCCTGCTCCAGGGCTCTGGCACCCTCATAGCAAAGACGTTTCTCCTCATGTGGAGGTGAAACCTTCTCTGTTCCAGTTTATATCTACTGCTCCTTGTCCTATTGCTGCTGACTACCAAAAAGAGCTTGGCCCCCTCCACTTGGCACTCACCTCTCAGCTATTGATAGACATTGCTCAGATTCCCTCTCAGCCTTCTCTTCTGCAGACTAAACAGCCCCAGGGCTCTCAGTCTCTCTCCATGGGGGAGATGCTCAGCTCCCCCACTCATCCTCATGCCTCTCCACCGGACTCTCTCCAGCAGATCCCTGTCTCTCCCAAGCTGGGGAGCCCAAAACTGGGCGCAGTATTGCAGGTGTGGTCTGACTAGGGCAGAGCAGAGGGAGAGAAGAACCTCCCTAGCTCTGCTGGCCACACTTTTCCTGATGCCCCCCAGGCTGCATCAACTCTCTTGGCCATTAAGGCACATCGTTGGCCCCACAGTATCTAATCCTGCCCCAGTACACTCAAGGATGGAGCTGAGATGCTGTCTGGGGAAAAACTGAGCTGTACTGAGCTGGGGATGACGTTTCTGTGGTGGAGTGTGAAAGGAATGAAGAGGGCTTTAGCTTTGCTGTTACACTGGACTTAATTCATCTCCAAAGCTGACTGAGTGCTTCTTGTCACTACTCTCCACTTGTGCTGCGTGGGGAGCTGTGCAGGCACTCTGTGCTTTCCCCTCTTGTGGCTGGGTTCACAAACGTCTCTGAGAGGAGAGTAGCAAATGGTGAAGCATTTCATTTCAGGCATGAATTCCTAGGTGAATGATCATTCCTGCTAAAATTAGCAGCGCTCATCAGGGCAAAACAAATGAGCAGGGAATGTCCAAAGAGTTTCCAGTAAGAAATATCTTCAGTTGCAATAAAGCAGAGGTTGCATTTTGGCCTCTTAAAATTCATGTTAAATAATTGCTTCTCTCTTCTTCCCTTCCCCTAACCCTGCCCCTTCTACTCCCCCTTTTCCCCTTTCCCCCTTCCCTCTTCCCCCTTTCCTCTTCCCCCTTTTCCCCCTTCCCCTCCCCCTTTTCCCTTTTTCCTCCCCCTTTCCCCTTTTCCTCTTCTTCTCCACCTCCCTCTTTTCTACCTCTCACTTTTCCCCTTCCACTCCCCTTTTTCCCCTTGCCCTCCCTCTTCCCCTTTTCCCCTTTTTCCCTTTCCCCCTTTTCTCTTCCCCTCCCCCCTTTCCCCTTTCCTCTTCTTCCCCTCTCCCTTTTCCCCTCCCCCTTTTCCCCTTTCCTTCTCCTTTCCCCTTTTCCCCTTTTTCCTTTTTCCCTTTCCCCTTTTCTCCTTCCACTCCCCCTTTCCCCTTTTTCCCTTTCCCCCTTCCCTTCCCCTTCCATTTCCTTCTCCTGCCACTCAAGCGTACCACCCTAAGAATGCCAAGTCAACAACACTTCCCTCCTTGCTGTGAAAGTGGTTTCTGGTGTGTGTATCAACAGCAGTCCTATTGCAGGTATGAAAATGTGGGGCTCAGCCTGCACGTGCTCTTGATTTGGAATTCACAAGCAGCATTTCTTGTACTTAGGGTAGCAGAATTACCTTGGTTTGGAAACTGCAGAGCATTAGATCAGGCAGAGGACAGCCTGGTGGTTCCTGGAGGCAATCCCTCCCCGCCAGGCTGGCTGGGTTATGCACGCTCCTATTATTTCCAGTGGAGTGGCAGCTAGAGGAGACCACGCAGCATGTCCCAAGGCCATGTGAGGGTCATCATTTCACAGCACTAAAGCAGTTAAGCATTCATTTATAGCCCACTTAAATCATAAGTATTCCCAGATCACTCATATAGTATTTTTAGCAGGATCCTCTGTTCCTCTCCACAGATTATCCTTTCTCCTCTTAAATACCTTAGGCTGCATTTTCAGACAGCATCAAATTGCCCTCTAAAGCTGTCAGGAGGTGAGTACACTTCCATGCACCTCCTACCACACCCACAGAAGCAAACCCACAGATTTTCCCTGGTGTAAGTAGAATCACAGACTCCAGGAATCATAGAATCATAGTTTCAAGGAATCATAGACTCAAGGGACACCTCACACTAGATCAGGCTGGCCAGAGCCTCATCCAGCCTAGCCTTAAACACCTTCAGCAATGAGGCTTCCATCACCTCCCTGGGCAACCTCTTCCAGGCCTTCACCACCTTCATGCTGAACAACTTCTTCCTGACATCCAGTCTGAATCTCCCCATTTCCAGCTTTGTTCCATTCCCCTCAGTCCTATCACTACCTGACAGCCTAAAAAATCCCTCCCCAGCTTTCTTGTAGCCCTCTTCAGATCCTGAAAGGCCACAATAAGTTCACCTCAGAGCCTTCTCTCCAGACCAAACAGCCCCAACTCCCTCAGTCTCTCCTCATGGGATCCTAAGCCTCAGGTGCCTCAGTTACACACCAAGAGTTTAGGCTTCAAAGCACACAAAAATAACTTACACAGCACCGGGAGTCTGAACTCTTGCAGAACAAGTTCCCAGCACCCCCACTGCAAGCTGCTGCACAGAGGAGATAGCAGAGCAAGCTGTGAGGTTTTATTAATCAGGAATTTGCCTTCTTGATGTTTGTGTCCCATAGAGACCACGGCAAGTTCATCCAGAGGGTCTGCAATTGCTGGGGGGAAAGCTGGGGAAGGGACTGGAGAATAAATCTGATGAGGAGAGACTGAGGGAGCCGGGGATGGGTAGTGTGAAACAGAGGAGGCTGAGGGCAGACCTCATGGCTGTCTGCAGCTACCTGAAGGGACATTGTGGAGAGGCTGCTGCTGGGCTCTGCTCACAGGGAACTGGAGACAGAACAAGGGGGAATGGCCTCAAGCTGAGGCTGGGGAGGTTTAGATTGGACATTCGGAAAAGGTTTTTCATGGAGAGAGTGGTCAGGGACTGGAATGAGCTGCCCAGGGAGGTGCTGGAGTCACCCAGCCTGGATGTGTTTAAGGGTGGTTTGGATATGGTGCTTAGGGATATGGTTTGAGGTGATTCTTGTAGGGGCTTTGCCAAGCTGCATGTTTCTGTGATTCTGTGCCTTGGCACCCACTGCCATTTAAAGGTAAAAGCCCTGTCCTTGATTTGGAAATCTGTCTGTGTGCAGATCATCCTGCAGGAGCACTGAGCAAGCAAAGCTGCAGCATCTGCAACCCAACTCCTCCTGGCAATGAGTCTGACAGATTTTTGCAGCTGAAGAAGCCCATCTATTCAGACGTGGTATTTTAAGAGTCTGGCTTTCCTAAGGACACTGCTGACATTAACCTCTTGCCTGCAGACAACTCACTCCATCTTGTAGCTGAATTTAGCCCCGGTGCCCAGTGGGCTGCTGGCTCCAGCGTGCTTGTCTCTGTATGAACACTAGGAACCTGCCTGTGCTCACATACCCCTGCTGCTGTGTGGCAGCACCTTTAATTCACAGAACCACAGAACATCAGGGGCTGGAAGGGACCTCCAAAGCTCAGCCAGTCCAACCCCCCTGCCAGAGCAGCAGCACCTACAGATCACACAGGAACACATCCAGGCAGCTCTTGAATATCTCCAGAGAGGGAGACTCCACAGCCCCCCTGGGCAGCCTGTGCCAGGCTTCTGTCACCCTCACAGGGGAAAAAAGTCCTCCTCATGTTTCCATGGAACTTCCTGTGCCTGGCACTGGGCATCACCCAGCAGAGCCTGGCTCCAGCCTCTTGCCACTCACCTTTACATCTTTAAAACTATTCCTGAGATCCCCCCTCAGGCTCCTCTTCTCCAAGCAGCACAGCCCCAGCTCCCTCAGGCTCTCCTCCACTTTAATTGTGGAACATCCAATTGGCAGCTGTCACTAGTGGTGTGCCCCAGGAATCAGTGCTGGGCCCAGCCCTGGTTAATACCTTCATTGATGATCTGGAGGAGGAGATTGAGTCCAGCATCAGTAAGTTTGCAGACACCAAGTTGGGAGCATTTGTTGACCTGTTAAGAGGGCAGGAGGGCTCTGCAGAGGGACCTGGGCAGGCTGCACAGATGGGCACAGCCCAACATCATCAGTTTTAACAACGTCAAGTGCCAGGTTCTGCACTTTGGCCACAACAACCCCATGCAGTGCTACAGGCTGGGGACAGAGTGGCTGAGAGCAGCCAGGCAGAGAGGGACCTGGGGGGACTGGTTGACAGGCAACTGAACATGAGCCAGCAGTGTGCCCAGGTGGCCAAGAAGGCCAATGGCACCCTGGCTTGTATCAGGAATAGTGTGGCCAGCAGGACCAGGGCAGTCCTACCTCTGTAATCAGCACTGCTCAGGCCACACCTTGAGTGCTGTGTCCAGCTCTGGGCCCCTCAATTTAAAAATATGTTGAGGTGCTGGAAGGTGTCCAGAGAAGTGCAGCAAGGCTGAGGAGGGGCCTGGAGCACAGCCCTGTGAGGAGAGGCTGAGGGAGCTGGGGGTGTGCAGCCCACAGAAGAGGAGGCTCAGGGGAGACCTCATTGCTGTCTGCAGCTACCTGAAGGGAGGCTGTAGCCAGCTGGGGTTGGGCTCTGCTGCCAGGCACCCAGGGACAGAACAGGAAGACACAGCCTCAAGCTGTGCCAGGGGAGGCCTAGGCTGGATGTTAGGAGGAAGTTCTTCACAGCAAGAGTGATTGGCATTGGAATGGGCTGCCTGGGGAGGTGATGGAGTCCCCATCCCTGGAAGTGTTTAAGAGGAGGCAGGATGGGGCACTTAGTGCCATGGGTTAGTTAATTAGAAGGTGCTTGGTGATAGGTTGGACTCGATGATCTCAGAAGTCTTTTCCAACCTGGTTAATTCTGTGACTCTGTGATTCTGTGATTGTGTGTATGGCACACATCACTGTCCTGCACCCAAAGGAAGTGGGACACAAAGTCAGTGGCCAAATGGGAGAAAAGGAAGGCAAAAGTAAAAGCAAAACCTGTTATGACATTAGCTAAAAGTCTGCTTTGTCTGACACCAGTGCTGCCTTTTCTCTGGATCAGACATTGTTTAAGGGCTGAGTTTACATCCTAGGTAGAACTGAAACATCTCAACTCCAATCTTGAGCATACAGAAAGCATATTAGCACTTAAGAGTACCTGCTCCACCACCATTTCCCTTGGCAGGAGAAATGCCAAGAGCATGTTCTTGTGGCCAGCCCTGCCCTCTTCTAGCCTTGTTTCATCCTCCCTCTAATTCATCATTTAAATCAATGCCCTCACCTGTCCATTTTATATTTGCTTAACTGGATCACAGTGAAGAACAGAGGAAGGCAGAAGCTAAACTACAAAAGACTGGACAAGACAGCTCTTCTTCTGGTGGCTCTTTCTCTCAGCCAACCCTGCTGAATCATTTGCTCAGGGTTTGTTTCAAAGCAGCACAGACTGCTTCAAACACATTAGACCTCATAAACCCTTTTGCCCTTCGTAGCTCTGGAAAGCTTTGACACATTACTCATTTTGATTTCCCTGCTTTCTGTTTCAGTCTAATTTCTAATCACAAAGAACATACCCAAAAGGTTGGCAGTGGTCAGTGGGTTAATGGGCATTAATAGCTGCCCTTTACTGCGCTGTGCTGCTGTGTGTGAAGAAGCTCAGCTGGAGAGGCAGAGCATGTAGCAAATCTCTTCTTTCAGCTGAGGTAAGATAGGAATCTTAACCTCAGAGAAGTCTTTCAGCTTATGGCAAGCACTCACTATCATATTGCTATAGCAGGGATGGGTGAACCTTTCATACATGCTTTACAGGCTAATGGACTCTCTGGCTGGGAGAGAAACATCCCAACATATGGAGAGAAGACTGAGAGGGGATCTAATCAATGGGAAGGAATAATAAACTGCACCACCACGTTATTGTAAACTGCACCAGAGCCATAGAGATGCTGAAGGGAGTGGAAGATCTTCCTTAGGAGGAGAGCCTGAGGGGGGACCTCAGGAATGGTTATGAAGATGTAAAGGTGAGTGCCAAGAGGCTGGAGCCAGGCTCTGCTGGGTGATGCCCAGTGCCAGGACAAGAGGCAATGGATAGGAGTTGAGGCATAGGAAGTTCCATGGAAACATGAGAATATTTTCCCTGTGAGGGTGACAGAAGCCTAGGCCAGGCTGCCCAGGGGGGTTGTGGATATTCCAGAGCTGCCTGGATGTGTTCTTGTGAGGGGACACTCATTAACCCCAGTGATGAACTGGTCTGCTTTGACATGCAGGCTGTTCTCCTTTGCTGCAGCCAAAGACTATCACATGTAAAATCTGCTTAGAAGGTCTGATTAGAAATGCCTCTGGGTTTGCTATACTTAAAAGGTGAAGGCTGCTCTCTGACATCAGCAAGCCAAGGAGTTTTCAGAGACTTTCCTCTGCTAGCCCTGGCAATGGCAGACCTCTCCTCTTAATTCCCAGCTGCATCACCTGGGCATTGCCTCTCAATTATGGAGAAGAAATCAACTGGCACAGCCTGTTCCCTGTGCAACAGGCTGAGAAATCTCCCCTTATGTATTCTGGATTACCTGAAGGAGGCTGGAAAGATTCATTCCTTGTCAGTGTGCTTTGACAATGTAATTGGTTCCAGGATGTTTAATTCTCCAGGCTGGAACTGGAGCTAGGGAAATGCAGGATGGCAGCGACCATCTGCAAGCGAGTTCAGTGCCCGTGAAGGACTCAGCGCCCCAAGCCCTGCAGGCACTGTGCTGGAACCCTGCACAGCAGCTGGACCAGAAAGCCTGGGACAATGGCACACAAGCCATAATCTCTCTTTTTGTGGGTGGACAAGCACTATTGCCATACTTTTAAAGGGTCTTCCAAAGATTATTGCCACCTGTAGTGCCAGTTATTGGTGATTTGGGTGAAGCAGAAGCTGAGCTACCATTGCAGAATCACAGAATCACCTGATCTAGTGTGAGGTGTCCATGCCTATGGCAGAGGAGTTGGACTTGGATGGTGGTCTCAGGATCACAGAAACATTCAGGTTGGCAAAGCCCCTCAGGATCACCAAGCCCAACCCACGTCCCTGCTCTACAAGGTGCAGCCTTAAACCATAGCCCCAAGCACCACAGCCAAAACACCTTGAATTGTTGGAGCAACTCCAAAGGAGGCCATGAAGATGCTCAGAGGGCTGCAGCAGCTCTGCTATGAGGACAGGCTATGAGAGCTGGGGCCCTGCAGCCTGGAGAAGAGAAGGTTTTGAGGAGACCTTAGAGAGGTCTTTCAGTATCTGAAGGAGGCTACAGGAGGGCTGGGGAGGGACTATTGACAAGGTCTTGTAATGACAGGATGAGGAGGAATGGGATTAAAGTGGCAGAGGGGAGATTGAAACTGGACGTTAGGAAGAAGTTGTTTGCAGTGAGGGTGGTGAGACACTGGCACAGGTTGCCCAGGGAGGTTGTGGCTGCTCCCTCCCTGGAGGTGTTCAAGGCCAGGTTGGATGAGGCCTTAAGCAACCTGTTCTAGTGGGAGGTGTCCCTGCCTGTGGCAAGGGGTTTGAACTGGCTGAGCTTTGAGGTCCCTCCAACCTAAACCATTCTGTCATTCTGCGAGGAGGAATTTTTTCCCTGTGAGGATGACAGAAGCCTGGCACAGGCTGCCCATGGGGATTGTGGAGTCTCTCTCTCTGGAGATATTCAAGAGCTGCCTGAATGTGTTGCTGTATGATCTGCTGTGGGTGCTCCTGCTCTGGCAGGGGGATTGCACTTCCAGTTCTCTTCTAGCTCCTGACTTTTTCTGCTTCTGTGGTGCAAACTGTTAGAGCCTGCACTGTTGTCAGAGGAACTGCCTCAGCGTACACCAGCTGAGAATTTGATCCTCTGCAATTTAGGCCACAGGTGTCAGGTCTCCACTAGGCAGTGTCTGGTGATGGAGAGTGCTGGCTGGACAGTCTGGATGAGGATACAGCCCACATGGGAACACTGGTCCAGCACAGGAGGCAGGGAGCCAGTAGCCCTAGCAGATACAGCCTGTTTCTGGCATCAGTGCTGGAGCATCTCTCTATTGCAGCCCTGGCAGAGTGAGCTGTGGGCTGGATTATTTATTTAGGTGCAAAACCACATTTGATACTCCCCCTGCACTGCACTACACCTGGGTGGAGAAGCCTCCCTGACACTGATTCACGGTAGAAAGCAGTCACTAGCTTGGAGCACATCAAGCCAAGACCAAGTGATGATGAATAAATCCTTTCAGACCTGAGTTCACTCCAAGCAAAGTCAGTTTACAGAGCACAGTGGAATTACTGTGTGGAGATAACCCTTGGTGGTCCTGCAGAAAGGTGATTTCAGTCAGCTGAATGTACTAATCTGGGCTAACATTTCCAGAAAAGTCAAATACTAAACTGACTGGGCAAATACCCACACTGCTGGGTATGTATCACAGGCTCACAGGATGTTTGAGGTTGGAAGGGACCTCTGGAGGTCTTCCAGTCCAACTCACCTGCCAGAGTAGGACCAGAGAATCTAGTGCAGGTCACACAGGAACACATCCAGACAGGACTGGAAAGGCTCCAGAGAAGGAGACTCCACAACCTCTCTGGGCAGCCTGTGCCAGGGCTCTGTCACCCTTACACTTAAGAAGTTCTTCCTCATGTTCAGGTGGAACTTCCTGTGCTGCAGCTTCTATCCCTTGCCCCTTGTCCTATGGCAGGGCACAAGTGAGCAGAGGCTGTCTCTGTCCCTTCCTTCCTGACCCCCAGCCCTCAGCTATTCCTATCCATTGCTCACATCCCCTCTTGGCCTTCTCCTCTGCAGAGTAAGCAGCCCCAGGGCTCTCAGCCTTTCCTCACTAGGCAGTGTCCCAGAGTCCCTTCAGCATCCTTGAAGCCCTCCCTTGGACTCTCTGCAGTAGATCCCTGTCCCTCTTGAGCTGGGGAGCCCAGAACTGGATGCAATATTCCAGGTGGGCCCTCATTAGGGCAGAGTAGAGGGGAAGCAGAACCATCTGCTGGACACACTCTTCTAATGCTCCCCAGGAATCCCTTGGCCTTCTTGCCCACAAGGGCATATTGCTGCCCCATGCAGAACTTGTTATCCACCAGCACTGCTGGGTCCTTCTCCACAGGGCTGCTTTCCAGCAGATCCCCTTCCAACCTGTATTGCTGCAGTTTATTGTTCCTTCCCAGGTGCAGGAGCCTGCACTTTTCCTTGTTACTAGCTCCTGAGAGAGAGTGATTGGCATTGGAATGGGCTGCCCTGGGAGGTGGTGGAGTCACTGTCCCTGGAGGTGTTCAAGCAAAGCCTGGATGAGGCACTTAGTGCCATGGTCTGGTTGATTGGCCAGGGCTGGGTGCTAGGTTGGACTGGATGAGCTTGGAGGTCTCTTCCAACCTGGTTGATTCTATGATTCTATGATTCCAACCTGGTTGATTCTATGGTTCTGTGGTTTAAGTAGACTTTAAATACAATGAAAATCCATCACAATCTGAAAAATAATAAAATCCCTCAGATTTTTGCTCTTGTGAAGGGCATAAATATCAGTTGAGTCACTTTAGCTGCATTTTGCTTGAAGATATGTTTTTGCTCCTTAAGTCAGAACTCAATTTTAAGAAGGAGATGAATAATGCATATTTTACACTGATAGAATCCATTCCACTGGGAATCCTAAATTATTTTGCAAACAGCAAGAGATGAAACCTTCCAATGGATCTCAGAAGGAGGAAAAACTCTAATATCATAGGCGTATTATAGATGGCAAACCAGAGGGATAAGCCTTGTGAGGTCCCAGTGGATGGAATTTTGACCATGAGCCAGCAATGTGCTCTTGGGGCCAGGAGGGCAAATGGCATTCTGGAGTGGGATTATAAGGGCTGTGGTTAGTAGGTCAAGAGAGGTTCTCCTCCCCCTCTACTCTGCATTGCTAAGGCTGCATCTAGAATATTGTGGCCAGTTCTGGGCCCCTCAGTTCAAGAAGGATCTCAGGGAACTGCTTGAGTGAGTCCAGCACAGAGCCACAAAGATGCTGAAGGGAGTAGGTCACCTTCCCTAGGAGGAGAGCCTGAAGGAGCTGGGGCTGTGCTGCTGGGAGAGGAGGAGACTGAGGGGGGACCTCAGGAATGGTTAGAAAGATATAAGGGTGAGTGGCAGGAGGCTGGAGCCAGGCTCTGCTGGGTGATGCCCAGTGCCAAGCCAAGGGGCAATGGATGGGAGTTGAGGCATAGGAAGTGCCATGGAAACAGGAAGAAAGCATTTTACCTGTGAGGGTGACAGAAGCCTGGCACAGGCTGCCCAGAGGGGTTGTGGAGTCTCCCTCTCTGGAGATATCCAAGAGCTGCCTGGATGTGTTCCTGTGTGATCTGCTCTGGGTGCACCTGCTCTGGCAGGGTGCTTGCACTGGCTGAGCTTTGGAGGTCCCTTCCAGCCCCTGGCATTCTGTGATCCTGTCAACCTGTGATTGATTCTGTGATTGTGCCAGGATCCAAAGGAAAATCTGCATCAAGCTGAAAGCAGCAGCTAAGGCTGCTGAGATTTCAGCATTTTCTGGCATGCTACCTCTCTGACCATTGGTTACACTGCCACATACTACTTTGTTTTTCCCAGGTGAGGAAGAGCTAATTCTCACTTAAACAAATGACTTTTCTAGTCATGACAGATTAGGAAACAGGCAGCATTTCCTCCAGCTGTCATTCAACAGTTTGGAAGCTGTACACAGGGATCTGTGATGGAGTAATCCATTTGGAGTATGGAAGGAGCTCCAGAGTCAGGCTTGGTTAGAGTCACCCACTTGACTGCTAGGGACACATTTCCAACAGGCTTGTGCTGGATTGCAGATAGAGTTTTGTGCCTGAATCCAACAGTCAAACCTGCAGATGACTCCATCTTCGTTTGCAAAACTGAACTCTGCAGCTCTAAACCCATTTTCTGCCCCAAAGAGATTTGCCTGCCAAGTGTATAGCCAGAAAAAAACAATTCCTCCTGTACCCTCAGAACAGTGAGCATCATTAATCCATGGGCCTCCTCTGCCAGCTCTAAGCTTGGGGCATCATCCTATCAGGAGCACATTTGAAATGTTATGGAGCTTATAACCACTCACTCTTTAGCATCTCCAAAACATCAGCCCATTGCAAGGACAAAGGTAGTCTTTTCAAATCTGTGCCAGGGCACCTCAAACTCTCTGCACTGAGTGAGTTAGCACTGTGCACTTGCAGCCCAGAGACACAACCAGATGCACAGATGTGTGAGCAGCAGGGTGAGGGAGGGGATTCTGCCCCTCTATTCCACTCTGGTGTGGCCCCACCTGGAGTACTGCGTCCAGTTCTGCAGCCACTATTACAGAAAAGATCTGGAGGTGTTGGAAGGTGTCCAGGGAAGGATCATGAGGATGATCAGAGGGCTGGAGCTGCTCTGCTGTGGAGACAGGCTGAGAGAGTTGGGGCTGTTCAGTCTGGAGAGAAGGCTCCCAGGAGACCTTATTGTGGCCTTCCAGTATCTGAAGGAGGCTCCAAGAAAGCTGGGGAGGGACTTTTTAGCGTGTCAGATAGTGATAGGACTGGGGAGAATAGGTCCAAGGTAGAGGAGGAGAGATTAGACATTAGGCAGAAGTTCTTCAGCATGAGGGTGATGAGAGACTGGAACAGGTTGCCCAGGGAGGTGGTGGAAGCCTCATCCCTGAATGTTTTTAAGGCCAGGCTGGATGAGACTCTGGGCAACCTGATGTAGTGTAAGCTGTCCCTGCCCATGGCAAGGGAGTTGAAGCTGGGTGATCTTTGAGGTCCCTTCCAGCCCTGCCAGTTCTGTGATTCTGTGAAATGAGGCCTTACCCTCCATGTTGTTTTTCTGCTCTTGTTTAAGGAGGTAACAAAGCCCAGCCAGCCAGAGGAGTCAAAACAAAATCGCTGCAGATGTGAACAGCTGAAAAAGCAAGTGGATTCCTAGTCAGACAGTTGGCCTGGGGATGCTGAGGCTGTTGTGTGTGATTTCTCTCCTGAGCCCTGGTGAGACCTCATCTTGAATACTGTGTTCAGTTTTGGGCTTCCCAGTTGAAGAGGGACAGGGATCTGCTGGAGAGGGCCCAGCAGAGGGCTAGGAGGATGATGAGGGGACTGGAGGGGATGGCTTATAAGAAGAGGCTGAGGGACCTGTGGCTGCTTAGTCTGGAGAAGACTGAGAGGGGATCTGATAAATGTTTATAAGTATCTGAAGGCTGCCAGGAGTGGGGGGACAGGCTCTGCTCACTGCTCCCTGGGATAGGACAAGGAGCAATGGGTGTAAGGTGCAGCAAAAGAGGTTCTGCCTCAACACAAGGAGGAACTTCTTAACTGGAAGGGTTCCAGAGCCCTGGCACAGGCTGCCCAGAGAGGCTGTGGAGTCTCCTTCTCTGGAGACTTTGCATCCCTGTCTGGATGTGTTCCTCTGTGATCTGTGTTAGGTAGTATGTCCTGCTGTGGCAAGGGGCTTGGACTTGATGATCTCCTTGGGTCCCTTCCAACCCCTGACATCCTGTGAGCCTGTGACCCAGCTGTCTCCCTCTGACCACTCAGTGCTTATGCAAAAGGCTAATCAGTGACTCTGCAGAGCTTTTCCTCCCAGTGGTCGGGGTTGGTCTCTTCTCCCAGGCAACCAGCAATAGAAGAAGGGGACACAGTCTCAAGTTGTGCCAGGGGAGGTCTAGGCTGGATGTTAGGAGGAAGTTCTTCACAGAGAGAGTGATTGGCATTGGAATGGGCTGCCCAGGGAGGTGGTGGAGTCACTGTCCCTGGAGGTGTTCAAGTAAAGCCTGGATGAGGCACTTAGTGCCATGGTCTGGTTGACTGGATAGGGCTGGGTGCTAGGTTGGACTGGCTGAGCTTGGAGGTCTCTTCCAACCCAGTTCATTCTATGATTCTAAGACCAAGCTGCTGATTGAGTGGGTCCAGTCTGTAATAAATGCTTTGCTCACCAGTAGTGTAGTAGTATTTAGCATTTAGTATTACTACTAAAGAAGTAATAAAGCACAGAATACAAATCCTCTGCAGCCAAAACATCAATAGTTCAGAACATCAATGTTTGATGCTGTCACTTTAATTTCCTTGTGTGCACTGACTCCCATCAGTGCGCAGGAATGAAATCAGAAACTCATTTAGCTAATGAGTGCAGTAAAGCTTTTCTTTAAAATAAAGGCAATGGAAATAAGTTAAGAGGTCTGATGCTTTAAACCTGCTAATTTTCAGGAGGAGAGGCAGACAAAAAAGAAAAGAGACAGAGGTGTTTTGATCAAACCCTACTCAGCTGTCAGGAGCATTTAGGGACACGCAGAAGAGTTTGCCTCACTCATTAATTAATTTGGGTTTGGTTTTTTTAACATAAGCTACAAAGGTTTGCCATGAATTAATGAGTTGATTAAACCCCTCACCCTCTAGTGCTGAGTTGCCAGCACAGTGCTAGTGGCTAATCCCCAATTACACCTATTTTAAAAGTCACTGTTTTAAACATATGCTCAGTGCTGATGCGCTTCTCCGTAGGTGGCTTCCTTTCAGCGCAGTCTGTTAGTGAGTTTACAGCGTTTCAGCCAATTTCCCTCCAGGATATCAAGTTTCTTGCTCTTGGTTAGGAAATTAAAACTCCTCAGACAAACAGGCTGACATTCAGAAATCATGTCTGGATTGGTTTTAGTGTAACACAAGCCCACGTGGAAGCAGGAGCTAGACAAGACCAGGTGCAGCTACATTCTACCTTGTTAGAAACACCAAGGGGGGAAATGACTTCTGTTCCAAGTAAGTGTAAAGTAGTCTGTCCTTCAAATCACACAGTCACAGAGCCTTGGAGGTCAGAAGGCACCTTCAGAGATCATCAAGGCCAACTTCCTTGCCAGAGCAGGACTAGGGTAGTCCACACAGGAATGCAACCACACAGGGCTGGAAAGTCTCAGGAGAACTCCACAACCTCTCTGGGCAGCCTGAAATGTTCAGGCTGGAAAAGACTCTCAGGATCAGCAAGTCCAACTGCTCCTTACTCTGCAGGGTTCACCCTAAACCACAGGATCACAGAACATTAGAGGTTGGAAGGGACCTCCAGAGATCATTCAGTCCAAACCCGCTGCCAACGCAACATCCCCTAGGGTAGCCCACACAGAAATGCATCCAGGTGGGGTTGGAAAGGCTCCAGAAAAGGAGACTCCACAACCACTCTGGGCAGCCTGTGCCAGGGCTCTGGCATCCTCACAACAAAGAAGTTTCTCCTCATGTGGAGCTGAAACCTTCTCTGTTCCAGTTTGTATCCATTGTTTCTTGGCTTATTGCTGCTGACCACCAAAAAGAGTTTGGCCCCCTCCACTTGACACCCACCCCTCAGATATTTGGACACATTGATCAGATCCCCTCTCAGCCTTCTCTTCTCCAGACTAAACAGCCCCAGGGCTCTCAGGCTCTCTCCATAGGGGAGATGCTCAGCTCCCCCACTCATTCTCATGGCTCTTTGCTGGATTCTCTCCAGCAGGTCTCTGTCTCTCTTGAACTGGGGATTAATATATGCCAGGAGCCATATTTTTACAGTTCTGACTCCCTTTGCAGTAGTGAAGCTATTTCTGGAGATGCACAGCACATACCTGGGACAGGATGGGAGCTAGCAGAATCACAGCATGTTAGAGGTTGGAAGGGATCTCCAGAGATCATCGAGTCCAATCTCCCTGACAAAGCAGGATCCCTTAGGGTAGTCCACACAGGGATGCATCCCGGTTGGTTTGGAAAGTCTCCAGATTCCTACCACGCCTCTTCCTTTTTCCACTCTGGCTGTGCTGTGTTTTACTCAGCACAATGGTTTCAGACTGCTGCTATCTCTTGATTGGGTTTTCATAAGCCTGTTTTGCCTGAGCAGAAGTGTGATTTACACTCCCACAAGTGCCAGTAAATGAAATTAAAAGGAGGCAATAAATAACATTTCAATTGCAGATGATGGATCATGAGTGATGTACGGGCTCTCGATTGTGCTGTTCAAGAAAGCCATCTCAGAAACTGTCCCAGTGCATTTCCAAATGAATGTAGCCCAAAGTGCAAGGTCCTGCATCTGGGTCGAGCCAATCCCAAGTACCAATGCAGGCTGGGCAGTGAGTGGCTGGAGAGCAGCCCTGAGGAGAGGGACTTGGGGGTGCTGGTAGAGGAGAAGCTTAACAGGAGCCATTAGTGTGCCCTTGAAGCCCAGAAAGCCAACCAGATCCTGGGCTGCAACAGAATTGTGGCCAGCAGGGTGAGGGAGGTGATTCTCCCCCTCTGCTCCACGCTGGTGAGACCCCACCTGGAGTACTGCATCCAGCTTTGGAGCCTCTGGGACAAGAGGGATGTGAAGATGCTGGAGTGTGTCCAGAGAAGGGCCATGAGGATGCTCAGAGGGCTGCAGCAGCTCTGCTGTGAGGACAGAGTGAAAGAGTTGGGGCTGTGCAGTCTGCAGAAGAGGAGGCTCCCAGGGGAGCTTCTTGTGGCCTCCCAGGATCTGAAGGGGGCTACAAAAAAGCTGGGGAGGGACATTTTAGGCTATCAGGGAGTGACAGGACTGAGGGGAATGGAGCAAAGCTGGAGGTGGGGAGAGTCAGCCTGGAGGTGAGGAGGAAGTTGTTCAGCATGATACTGTGATACTTAGGTGCAGTATGAATTTGTTGAATGAAACAGTGCCCAATGGACTATATCAGGAACAGTGTGGCCAGCAGGATCAGGGAAGTCCTTCTGCCTCTGTACTCAGCACTTCTCAGGCCACACCTTGAGTGCTGTGTCCAGTTCTGGGCCCCTCAATTTAAGAAAGATGTTCAGGTGCTCGAACATGTCCAGAGAAAGGCACCGAGGCTGGTGAGGGGGCTGGAGCACACTGGGAGACACTGGGAGAACCACTTCCTACTCTAACTCCTTTTCTATGAGTGGAATGTGGCCTGAGGTGGAATTTATAACACATTCCTGAAGGCATCTTTGCTTTTACATCCTCTGGGGAAGGAGACTGCCTACAACTGAAGGAAGGGAAGCAAAGGGGAACTCTTTTTTAACTGTAGCAAACAAAGACAAGAAGCAGTATGATTTTCCCAGTCCCTTTGCAAAACCTATGGAGTGAAATCCTATATGCAGTGGAGAGCAGGTTGGCAGAAGGGTTGCAGAAAGGGTTGGGCACACTTTGCTTACTCACTTGTAATAAACATCACCAAATGCATTCATAGCAACATCACTTATTTTATATATATCTATATATTCCCATTTAGAGTTTTCCTTTCACTGTCTCCAGTTTCTAGTCACCCTGGCAACCAGAGCCCTGGAGAAGTGTTCTCTGTAATTCAAGGGTGCTTGATTATAGTGACAAACTTGGCAGTTTATGACTTGTCTGTGATATGTTTAATTTCCTTGGACTTCTATCTGTGTTTTATCTGCCCTTGCCTGCACCTTCCCTGCCTGCCACTCCTGGCTGCTCAGGGAGGGCAGGGCTGTAATCTTTGCCCTGAGCCTCTCAGTCTCAGCTGCTTCACGAAGGAAATTTCTTCTGAATGCATTCAATTTGTTTAGGAAACTACCAAGGCAACCAACATACATCATTCCTAGGGGGCAGGTGGAGCTGTTCAACAACTTTATCAGTGAGCCTGATGAGGGGACAGAGTTTCTGCTCAGCAAGTTTGCTGACGATACGAAACCGGGAGGCTTGGCTGAGAGAGCTAAAGGCTGTGCAGCCATTTAGAGAGACTGGGACAGACTGGAGAGCTGGGCACAGAGGAATATAAAGGAAGTTCAAGAGGGATAAGTCCAGAGCCCTGCACCTGGGAACAAAAAATAAACTGCAGCAGTACAGGCTGGGAGGTGATCTGCTGGAGAGCAGCCCTGTGGAGAAGCAGCTGGGAGTGCTGGTGAATAACATCCATGGGACAGCAACGTGCCCTGGTGGGCAAGAAGGCCAAAGGGATCCTGGGGGGCATTAAGAAGAGTGTGTCCAGCAGATCAAGGGAGGTTCTCCTCCAAGCCTTCTCTTCTCCAGGCTGCAGAGCCCCAACTCCTTCAGCCTGTCCTCATAGCAGAGCTGCTGCAGCCCTCTCAGCATTTTGGTGGCCTCCTCTGGACTGGCTCCAACACTTCCATGTCCTTCTTGCGCTAGGGGCTCCAGAACTGCACCCAGGACTCCAGGTGGGGTCTGAGAAGAACAGAGCAAAGGGGCAGAATCCCCCCCCTTGCCCTGCTGGCCACACTGCTCTTGCTGCAGCCCAGCACAGGGTTGATCTAGGAGAACATTTTAGCAAGACTGAAGCCATGAGAGTTCACCCCAGTTGCATAACCATATCCCTCCCTTCCCTCACTCTTCTTACACGGTGGTATGGATTTGATTATTCTGCCAGCCAATTTCCTACATCCTTGAAATGGATGAATATGTGACACTTGGAAATATGGAGGATGCCACTAGGTTAAACATAATTCACATGAAGCTAAGAAAAAAGGAACCAAAATAATTTGCATATTAATCACAGAGCTCTAATCTGCCAGAAGACAGCAGTGAAATTGATCTCTCCTAAGTACAGAGTGGGAAAGGAGGCTGAAGAGGGAATTGAGCTCAAAGGCAGGACGTAGCACGACTTTTATCACAGGCAGCCTGAATTTAAAAGCTACCAATTTGACAAGGAGAAATCCATTAGCCACAGTGCATCAGCTCTTGCTGGCTACATGGGGATTCCTTAAGCTGCTCTGAAGACATTCACATGAACCAGCACAAAGAGCAGCTTATACACTGGTAGCCATGAGAAATCCCACAGAACAACCTGAGTGAGGTAGACACAGGCTATGGGCATTTGAAGAAGGACTACAGGAATTTGAGGGTGGGAAGTTGAAGAAAGCTCAGGAATATTGACTGACCTCCTTCCTGGATGTCATTGTTATTGTAGCCTTAACTAGAAGGACGAGCCCTTGCAACTGGATGAGCTTTGAGGTCCCTTCCAACTAAACCATTCTAGGATACAGAATGCTCATTCCTATCATCTAACTCCTGGCCCAGGAGCAGAACTCATCACAGAGACATATTATGTGTTGCTTGACCATTTTCTGCTAGCTCATGACTTAGGCAGAGAAGAGAAGTAGCCAAAATGCTCTGAAGGATGGGCAGTCAAGTGTTGCATGTGTGAACTCAGAATCACAGCACCATACAGGCAGGTGGGCTCTGCCATTGAGTTTTCTACTCCACTCCCACATGACAAACTGCCAAAAGCAACACTTGCTTATATTACAAAGACCACTCTACATTTGGGATCCCTCGGGGCTAGACTTGCTGTTGCCTCCAGGCAGCCTTCTGCCAGGTGCCTCACAGGATCACAGAGCCTTAGAGGTTGGAAGGGACATTCAGCAATCATTGACTCCAACCCCCCTGCCAAAGCAGCATCCCCTAGGGCAGTCCTCACAGGAATGCATTCAGGCAGGTTTGGGAAGTCTCCAAAGGAGACTTCCACAACCTCTCTGGGCAGGGATGCTGCTGAAGAAAGCAGCTCCAGCCCCAGCCCAGCACCTGCCAAGGAGGAGATACCTAAGGAGCTGGAAATGAGGTTTGCCTTATTTTGGTAGCTGACTTGGAGGCCCACCATCTGAGCTCAGCTGCTGCCTTCTGTTGGGAGGAGATCATGGAATCACAGAATCAGTTAGGGTTGGAAAGGACCACAAGGATCAGCCAGTTCCACCCTCCCTGCCATGGGTGGCACTAGATCAGGCTGGCCAGAGCCTCATCCAGCCTGACCTTAAACACCTCCAGGGATGAGGATTCCACTACCGCCCTGGGCAACCCCTTCCAGGCTCTAACCATCCTCATGCCAAGAACTTTCTAACATCCACTCTGAATCTACCCATTTCTAGCTCTGTTCCATTCCCCACAGTCCTATCAATACCTGACACCCTAAAAGTTCCCTCCCCAGCTTTCTTGCAGCCTCCTTCAGATACAGAAATGCCACAATAAGGTCCCCTCCAAGCCTTTTCCTCTCCAGACTGAACAGCCCCAACTGTCTCAGTCTCTCATCACAGCAGTGCAGCTCCAGCCCTCTGATCACCCTCAAGATGCAGGAAGCTGCTAGCCCCTCTCCAGATGACCAAAACCAGGCCTTTGTGCTAGCCATGGCAGATTTTACAAACAAACTGTTCTGCTCAGGAGCATAATTACACAGTAACAACTCCCAAACATCATAGAATCATAGAATGGTTTAGGCTGAAAGCAACCTCAAAGCTCAGCCAGTTCCAAACCCCACCACAGGCAGGGACACCTCTCACTAGAACAGGTCACTCAAGGCCTCATCCAACCTGGCCTTGAACAACTCCAGGGAGGTTGTGGAGCACAGAAGCACAGAATGTGAATCTTTGATCCCATTCTGTGCTTCTGTGCTCCACAACCTCCCTGGGCAACCTGTGCCAGTGTCTCACCACCCTCACTGCAAACAACTTCTTCCTAACATCCAGTTTCAATCTCCTCTCTTCCATTCAAACCCATTTCTCCTCCTCCTGTCATTACAAGACCTTGTCAATAGTCCCTCCCCAGCCCTCCTGGAGCCCCCTTCAGATACTGGAAGGCCACTCCAAGGTCTCCTCCAAGCCTTCTCTTCTCCAGGCTGCAGAGCCCCAACTCTCTCAGCCTGTCCTCAGAGCAGAGCTGCTGCAGCCCTCTGAGCATCTTCATGGCCTCTTCTGGACTGGCTCCAACACTTGCACATCCTTCTTGTGTTGGGGGCTCCAGAACTGCACCCAGGACTGCAGGTGTGGTCTGAGGAGAGCAGAGCCAAGGGGCAGAATCTCCTCCCTTGCCCTGCTGGCCATATTGCTCTTGTGCTGCCCAGCACACAGCTGCTATCTGGGCTGCACTCACACTGCAGGCTCATGTTGAGCTTTTCATTACCCCAGACCCCCAGGTCCTTTTTCTCAGAGCAAACCATCTCTCAGTACTTACAGCTGTGGGTCTTTCTCCAGGAGGTCCCTTCTCAGCAGCATCCCACCACGGGGCATGAGGCAGAGCATCCCCACTGGCCAGGTCCTCCAAGCAAGGCAGCAGCGCAGACAGGCAGCCAGTCACCACCTCATCTGTTGCTAAGGGAACATGGAGAGATGAGCTCTAATTATACTAATAAAGTGTGAGAGACAGCCAAAGAGATGAAAATGTGCACTGGGCATCCGTGATGGTTTCTTCTTTGTTTTTATTTCATTGATTGCTTTGCAAAGCACCAGCAGAAGGCTCCAAAGCATTTCACACGTCAGCAGACGACCGAAGTGTGAAGCAGAGCTTTTTGTGCAGAACCATCAATGTCTTCCTTAAAGACAATGGGATGAGAAAGAGTAGTAAACGGTAAAATCTAACCCAGTCACTGTCACATCCCAAAGGGAAATACACAGAAGCAGAACACGTAAGAAAAATGGGGAGAAGAGGGGAAGGACTCATGGAGCAGGGCATTATTGGTGGGTAGCTCGCACACTGAGAAAGGAACCTACACTGAATGCAGGCTTTGCAGAGGGAATCCTTTTTCAGCCAGGGCTTTCTTAGGGAGGAAACCTCTTCAAATGGCAAACCAGGCTGAAGGTGAAATGTCACTCCCACCTCCATGTGACAGCCCATCATGTATTCATGTTAAGAAGAATTTCTTCGTCATGAGGGTGGTGAGACCCTGGAACAGGTTGCATAGGGAGGTGGTCAAAGCTCCATCCCTGGAGGTGTTTAAACCAAAGCTGGATGAGTTCAACAGAGAGCCATGAGGATGAGTGAGGGAGTTGAGCATCTTCCCTATGGAGAGAGACTGATTGCTCTGGGGGTGTTCAGTCTGGAGAAGAGAAGGCTAAGAGAGGATCTGAGCAATGTGTACAAATAGCTGAGGGATGAGTGTCAAGTGGAGGGGGCCAAGCTCTTTCTGGGTGGTCAGCAGCAGTAAGCCAAGGAGCAATGGATACAAACTGGAAAAGGTTTCACCTTACCACGAGGAGAAACTTTTTTTGCCGTGAGGGTGCCAGAGCCCTGGAACAGGCTGCCCAGAGAGGTTGTGGAGTCTCCTCTGGAGAATCCCAATCCCACCTGGATGCATTCTCTGTGTGGACTGTCCTAGGGGATGCTGCCTTGGCGGGGTGGTGGACTGGATGCTTAGAGGTCCCTTCCAACCTCTAAGGTTCTGTGATTCAGTCTGTGTCTCCAGGTACAGGAAGACAGCTTGGTTATGAGCTAAACAGGGAAACAGAAAGATGCTTATCCTGAGTGATAGCTCACACAAAGTGATTTTCTCCTTGCTCGTAAGGAATGCTAAGCATTTGTTGTGATGCAGCATAACTGCTGCACTGAGAGATTGATTTCAAGCTCCCCTGAAGTACACAAGAGGCTGCCTCTATAAACCTGCTCTTGACTGCTCTGACTGCAGCTGCACTAACCCTCTGTGCCACAGCGTGTTCTGGCAGAGAGCTCTTGCTCCAGATCTTTCTGTCTCCCCAGATCCAAGTGACCCCAGTGGGCTGAGGTGGCTTTTGAGCAGCATGACCCTGTCACAGCCAGCAAGTTGCACGTCTGTGACACACACCCATGGGTGGGAGCTACTAACTATTTCTAGACCTCAAAGACCCAGCATGTAGGCTTTGGGCATGACTAACCAGCCTTGGCCACCCATTTCCTACCCCTGCAGCACATTAATTCTGCGAGTCTGGCTGTTAACAGCTGCCTTTTACACTTTCTAATTTACTGTAAAGCAAAGCTCAAACACCTACTGACCCACCCTGAGGCACGCTTTGGAGGTGTGCCTGTGAAGGCAGTGTTCACTGCATGCCTGAGGCACAGCATCACAGAATGGTAGGGTTGGAAGGGGCCTCCAGAGATCATCCAGTCCAACCCCCCTGCTAAAAGAAGGTTGCATAGGAACACATTCAGGTGGGGTTTGAAAGTCTGCAGAAAATGAGACTCCCCAGCTTCTCTGGGCAGCCTGTTCCAGTGCTCTGTCACCCTCACCATGAAGAAGTGTCTCCTCATATTGGGGTGGAACTCCAGTGCTCTGCTTTGTGCCCGCTGATCCTTGTCCTGTCACTGGGCACCACTTCCATTTTGAGGCAGGGCAGTCCAGCCCCTAAAGCCTTCCCGTGTTGGAGAACAAGTTCAGCTGGTAGTGGCAAGGAAAAATGACAGGATCACAGGCTCACAGGATGTCAGGGGTTGGAAGGGACCCAAAGAGATCATCAAGTCCAACCCCACAGCAGGACCATACAATCTAGCTCAGGTCACACAGGAACACATCCAGACAGGCCTGGAAAGGCTCCAGAGAAGGAGACTCCACAGCCTCTCTGGGCAGCCTGTGCCAGGGCCCTGGGACCCTTACAGTCAAGAAGTTCCCCCTTGTGTTGAGGTGGAACCTCCTGTGCTGCAGCTTCCATCCACTGCTCCTTGTCCTATCCCAGGGAGCAGTGAGCAAAGCCTGTCCCCCCCTCCTGACCCCCAGCCCTCATTTATTTAGATCCATTGCTCAGATCCCCTCTCAGCCTTCTCCTCTGCAGACTAAGCAGCCCAGGTCCCTCAGCCTCTCCTCAGGCACTGCTCCAGTCCCCTCATCATCCTTGTAGCCCTCTGCTGGACCTTCTCCATCAGATCCCTGTCCCTCTTCAACTGGGGAGCCTAAAACTGAAGGCAGTACTCAAGCTGAGGTCTCACCAGGGCAGAGGGGGAGGAGAACCTCGTTCCTTGTTGCACAGTTGTGCACTCTTGTGAGAAGCCACTCATCTTCCCTGACAGCTGGTCTGGAGCCAAGGCACCAAAAGGTTAAGGCACAGCTTCCCTGTGGCTGCTGCTGCTGCTCAGTTTCCCATGGTGTGGGGAGGGACCGATCCTGCAGCCTCAGCTTAGCCCTCTCCAGTCCTCCCCAGGCACTCGCTTGGCTCTGTTGCTCTACCATATTAGGAGCGTACGGAGCACAGCTCAGGAGCCAGGAGCAGCAACTCTCCTGTCAGGCTGAAGAACTGCTACTATATTTAGCAACAGGCACATGGGAATAGCAGCTTAAACGTGGGAGGGGGGCTGCTGGAATGCCAAAATGTGCTTAAATCCACTTGACTCTGGAGGGAAACTCATAGAATCATAGAACATCAGGGGCTGGAAGGGACCTCGAAGGATCATCTGCTCCAACTCCCTTGATTGTGCTATTTTTAGAGAGTCTTGTACAGAAATACATTACATTTCCCACTCCCCCCCCCAACTGATGTGTACCATCACCACAATCATTGTGATGAACAACAATTACTGCTTGGCAAAATAAAGCCCTTGTTAAGTGTTTATTTACCCTCTTGTTTCAGCCTCATGCAAACTAAGCAGCAAAAGGGTATTTAAATGCATTTAAGTGCAAGTAGAGCAGCCATGATAATCTGAACAATGCAGTTGTGTTCTCTTGGTTTGTGAGGGTTTCTTTTTCCCCCTTCCCCCCCCCCCCTTTATTTTCATGGAGTATTATTTGATGATGATAGAAAGATGTATCTTGTGTTTCATAGAATCAACCAGGTTGGAAGAGACTTCCAAGATCATCCAGTCCACCCTATAAAAAATAACCCTATAAGTAATCTCCACTTTTATTCTTTCATGACAATGACTTTAAATGAAATTGAAATGCCCAAGTAGGAAAGTGAGAAAGTGCTGATAGGAGCAGGAGAACTTTAATGTGCAATTAGAGTATCACAAAATCACAGAGCCTTAGAGGTTGGAACATCCTGTGACCCTGTGACCTCCAGAGATCACTGAGTCCAACCTCCTTGCCAAGCAGGATCACCCAGGGGAGTCCACACAGGAATGCATCCAGGTGGCTTTGGAAAGTCTCCAGAGATGGAGAATCCACAACCTCTCTGGGCAGCCTGTGCCAGGGCTCTGGCACCCTCACTCTAAAGAGGCTTCTCCTCATATGGAGGTGAAACCTTCTCTGTTCCAGTTTGTATCCATTGCTCCTTGTCCTATTGCTGCTGACCACCCAAAAGAGCTTGGCCCCCTCCACTTGGCACACACCCCTCAGATATTTGGACACATTGCTCAGATCCCCTCTCAGCCTTCTCTTCTCCAGACTAAACAGCCCCAGGGCTCTCAGTCTCTCTCCATAGGGGAGATGCTCAAGTTCCCCACTCATCCTCATGGCTCTCTGCTGGATTCTCTCTCCAGCAGGTCTCTGTCTCTCCTGAACTGGGGAACCCCAAACTGGGCACAGTATTGCAGGTGTGGTCACAACAGGACAGAGCAGAGGGGGAGAAGAACCTCCCTAGCCCTGCTGGCCACACTTTTCCTGATGCAGCCCAGGCTGCCATTGGCTCTGATGGCCACAAGGGCACATTGCTGGCCCATGCAAATCTTGCTGCCCACCAGCACTCCAAGGCCTTTCTCTGTGGAGCTGCTTTCCAGCAGGGCAGCCCCAGCCTGTACTGCTGCCTGCTGTTATTCCTCCCCAGATTAGCAGACTTATGTCGCTCTCTGTAAACAAACAAACCCACTTGCATCTAGTGACCATAAACTGAGACCCCCAAGTGGTTAAGGATTTAGTTTGGTAACAGTCAGATGAATCTGATGAGCCACACTTTGCTTTAACAGAAATTTACAGCTGTTCTGCACCCAGCAAAGCAGGATTCCTGCTTTTCCAGCAACAGCAGTGTTTTGTGGTTTCCTCACCCCATTTTCCAGTGAGGCTGAATGCTCTCCATGGAGGTCAAGTGACTTCTCCAAGTCTGGTGCTGAGTCAAGATCTAAACATGGAAGCAGGATTCCCCCAGCTCCCACTCATCTGTGAGTCACTCAGCTGCATAACCTCCAGGAAAATCATGTGGGGACAAATCATAGAATCAGTCAGGGTTGGAAAGGACCACAAGGATCAGCCAGTTCTAACCCCCCTGCCATGGGCAGAGACATCTCACACTAGAGCAGGCTGTCTAGAGCCTCATCCAGCCCGGCCTTGAACACCTCCAGGGGCGGCAACTCTACCACCTCCCTGGGCAGTCCATTCCAGTCTCTAATTCCCCTTTCCATCAGGAAGTGCTTCCTAACATCCAACCTAACCCTCCCCTGGTGCAGCCTACTGTGAAGAGAAGGCTGCAGATGAGGTGAGGTAATGTATGCAACTGTCTTATCCTCTGGCATATAGAGTTACAGCCCTTGGCTATGACTAGAAATGATGGGAATTCCCATCCAAGCTTGGGGCATCAGGCAAAGGGGCAATGGATGGAAACTACAGCACAGGAAGTTCCATCTGAACATGAGGAAGAGCTCTCTGGGTAGCCTGTACTAGTGCTTTGTCACCCTGACAGTCAAGAAGTTCTTCCTCATGTTCAGGTGGAACTTCCTGTGCTGCAGTTTCCATCCCTTGCCCCTTGTCCTATGGCAGGGCACAAGTGAGCAGAGGCTGTCCCTGTCCCTTCCTTCCTGACCCCCAGCCCTCAGCTATTCCTATCCATTGCTCAGATCCCCTCCCAGCCTTCTCCTCTGCAGACTAAGCAGCCCCAGGGCTCTCAGCCTTTCCTCATCAGGCTGTGCTGCAGCCCCTTCAGCATCCTTGTAGCCCTCCCTTGGACTCTCTGCAGTAGATCCCAGTCCCTCTTGAGCTGGGGAGCCCAGAACTGGATGCAATATTCCAGGTGGGGCCTTACTAGGACAGAGTAGAGAGGGAGGAGAACCTCCCTCAATCTGCTGGATACACTCTTCTTAGTGCACCTCAGGATCCAATTGACCTTCTTGGCCACAAGGACACATTGCTGTCCCATGCAGAACATCCACTGCCCCTTGTCCTAACAAGGAGGTGGGAGTGAGGTGGGATCAGTCTCTTCTGCCCAGTGTGAGGTGATAGAACGATCCTGTGATCCTGTCATGACACCAACCCTTCCCCCACCATCAACACCAGCGCTGAGTGCTCCCACTGGTTCCCTATCCCTCCCAGCAGCAAGTCAGGATGCTGAAACATTTGGTTGGGGCAAGAAGGGACAAAATGCTGACAGCGTTTGTTGTGAATGTGTTTTAGGCTCATAAACGGACAGGGAGAGCAATCTGAGGGTCGTTTCAGTCACCCTTCCCACCCTAGTTTTATGAGCAAGGCAAAGCTTGTGTGCAGTGCTGGCTTGCACAGCTCTGCAGGGCATTGAGCTGCGGCAGCCATGGACACAGAGCCCAAGAGATCATTCAGAGAGCAAGAGCTGATTTCATTTACAAATGTTTGCCAATGTTTTTAGTGCTAATTTTAAACTCTTTCCTGCATGACTCTATGAGTTTAGCAAGGAATCCCTGGTGTCACAGATCCTGGAGCTGAGTCAACAGAGCTTCAAGGAAGAAAATTGCCTCTTTGCAAAAAGAGTCTGCACTGACAAAGTCCAGCTGAAAGGAGAGGAGAGGAAAGGAGAGGAGGTTAGGGAAAAGGAGAGGGGAAAGGGAAGTGGAAGGTAGGGAGAAGGGAAGGAGAGGAAGGGGGAAAGAAAGGGACGGGGGAAGGGAAGGGAAGGGAAGGGAAGGGAAGGGAAGGGAAGGGAAGGGAAGGGAAGGGAAGGGAGGGGAGGGGAGGGGAGGGGAGGGGAGGGGGGGGGAGGGGGGGGGGGGGGAGGGGGGGGGGGGGGGGGGGGGG
>WAAF01015995.1:95835-148542 GCA_013400475.1 Tricholaema leucomelas
GGAGAGGAGAGGAGAGGAGAGGAGAGGAGAGGAGAGGAGATTCTTAGACTCAAACATACAAAAATGATGAACAGAAAACCTGCCTTAAATATCAGCCTGCTACACTTGTTTCCAGTACAACTCTGACTTAGGTTGTTGACATGATGTAAAAGGAAAGGGAGAAGGAAACTTTAAATCAGCAGCAAAGTGCTGCCAGTTGCAGTACACAAGTGAGGAGAAGGAAGAATTTCTTTGGCAGAAAATGTGCTGTTTAGGAATGTATCCCTTATAGCACATTGGATTTACTCTTAAATGGTCATGAAATGCCACTCATTCCTTTTTATGGATGGTGGGGGAGGAAACCATGCCCATGGAACAAAAACCATTTATTCAGCTTGCAAGGTTGGATGCCAAGGATCCCAAATTCCACAGTCTTTGGACAAAAGACATCTTTAGTGGGGTCTAACCATCAGGGAAGCATTTGCACCTTGAAAAACGTTTCTAGCGTGGTGGTTGTTGTGGGTAACTCTGGCTGGGTGAAGGCAGATGGGAAATTCCTTAAGGAACGTCTCACAGTATGTTAAAGCTCCACTGAAGCTTATGGCAGAGTTTTTAACCTTTATTTTTTTCTCTGTGTTTTATTTGCACTATCAGTGATGCATGAAGGAAGCTTAAACTGCAGTTAAATAGAGGTTCCTGTTGCTCAGGTTCCCTCAGTACTGAAACTCACATTATAAATACACATTATTTATAGTAAGAATAAGCCAGTAGCTGCTCTGTGTTCCCACCAACATAAACTGGAGTGATTGCCCTGCACCACCTTGCTGAGCCCCACTGCAGAAGCTCCTCTTCGTACATTAATCCAACCTACTTGCTATGGTGATTATCAGGCATGAATTAAAAGTGTCATCTAAAACACATGGCTTTGGAAGGTAAAGTGAAGTAGGCCACTAGAAAAAGGGGGGGGAAAGGTAGGGATTGGAGTATTGCTCTGAAATCACAGAATCACAGAAACACTCAGGTTGGCAAAGCCCCTCAGGAGCACCAAGTCCAACCCATATCACTACTCTACAAGCTGCACCCTAAACCATAGCCCCAAGCACCACACACAAACCACCTTGAAACACAGCCAGGCTTGGGGAATCCACTACCTCATTGGGCAGCTCATTTCAGTCCCTGATCACTCTTGCCAGGAAAAAATGCTTCCCAATGTCCAGTCTAAACCTACCCAGTGGCAGCTTAAGGCCATTCCCTCTTCTTCTGTTGCTAATGACCTGTGAGCAGAGCCCAGCACCAACCTCTCCACAACCTCCTTTCAGGTAGCTGCAGACAGCCATGAGGTCTGCCCTCAGCCTCCTCTGTTTCACACTAACCATCCCCAGCTCCCTCAGTCTCTCCTCATCAGATTTACTCTCCAGTCCCTTCCCCAGCTTTCTTGCCCTCCTCTGCCCTGGCTCCAGCACCTCCACAGCTCTCTTATGTGGAGGAGCCTAAAACTGAACAAAGTACTCGAGTTGTGGCCTCACCAGAAGGTATATAATTTAATGCACTCACCTTGCAGCCCCCAGTTCCCCTCCCCTTAATGCACTCACCTTGCAGCCCCCAGTTCCCCTCCCCTTAATGCACTCACCTTGCAGCCCCCAGTTCCCCTCCCCTTAATGCACTCACCTTGCAGCCCCCAGTTCCCCTTCCCTTACACCTCCATAACCAACACAAACCAGATCCTGCTAGCAGTGTGGCCAAGCAAACACATAGCTTGGCACTCACTAAATATTTGATGTTATAGCCACCTTCCCAAGCCTGTTGGCTGAAGGCTGAGTTGGGCAAGCAGGAAAGACAAGCACTGGGACACTGTTTGTGAAACTGCTGAATATTTGGTCCCTTTAATTCCCTTTCACCTCTACAGATGAGGCACGAAAAGGTATCCTCTGTGGAGGAGTCCCTGGTGGAGTGAAGACCTGAACACATGGACTCCTACATTTATGTGTATTTGGATGCCCTGGCTGGGTTTTTTCCATGCCAGAGATCCTCTGCCCTTGAAAATTAAGGTGCTTCATCTCCATTCAATCTATCCTGAGACATTTTGAAAGCCCTCATGTACCCTGCACCACACAGACACTCAACACAGGCATATTATTACACTTCATAGCATGCAGTGCTTCTCACTGGCCTCCTGCCTTCACTCCTGGAAGTTTTATAGGCTCTGATATTAGATGAATAGCATCTTTGGGCAATGTTTCCTTTGAAATTCTGAACCTAAATCAAGAAAGTGATTTGTATGGACACAGAAAGCACTCTTTGGGCAGCCCTGGATGTAACAAGTGATCCTATCAGGCAGATGTGGAGCCTGACAGGTAACTTTCATGCACTAGGGACTTCCAGAGGCCATTAGGGCAAATGAGCCACGTTAGACATAGTTCCATCTAGCTGGTTCCAGACAGGAAGGTTTGAACCATCATCAATCTGTATGATCTACTAGGGATATGGGTTTAGGGCATCTCAGTCCCTCTCATCAAATGCTCCTTTTACCTCTTCATATGAGCCAGGACCCCTTACAGACATGGAAAAGCTTACAGACATGTAAATAATGAGGTAACAATCATAGAATCACAGCACCATGCAGGCTGGCAAAGCCCCTCAGGATCGCCAAGTCCAACCTAGAACCCTACTCTACAAAATTCACCTTAAACCATATCCCCACGCACCACATCCAAACCACCCTGAAACACATCCAAGGTGGGTGACTCCAGCACCTCCCTGGGCAGCTCATTCCAGTCCCTGACCACTCTCTCCAGGAAAAACTTTCTCCTAATGTCCAATCTAAACCTCCCCAGACTCAGCTTGAGGCCATTCCCCCTTGTTCTGTCTCCCATTACCTGTGAGAAGAGCCCAGCAGCAGCCTCTCCACAACTTCCCTTCAGGTAGCTGTAGACAGCAAGGAGGTCTCTGCCCATGTCTGAGATTGGCTAATGCAACCCACATCAGCTCATTTTTGTCCTGTGTGGAGGACCATGAAGCACAGGGAAGGCCATGGACCTTGCCCAGGGTGATGGCCACCCTGTGGCAGCCCTTGAAGGACACTGGCTCTCAGGGCATGAGGTACATCTGGCAATGGCATGGAGAATCACAGATTGCAGAGGTTGGAAGGCAACTCCAGAGATCATTGAGTTCACCCCTCCCAGCCAAAGCAGGATCACCTAAGGGTAGTCCACACAGGAATGCATCCAGGTGGGTTTGGAAAGTCTCCAGAGGAGACTCCACAACCTCTCTGGGCAGCCTATTCCAGGGCTCTGTCACCCTCATTCTAAAAAAGCTTCTCCTCATGGTGAGGTGAAACCTTCTCTGTTCCAGTTTCCAGAAGGATGGATGCACAGAGGATGACAGGAAAGCTGGCAGCAGGGCCTCTCCAGTAAGAAGCAGGCTTCATTGCTCTCATAAAGCAAACATCGTTTCATTTCAGCAGGGATGATGTCCCCTTCTCTCTGGAGCTGCCTCCCAAGATTTGCCTTCCTGAAATATAAAGCTTGAGCACATTTCTTGACAAACTGGGCAACTACAGCAACTAAAGGGAATGAAGATGCTGCCAGTCAGCTCAAACACTTTTCAAACAAAGATTGAAGCTTCTCAATGCATTATTTATAACCTGCAGGCTGAAATGAGAGCCTCCTCAGTCTGGGAAGTGAAAGACATGAATTAATCCAGTAAGAGACCAGGACAGGCCAGTTCAGGTAGCGACTCGTGACACATCGAGAGAGGGCAAAGGAGAAGGAATGGTGGCTAAGAAAGCTTTGAGGCTGCAGATACTGGATTTGTGATGATTGAGAGGAAAGAATGATTGGGGGACTTGAGCATCTCCCCCATGGAGAGAGACTGAGACCCCTGGGGCTGTTTAGTCTGCAGAAGAGAAGGCTGAGAGGGGATCTGAGCAATGTCTATCAATAGCTATGGGGTGGGTGTCAAGTGGAGGGGGCCAAGCTCTTTTTGGTGGTGCACAGCAGTAAGCTGAGAAGCAATGGATACAAACGGGCACAGAGAAGGTTTCAGCTCCACATGAGGAGAAAAACTTCTTTAGAGTGAGTGTGCCAGAGCCCTGGTACCGGCTACCCAGAGAGGTTGTGGAGTCTCCTTCTCTGGAGCCTTTCCAAACCCACCTGGATCCTGCTTTGGCAGGGGGGTTGGACTCGGTGGTCTCTGGAGGTCTCTTCCAACCTCTGAAATTCTGTGATATTTGGAACAAGCCTTCAGCACTCCCTCAGCAGAGGTTTTACTTTCTTACCCAAAAACAATCTGAACCAAAACTCAGTTTTCTGTTCGCTGCATCGTGCCTTGCTCCTTCCCTTCTCCTATCCCTGACTATCATGGACAACCGTTTTACATCTCCCCTTCTAACCAATGCCTACACTTAAATACATGGGTTCTAGTGACTTTAGCAGCCCCACCATGGGTTTTTTTTCCCCTCCTTGTAGTAGCTGGTTTCACACCCTGGACAAGCAGGTCAGGTTCCTCTGTTCTGTTGCCTAGGTGCCCAGTGTTTACGTGTGCAAACAGCTCCATTACTTCTTTCAGCTCACAGCTGAGTTTGGGCAACAAAATTCAGTTGGCATGGAAAACTGTTAGATTAGTTTGCAGGAATTAGATGTGATTGATGAGGGTAGATGATCCTGATACAGATATATGTATATATAAAGGTGCTGCTTTGCCTTGTTACCATCTTAGGGATAAGTGGTTTACTACACTCAGATCCAGCAAGCAGCAGCCGTGGCTCTGGAATTCACAAGTCTGGAGTAATCCCAGGTGTTTACTGACAGAACTCAGCCAGGGGAGGCCAGGCTGACAGGCACATAACCTTATACACAGTCACTCCAATTTCAGGCTTCAGTGCCATGAAGGAAGTAGCTTGAAGAGCTGTACTTAAAGTACAGGGCATGGGCAACTGACCCATCAGTGTGCCTGTGTGTGTTCAGTGCTGCATCACTGTGCTGCTGCAACCACTTAAACCTCTTTCAGAGCTTGAAGGCTGCCAATTTGCACTGAACTCAACAGAAGTGGCAGCCTAAGCAGTTCTATTCTGGCCTGTCTTTACTCCTTCCTCATCTCAAGATTGGCAATAAAATGAAGCCATTCTCTCTTTTGCATCCCATCCCTAGTAAAGCTCTACCATCCTCAGGCTGGGTTTTCTTATGCTGGTGCTGATTTTACAGCTGCATCACGCTTGTGGGAGAGGCCTTGGGGACACCTGCACTTGGATACAGGGCAAGGAAAGCATGGCACCAGGCAGTGCATATTTTCCTCCCTGTGCCTGACAACAGGCTCATTTTCGTCATGGAAAAAACAGCTGTGGAGACTGAGAAGCAACAACTTGACTTGCTTGGACTTTCACCCTCTGGGCTCCAGCCCACACTGTAAGATTAATTGCTCAGCTGTGGCAGGTCTCCTTCCCCCACACCCATAGTGTGTCCAGCAGGGCTAGGGAGGTTCTTCTCTCTCTCTACTCTGCCCTGTTGAGACCACATACTGCACCCAGTTTTTGGCTCCTCAGCTCAAGAGAGACAGGGATCTGCTGGAGAGAGTTCAGGGGAGAGGCAGGAGGATAAGTGGGGGACTTGAGCATCTCCCTGTGGAGAGAGACTGAGAGCCCTGGGGCTGTTTAGTCTGCAGAAGAGAAGGCTGAGAGGGGATCTGAGCAATGTCTATCAATAGCTGAGGGGTGGGTGTCAAGTGGAGGGGGCCAAGCTCATTTTGGTGGTGCACAGCAATAAGCCAAGGAGCAGTGGATACAAACTGGAACAGAGAAGGTTTAAGCTTCACATGAGGAGAAACTTCTATGCCACGAGGGTGACAGAGCCCTGGCACAGGCTGCCCAGAGAGGTTGTGGAGTCTTCTTCTCTGGAGCCTTTCAAACCCACCTGGATGCATTCCTGTATGGACTACCCTAGGGGATCCTGTTTTGGCAGGGGGGTTGGACTGGATGATCTCTGGAGGTCCCTTCCAACCTCTAAGTTTCTGTGAGTCTATGACAGCACCATCAGATCCAATCCTGCCCAGCAATGAAGACCACCACAGCTGCTGGCTGGACAAGGCAACTTCCCTGCTGCAGTGACTCTCAAATGCTATGATGGGGCCAAACACAGCAGATCAGGTCTGTCTCTCTCATGCACTTTGAAGTAAACCATTTACAAAAGCACTCTGCTTTCCATTAAAAGGAGTGCAGAACCACCTGCATTTGGCTAGAAGAACTCATTTTGCACGCTTGCGTTGCGAGAGAACACAAGGAGCAGCCGTGGGTGCGGGTGATATGGTGCAGAGTTATTTGTACAAGGAGCTGGAGCTCAGGGAATTGTACTTACTGCTTGTTTGCAGATAGGAAAGATTACTTTTAATTGCTCCCCTGTTGTAGGCAAGCCAATCACCTTCAACATTAGAAACACTAACAGGAGCTCGCTGCAAAGGTCTGGGTTTGCATGCATCCATGGCCTAAACTTAATTCCAGTGAAAAGCTATCATCTGATGATTGCCTTACCTCTTAACTTACAGCATTAACAAGCTTACCTCAGCCCCACAGACAAACAGTATCTCTCACTCAGCAGGCTTAATATGTTCTTTAGAACCAAGATATCAAAGGACAGTCCTCCAGCAGAGCTCAAGGCTGTCTGGTGAGCCTACATGGGATGGACAGGCAGGGATCATGGGATCATAGAATCATAGAATCACAGAACTGTCAGGGCTGGAAGGGACCTCAAAGATCATTTAGTTCCAACTCCCCTGCCATGGGCCAGGGACACCTCACACTAGATCAGGTTGCTCAGAGCCCCATCCAGCCTGGCCTTAAAGAATCACAGAATGTCAGGAGCTGGAAGGAACCTCCAAAGCTGATCCAGTCCAACCCTGCTGCCAGAGCAGCATCACCTAGAGCAGATCACACAGGAACATGTCCGGGCCTTGATCTTCCCAGGTGATCTCTGGCCAGCAGGGCAGAGCCTCAGCCCTCAGCTGCCCATCAGTGGGAGCTGTGCAAATGCCTCTCCAATTTCACGTGGAAAACTGAGAGCTGCTCCTCAAAGCCAATATCAAACACATGCAGAACCTTATGCAAACGGCACTCAAAGGTAGTTACACAACCAAGGGGCTCCAAGAGTATGAGGACAGGCTGGCCTGGGGGCTGCAAACCAGGCTTGTCCTGCTCCTCCTTTGGCACAGGTGGACACTCTGCAGAAGCCAGCACACTGCTTCTGCTGGGGCTGCTGGAAAAGCAAGGAAAGCTGGAGAAACCTGGGAATGTGAGCCCTGGGGCTCAGGTCAACCTCATGAAATTCAGCAAGACAAAGTGTAAGGTCCTGCACCTGGGTTGGCACAATCCCAAGCACAACTCCAGGCTGGGTGGCAAATGGCTGAGAGCAGCCCTGAGGAAAAGGACCTGGATGAGGCACTTAGTGCCATGGTCTAGTTGATTGGACAGGGCTGTGTGATAGGTTGGACTGGATGAGCTTGGAGGTCTCTTCCAACCTGGTTGAGTCTATGATTCTGTGACTGTCTCACAGTCTCACAGTATTACCAAGGTTGGAAGAGACCTCACAGATCATCAAGTCCAACCCTTTACCACAGAGCTCAAGGCCAGACCATGGCACCAAGTGCCACGTCCAATCCTGCCTTGAACAGCTCCAGGGACGGCGACTCCACCACCTCCCTGGGCAGCCCATTCCAGTGTCCAATGACTCTCTCAGTGCAGAACTTTCTCCTCACCTCAAGCCTAAATTTCCCCTGGCGCAGCCTGAGGCTGTGTCCTCTTGTTCTGGTGCTGGCTGCCTGAGAGAAGAGAGCAACCTCCCCCTGGCCACAACCACCCCTCAGGTAGCTGTAGACAGCAATAAGGTCTCCCCTGAGCCTCCTCTTCTCCAGGCTAAACAATCCCAGCTCCCTCAGCCTCTCCTCGTAGGGCTGTGCTCGAGGCCTCTCACCAGCCTCATTGCCCTTCTCTGGACACATTCTCCTCTTATGACATGCAAAAAACCCAGCACAACTGAGGTTCTAAGGACCAGGAATGCTTTTTAATCCACTCCAGCAGATGGATCAGCATAGCAGCATAGCAGCAAAGGTAAAGTACTGCTCTAACCAGAAGCCTTAACTTAAGTTGGTTCAGTTTTCAAAGCACATTCCCATGTATTTTTTTTTTCCCAGTGTGGCATGAATCTATGAAGCTTGTTTTCCACAGCCTGTGCAAGCTGTCCCTTTCACACCAAAAAGAAAATGGGCAAAGGCAGCTTAAGTTGGCACTACATCCACTAGCTAGAGGAACGAAGGAAGAGTGCAATGTGTTGGAGACTGGCTCAGGAAATGACAGACAGAGTAGGGAAGAAAACCCCACCTGTGTTGCAGGCATTTTCTAGATGGCAACAGGATAGAACTTAAATTAAAAACTAGCTAAGCATCAGCCAGAGTCCAGAGAGCAGAAAAAAAACAGAGTATGGTCTAGCAGGTTCCTATTCTATTTCAGTCAAGCCAAGATGCTCTGAGGGTGACAATGCAGTGATTGATTGAGGAGGCAGATAACTGTGAATATGAGATCAGTGCAAATTCAGCTATAAATAATGAAGGATAATGGTATTCAAATATTCTTTTATCCTTTAAAGAGTGTCACACAGCCCAGCTGCAACCCACATGTCAGCCTTTAGGCCAGGACCCCTAACAGGTCCCCATCAACTGCTCTGTCCCAGACCTCATGCAGAGCTGAGGCTCTTCAAGACACTGAATCACACAGGTCACTGTGCAAGGATAACAGAGACTCATGTGGAGACCTCAATACAGGAAGGGCATGGAGCTGATGGAGGGGGTCCAGAGAAGGCCATGAAAATGATGAGGGAGTTGCAGCAGCTCTGCTACAAAGGCAGGCTGAGGGAGCTGGGGGTGTTCAGCCTGGAGAAGAGGAGGCTCTGGGGAGACCTAACAGCAGCCTGCCAGTACCTGAAGGGGGCTACAAGAAGGCTGCAGAGAGACTGTTTGCAAAGAGCTGCAGGGACAGGACTAGGACAGTGGCTTCAAAGTAGAATCCTCTCCCTGCTCCTGCTGGACACAGCATTTCTAACCCCAGCCAGGATGCCATTGGCTTTCTTGGCCACCTGGGCACACTGATGGCTCATCACAGCTGCTTGTCAATTATAACACCCAGGTCTCTTTCTGCCAGCAGCTCTCCAGCCACACTGCCCCAAGCCTGTAGCATTGCTGGGGGTTGTTGTGATCCAAGCGCAGGACCTGGCATTTGGCCTTGTTCAAACTCATCCCATTAATGCTGGCCCATTGGACTAAGCCTATCCAAGTTCCTCTCCACCCTCATTCAACAGTGCTAACTTGCTCTACCTCCCAGCTCCTCCCCACACAACCCCTGCCACAGAAGAGCAGACAGTTTTGGTGCAGAGAGGGAGGCCCACTCAGCTTGGTGGTGAAAGGATGCTTCTGGGCACAGGCTGCACCACAGAGAGCTCAGACAGCAAATGTTGGGGCACTCACAGCACCCGAGGCTCAGTTTCTCCTCCTCTTTTGCTCTGTTGTTTTTCTATTCAGAGGGAAAAACCATTGAGTCCAGTCCCTTGTTAATGGATACATTGTCCTCAGAAGCCTGAGGGGGGACCCTCAGGAATGACTATAGAAATAAAAGGTGAGTGCCAAGAGGCTGGAGCCAGGCTCTGCTGGGTGATGCCCAGTGCCAGGACAAGGGGCAGTGGGTGGGAGTTAAGGAGTAGAAAGTTTCATGGAAACATGAAGAGGATTTTTTTTCCCTGTGAGGGTGACAGAAGCCTGGCACGGGCTGCCCAGGGGGGTTGTGGAGTCTCTCTCTCTGAAGATATTCCACAGCTGCCTGGATGTGTTCCTGTGTGATCTGCTCTAGGTGCTCCTGCTCTGGCAGAGGGGTTGGGCTGGCTGAGCTTTGGAGGTCCTTTCCGGCCCCTAACGCTCTGTGATTGTGCACAGCAAAATGACACCCAGAAAGGCTTTTAACTGGGTGGCTTTACCTTAAACATCACAGAAGGTGGATAACCTCTAAGTAAAAAGTGTGTGGCTGTTCAGTGACGGCTTTCAGAAAGCAGGGGAACCCCTCCTGAGGCTGACTCTTGCCCTGCAAGCTGCTATTTGCAGCTCCCTCCCCACGCAGTCTCTCCAGGCTGCGATTAAATATTGTGAAAGAGAGAGCAGTGCTAAGCAACGCTGAGGACAACACACGGGGAGCCAGCCCCCAGCCTGGAACAGACCTTGAGCTGTGAACTCGACCTTCCCAGCTTTTGAGGAGCACTGAATTTCCTCACACATGGATTTGGAACCAAGCATTCCCCTGAAGATGGCTTAAAGCTAGCAAAGCTCAGTCACCAAGGTCTTTGATGCCAAACTTGAGCTCTCCTTCCCATCCGCAGCTGTGCATGCAAAAGATGACAAATTAAATTAGCTGTTGTCTGTGGTTTGGAAAAGAAACAGCTCTAGGATTTAACAATGGAAGAAAAAACAGCCCCATTGGAGTGTTTGTACACATCAGCTGAAAGCAAGAATCCACTTGGAGTCGTGCATTGTTCCCTCCCTACTCCCATACCAATTAATGAATGTACATCAATTAGCTGAATGATCTCTTGTCCAAGGCTCTGGATCTTTGGCTGAGTGCTAATATGCTTGGCACCAGTCATGCTAATTTAGAAGTTGTTTGGATGTTCTGGCTTGTCATTATTCACAGAATCATAGAATGGTTTAGGTTGGAAGGGACCTCAAAGCTCAGCCAGTTCCAAGCCCCCACCACAGGCAGGGACACCTCTCACTAGAACAGGTCGCTCAAGGCCTCATCCAACCTGGCCTTGAACACCACCAGGGAGGTTGTGGAGCACAGAAGCACAGAATGTGAATCTTTGATCCCATTCTGTGCTTCTGTGCTCCACAACCTTCCTGGGCAACCTGTGCCAGTGTCTCACCACCCTCACTGCAAACAACTTCTTCCTAACATCCATTTTCAATCTCCTCTCTTCCATTCAAACCCATTTCTCCTCCTCCTGTCATTACCATACCTTGTCAGTAGTCCCTCTCCAGCCCTCCTGGAGCCCCCTTCAGATACTGGAAGGCCACTCCAAGGTCTCCTCCAAGCCTTCTCTTCTTCAGGCTGCAGAGCCCCAAGTCTCTCAGCCTGTCCTCACAGCAGAGCTGCTGCAGCCCTCTCAGCATTTTGGTGGCCTCCTCTGGACTGGCTCCAACACTTCCATGTCCTTCTTGTGTTGGGGGCTCCAGAACTGCACAGAAGACTGCAGGTGTGGTGGTCTGAGGAGAGCAGAGCCAAGGGGCAGAATTCCCTCCCTTGCCCTGCTGCCCACACTGCTCTTGCTGCAGCCCAGCACAGGGTTGTATTAACTTATTTTTTTTAGGTGAAACCCAAACTACTATCAGTGCTCCAAGGAGAGGCTCAATTGCTTTAAAAATCCAACTGACTAACACAAAACCAGTGAGAGTGTCGCACTGTTAAGGGAAGAGCTCCCAATGCCCTTGTTCAGGCTTATTTTCCCAGGTAGAAAATGCAGACTGAGGCTGCTGAAGTGGATGTTTCATTCCTTCTCACCAGGTTCCTGGGCTCTCTGCTACTGCTGGGAGCAGAGATGTGAAAAATACAGAAAAAATAAAATTAGGAAACATCAGCTCTGCTGTTTTAACTCCAAGACCCTGGAGACCCAGCAAATTACTACTACAAGCCAAACAGCTGCCCCAGGGTTAGAAGCAGAGCAGGAAAACCACAATGAAAAGTTTCCTCAGTAAGGACAAACAGCAAGGTAGCCAAAAGCTGCAGGGATGTAGTGCTGAGGGAGCCAGCATTCAGTGTCTGTAACAAAGAGCCCCTGCAGAGGAAGAGCTGCTAAGCAGATTCTCTGAAATGATGGGGGGAGGTGGGTGAAGTCTTTCCCCACGGGGATGGCAATGGAGCCATATTCCCCCACCTAGCATGAGCTCAGATATATTTCCCAGGCCACTTTTCTCCTGCATCCAGGATACAAGCAAGCCAGACACACTGAACTTTAGAGGCTGGAAGGGACCCTCAGAGATCACAGAATCACAGAATTAAACAGGTTGGAAAATACCTTTGAGATTACTGAGTCCAACCTATCACCCAAAGCAAAACAATTTTGTTTCTAATCAACAAAATCATGGCACTAAGTGCCTCAGCCAGTCTCCTTTTAAACACCTCCAGGGATGATGACTCCACCACCTCCCTGGGCAGCCCATTCCAATGCCAATCACTCTTGCTGTGAAGAACTTCCTCCTAACATCCAGCCTAGACCTCCCCTGGCACAGCTTGAGACTGTGTCCCCTTGTTCTGTTGCTGGTTGCCTGGCAAAAGAAACCAACCCCACCTGGCTACAACCTCCCTGCAGGGAGCTGCATACAGCAATGAGCTCTGCCCTGAGCCTCCTCTTCTGCAGGCTGCACACCCCCAGCTCCCTCAGCCTCTCCTCACAGGGCTGTGTTCCAGGCCCCTCACCAGCTTCATCGCCCTTCTATGGGCACGTTCCAGTACCTCAACATCTCTCTTGAACTGAGGAGCCCAGAACTGGACACAGCACTCAAGGTGTGGCCTGAGCAGTGCTGAGCACAGGGGCAGAAGAACCTCCCTTGTCCTGCTGGCCACACTGCTCCTGAGCCAGCCCAGGATGCCATTGGCTCTCCTGCCCACCTGGGCACACTGCTGGCTCATCTTCAGCTACTCTCTCCTAGCACCCCCAGGTCCATCTCTGCCTAGCTGCTCTCAGCCACTCTGTCCTCAGCCTGTGGTGCTGCTTGGGGTTGTTGTGGCCAAAGTGTAGAAATCTGCACTCAGCCTTGTTCAGTCTCATCCCATTGGCCTCTGCCCACCCATCCAGTCTGACCAGGTCCCTCTGCAGGGCTCTCCTATCCTCCAACAGATCCACACCTACTCCTAGCTTGGTGTCATCTGCAATAATAAGTGTTTAAGGAGAAGAAGCTCTCCCCCTTCAGCACACAACAGCAAAAGGCATAATCAGGGGCTAATTACCAGACAGGTTTCCGCTCTCTAATTGAGGATGTGGAGAAGGTTGTGGTGTGTGCTGCACATACAATGAGCCACAGCTTGATGCTGATCATTCCACGCCATAACCTCAGCCCTGGCAAGGCAAGGGAAGGCTTTTTCCATGGTGTTTCTCATCTCTTGGCAAGTTCTTCAAAGCCTGTGAGAGATGGAATCAAGTCCTTACTCCCTTTGCAATAAAATGTGTGTTCTGGGCATGTAATTCCTTCTCCACAGACTGGGAAGATCAGAAACCCAGGAGAGCCTAGGCAATTTTGCAGGATCAATCGTGAAAATGTCAGCAACCACCCAGTGTGTTCCAGTGGTAATAAGCTCAAATAGGGTGTTTAAACACAGCAATCTAATCACCCAAATGATAACCCTCATCATCTTGTGTAAACTGCACCACAAGTTACACGACAGCGAGAACAGAAAGGGCAGCGAAAAAGTAAGATAACCAAAGCAGCACTTAAAACACAGCTGAGAACAGAGAGATGCAAAAGACAAAGAGCCATTTCCATGAGAGTTATCTGAGGTTGCTGAAGAGAAATGGATAGAGAAATAGACAAAATATAACCTGAGCACAGGACAGCTCTGGCACTATAAATCAAGCAGGAGAAGGAGGCACAATATCTTCAAAGCCTATGACACAGAATCACAGAATCACACAGAATTAACCAGCTTGGAAAAGACCTTTGAGATCATCGAGTCCAACCTATCACCCAACACCATCTAACTGACCAAACCATAGAATCATAGTCATAGAATCATAGAATCAACCAGATTGGAAGAGAACCCCAAGCTCATCCAGTTCAACCTAGCACCCAGCCCTGTCCAATCAACCAGACCATGGCACTAAGTGCCTCATCCAGTCTTCTCTTGAACACCTCCAGGGACGACTCCACCACCTCCCTGGGCAGCCCATTCCAATGCCAATCACTCTCTCTGCCAAGAATTTCCTCCTAACATCCAGCCTAGACCTCCCCCACCACAACTTGAGACTGTGTCCCCTTGTTCTGCTGCTGGTTGCCTGGGAGAAGAGACCAACAGGGGCAGCCTCTGCTCACTTGTGCCCTGCCATATGACAAGGGGCAAGGGATGGAACCTATAGGACAGGAAGTTCCAGCTCAACATGAGGAAGAACTTCTTGACTGTAAGAGTGTCAGAGCCCTGGCACAGGCTGCCCAGAGAGACTGTGGAGTCTCCTTGTTTGGAGCCTTTCCAGTCCTGTCTGGATGTGTTCCTGTGTGACCTGTGCTAGATTCTCTAGTCCTGCTCTGGCAGAGGGATTGGACTGGAAGATCTCCAGAGGTCCCTTCCAACCCCTAACATCCTGTGATCCTGTGACCTTTGGAGGTCCCTTGCAGCCTAGGTGATGATTCCATGATTCATCAAGCTCATGCATTGATTTTAATATTTATTTTGAAACAACTGTGACCTTTTAGAGGCTCATTCAAGCATTTACTACTATTTTTTTTCCTATCCCAAATAAAATTGCTTAAAATTGCTTTAATTTTAAGGCTTTGCAGATGTTCTCAAGATGAGGAATGACAAAGTACAGTCAATTGTAATAGAGCATACAGAGCAATAGAGAATGCAATAGATAAAGAGTTCAGTGCAGAGGCTGACAGAAGGCACCCACCAACATGCAGTACTAAATAAGTGTTTTCAAACAGAAAGAACAACAACTAGCAGAAGTTTTCCATCCAAGGTGTGTTGAACTTTCCTCTTTATTACCCTTGAGCAAGCTAGGAAGGAGAGGAAGGGCAAAGGTTTTCATCTCAGGGTCTGCTGTGGAAGCATAAAGCCAGCAGTTTGAGCAAGCTTTATGGGCCCCCCAAGTTATCAGCACAGCCCAGGTATGTTTGTGTTGGCATCAGCCAATTATTGTATGCACTTGTGGTGAGTTTTGTAATTAAATTAAAAATAAACCCAAACAAGTAAAATTTACCAGACCAGCTGGGATGGCCTGGAAGTCAGATAGAGCTGTGTTTTTATGGCAAGCTACATTTACAAGCACATCTACACAGCATATTTAGATGTAGTTACAATTATATACAATTTAGTTGGGGCTGTTTGGTCTGGAGAAGAGAAGGTTCCCAGGAGACATCATTATGGCCTTCCAGTATCTGAAGGGGGCTATGAGAAAGCTGGGGAGGGATTTTTTAGGGTGTCAGGTGGTGATAGGACTGGGAGGAATTCATCCAAGCTAGAGGAGGGGAGATTCAGATTAGACATTAGGAAGAAGTTCTTTAGCATAAGGATAGTGAGAGACTGGAACGGGCTGCCCGGAGAGGTGGTGGAAATCTCATCTCTGGAAGAGCAGACAGGAAGAAAGGGACCTGGAGGTGCTGGTAGAGAATAGCTGAACACAAGCCAGCAGTGTGCCCAGGTGCTGCCCTGGAGAAGAGGAGGCTCAGGGCAGAGCTCATTGCTGTCTACAGCTACCTGAAGGGAGGCTGTAGCCAGGTGGGGTTGGGCTCTTCTGCCAGGCAACCAGCAACAGAAGGGGACACAGTCTCAAGTTGTGCCAGGGGAGGTCTAGGCTGGATGTTAGGAGGAAGTTCTTCACAGAGAGAGTGATTAGCATTGGAATGGGCTGCCCAGGGAGGTGGTGGAGTCACCATCCCTGGAGATGTTCAAGAGAAGACTGGATGAGGCACTTAGTGCCATGGTCTAGTTGACTGGATAGGGCTGGGTGCTAGGTTGAGCTTGGGGGTCTCTTCCAACCTGGTTGATTCTATGATTCTATGACTGGATGTGCCAGGTACCTCTCAGCCACATTTCCTGGCTCTGCCTCAGAGCCATGGGAGATTTCCAGGGCTCCTGTCCCTAGCAAAGGCAACACTGACAGTCATTGCAATAGCAGACTACTGGGTTGAAGGAACCTCTGGTTCACATGAAATTTGGGTCAGAGAAAAATAAAGCAAGCAACTGCAAATCCATAGGTTTGAAGGCCAGGCTGGATGTGCCTCTCAGCAACCTGATCTAGTGTGAGGTGTCCCTGTCCATGGCAGTGCTGGTTGGAAATTATGATCTTTGAGGTCACAGAATCACAGCACCATGCAGGCTGGCAAAGCCCCTCAGCATCACCAAGTCCAACCTAGAACCCTACTCTACAACATTCACCTTATACCATAGCTCCAAGCATCACATACAAACCACCCTTAAACACATCCAGGGTGGGTGACTCCACCAACTCCCTGGCAACAAAGCCCCCTTCTTAGTCCCACTGTGGTCCTTTGCCCACTACACAGTGCTACAAGTATTATATGACTCCACCACCTCCCTGGGCAGCTCATTCCAGTCCCTGACCACTCTCCCTCCTGTCCAATCTAAACCTACTGAGTCTCAGCTTGAGGCCTTTCCCTCTTGTTCTGTTTCAAATGATTCCTTTGTTCTTGGATATAGGGTAAGTTCTTTCATAGCCCATTAAATCAGTTTTCTTCTCCCCTTGGACAAAGAAAGCCCAGAAAGGGCCAACACTACCTCCTTCTCTCCCCTCACCCCAGATAGAAAAGCAGCAAGGCTCAAGTGTTCTCAGCCAAAGGTGAGCACACAGTGTGGAAGAGTCAGAGGGGCAAAGGAACAGCAACAGAGTTCAGAGGCCAAGAGCCAAGGGAAGGAAATTGTTTCTATGTTGACTTTTAATGCCAGTTAGCAAACCAATGAATGATGCAGACTTCATTCTTTTCCTTTTATGACCAATGCCCTACCCCTTCATTCCATATTCAAAAGAATGCCCAGAAAGTTCCTCTCTCTTGTTTATAGTTTAGAATCAAAACAGGGTGCTAGCTCTTAAGCTGCTACAGCACTGAGGGGGTTCTGTAGCTTTGAAAAAGGGGATTTGTCTATTTATTTATTTAATTTTAACTCAATTTGATTTCCTCTTTCTTTCAGCATGCAGGATCCTCAGCGATCTGAGGCAGCCTACAGCAGAGGGGCAGCCAGGTTCCTGCCTGTGTTCTGGCAGAGTTTTGCTAACACATTGCTGTAAAAGCTTTTAGTTTTCCTGCAGCACTGCTGGGTGGCTCTGACAAACAGCCAGCAGGGACTGATCCTTCCTGGCTGCTGGCAAAGAGTGTCCTCAGAGGTGTCTTGGTTGTTGCAGCGAGTGATTTACCTTGACCTCACCTCTGGCTCTTAGTGTCAGCATGGCAGCTAGAGCCTCCTTCAGCCATAGAGAACAGCTTCACTGCAGATTTCCAAGGCTGGAGAGCTGTGAGCATGTCTGTTTGGTGAACACTAACAATCACAGAATCATGGAATGCCAGGGGCTGGGAGGGACCTCCAAAGCTCAGCCAGTCCAACCCCCCTGCCAGAGCAGCATCTCCTATGCCAGATCACACAGGAATGCATCCAGGCAGGTTTTGAAGATCTCCAGAGGGAGAGACTCTGCAAGCCCCCTGGGCAGCCTCTTCCTGGGTACTGTCACACTCACAGGGAAAAAAAATCCTCTTCATGTCTAAATGAAACTTCCTCAGCTTCCACCCATTGCACTGGGCATCACCCAGCAGAGCCTGGCTCCAGCCTCCTGGCACTCACCCTTAGTCTTTATAGCCATTCATGAGATCCCCCCTGAGGCTCCTCCTCTCCCAGCAGCACAGCCCCAGCTCCCTCAGGCTCTCTTCCTAAGGAAGATGTTCCATTCCCTTCATCATCTTTATGACTCTGTGGTGGACTCTTTCAGGCAGTTCCCTGAGGTCCTTCTTGAACTGAGTGGCCCAACTGGACACAGCACTCCAGATGCAGCCTCTCTAGGGCAGAGTAGAGGGGCAGGAGAACCTCTCTGGACCGCAGCCCTTCTAACGCACCCTTTGAATACCCAGTTTCCACGTGCTGTACAGCTTGGCTATCCAATGTCAGTGCTCATTCAGGCCAGAAGACAATAACCAGAAGAGAGCCACCCCCACCCTATCTAACCATCAGAAACTCACCTCCTCTTCTATATTCCAAGCACAAGCCCACACTTCTCAAAATCTCATCTATCAGGATGCTTACTGCAGTCTGTATTCATCCCGATGGCTGCTGAGGACTCACTTACCAGAGCATTTGTCTGGAGTGGTAAAGAGATATCCATTTAATTCTGACCTTTAAAGAATGGGGGTAAATACTTAAGTGGCAGACTGGATTGCAAACAGGACAAAGAGCCTTCGCCCTTTGGACTGCCATCTAAAATGAGTAGCTTGCAGAGGTCTTTGGTGAACTCAATCAAACGTGCAGCAGACAGCTGCCTGGACTGCATCAGGCGGCTGGCAGTAGCTGCAAAAGGGCTGTAACTCATCTCTCATCTCTGGCTCCTTCAGGGGAGGGACTGCTTCAAGATGAGCTAAGGCTGCTTGTCTTAGCTGGGCTGCACTTCTGCCATGTGAGAGCTGAGAGGGACCAGGCAGTACCTGGAAGACATCAGCCTGAGAAAAAACTGCAGTCAGTGCTTTTGCACTTATTTCCAGAGCTCAGCCTGGGGGTTAAGCAAGATCACAAAGAGAGCCTGTGTGAAGGGACACAGCAAGAGACAAGTTCTTGCCAGAATTGCAAATGCCTTCTTCCATTTCAGGGCATGAGGATTAATTTCCTCCTTACACCTACGATACAATTTTGCAGTGTTCAGCAGTCCATGGGGACTGTTGATACAAAAGTAACTAATTAGATAAGGCTCCATTTATCAGAGAAAGCCATAGTCCTCTGAATGTAGGCTCTCAGCAGAGCAGAAACTCAGTGCTGAGATGCTCTCCTGGCCTTGAAAGGGAAGCTAGGCCAAGTCCTGTATCACTCTGGGGAATTACCTGTTGGAAGGCAGCAAAGGAGAAAAGCATTTAGGGGTCTTAGTGGGTGGAAGGTTGACCATGAGCCAGCAATGTGCTCTGGTGGCCAGGAGGGCCAATGCCATTCTGGGGTGCATTAAAAGGGCTGTGCCTGGTAGGTCGAGAGAGGTTCTCCTGCCTCTCTACTCTGCTCTGCTGAGGCCACGTCTGGAATATTGTGTCCAGTTCTGGGCCACTCAGTTCAAGAGGGACATAGAACTGCTGGGGAGAGTCCACCACAGAGCCATAAAGATGATGAAGGGAATGGAACAGCTCTTATGTTATGAGGAGAGCCTGAGGGAGCTGGGGCTGTGCTGCTTAGAAAAGAGGAGACTGAGAGGTGACCTCATCAGTGTTTATAAAGATGTAAAGGTGAGTGCCAGGAGGCTGGAGCCAGGCTCTGCTGGGTGATGCCCAGTGCAGGGACAAGGAGCAATGGGTGGAAGCTGAGGCATAGGAAGTTTCATTTAGACATGAAGAGGATTTTTTTTCCCTGTGAGTGTGACAGTACCCAGGAAGAGGCTGCCCAGGGGGCTTGCAGAGTCTCTCCCTCTGGAGATCTTCAAAACCTGCCTGGATGCATTCCTGTGTGATCTGGCACAGGAGATGCTGCTCTGGCAGGGGGGTTGGACTGGCTGAGCTTTGGAGGTCCCTCCCAGCCCCTGGCATTCTGTGATTCTGAAGGCATGCTTTTAAAAAAGAAAATAAAACAAATTCAAAGCTTAATTTGGATTCCCGAGTCTATGCTTAAGCTTCAAAAGTGCAGCTTAGATTTTCAGCCTCCCAACACCTTTGTAGTCAGCCTATGTTCCAAGTATGCTGGAGGTCAGTTCTGTAGGAGCCAAGGTCTGTCAGAGCAGCCAGGATGTGCAGAAAGCTCCTCAGTGTTTCAGAAGCATGCTGGAGGCCTTAGCTAAAAACCCCAGCCAAGGTACAGGCAGTGATGTTTTCCTTCCCCTCCTTCACACAAGAAGAGTTTCAGTGAAAACATTGCTCTGACTTTCTCCTGCCCTTGGTGCCTTTGGCTGTCCATTGCTGCTGAAGATTGTGGTCCTGGGGGACAGCAAGTTCTGCAGGGGGAAGCAATGTGTCCTTGTGGGCAAGAGGACCAGTGGGATCCTGGGCTGCATTAAGAGGAATGTGTCCAGCAGACTGAGGGAGGTTCTCCTCCCCTCTACTCTGCTCTGGTGAGACCTCACCTGGAATATTGCATCCAGTTCTAGGCTCCCCAGTTCAACAGGGACAGGGATCTACTGGATAGCATCCAATGGAGGGCTAAGAAGATGATTAAGGAACTGGAGCACTGCCTGATGAGCAAAAGCTGAAAGCCCTGGGGCTGGTTAATCTGCTTCTCCACAATGTCCCTTCAGGTAGCTGCAGACAACCATGAGGTCTGCCCTCAGCCTCCTCTGTTTCACACTAACCATCCCCAGCTCCCTCAGTCTCTCCTCATCAGATTTATTCTCCAGGCCCTTCCCCAGTTTCATTGCCCTCCTCTGCACTGGCTCCAGCACCTCCACATCTCTCCTGTATCGAGGTGCCCAAAACTGAACATGGTTACTCAGGGTGTGGCCTCACCAGAAGGTATATAGAAACATGATTTCCTATCAGAGGAAATATTGCCTTTGGTTTTGAATGTTTATCTTCTTTAGATAAGGTCAACCCAAACACAAAAAATAGTTCAGTCTATTCTCAAACACTGAAGCAACAACACTGAGTTGCACAGACTCACAGAATGGTAGGCCTTGGAAAAGACCTCTGGAGACCATCAAGTTCAACCCTCCTGCCACAGCAGGTTCAACTAGAGAAGGTCACAGAGGCAGGTTTGGATTATCTCCAGAGATGGAGACTTCACTGCTTCTCTGGGCAGCCTGCTCCAGGTTTCCACCTCCCTTAAATACAGAAGTTGCTCCTCATGTTTAGATGGAACTTCTTATGTTCGTGTCTTCACCACCCTTCAATTAATCAAAGTGTGGCCTCACCAGCACCGAGCACAAGGGGACCATCACCTCCCTACTGCTGCTGGACACAGCATTTCTAACTTAAGCCAGGAGTAGCTGTGCTCTGCAGAAGGTGAGCTGGTGGGTAAGTGGGTTTCACATTGGGACTGCAACTGTTGTGTTGCATTCCCCACGCAGAGGTGTGTGTGATGGGACAAGCAGGGTATTGCCAACATCATCCGGGCTAAGGGTTAGCGTTGGGCCTGATGGAGGAGACAGACGGGCTGGGAGCACAGCCCCTGTCATAGTGCACCAGTTTGGCAGCAACCACTGAAGCTCTGTGAGAGCACAGAGCCAGCTCAGGTGCTGGAGTGGGTCCAAAGGAGGGCAATGAAGCTGGGGAAGGGCCTGGAGAATAAATCTGATGAGGAGAGACTGAGGGAGCTGGGGATGGGTAGTGTGAAACTGAGGAGGCTGAGGGCAGACCTCATGGCTGTCTGCAGCTACCTGCAGGGACACTGTGGAGAGGTTGGTGCTGGTCTCTTTTCACAGGTAACTGGAGACAGAACAAAGGGGAATGGCCTCAAGCTGAGGCTGGGGAGGTTTAGACTGTACATGAGGAAAAGGTTTTTCATGGAGAGAGTGGTCAGGGGCTGGAATGAGCTGTTCAGGGAGGTGGTGGAGTCACCAGCCCTGGATGTGTTTAAGGGTGGTTTGGATGTGGTGCTTAGGGCTATGGTTTAAGGTGAATCCTGTAAAGCAGGGTTCTAGGTTGGACTTGGTGATGCTGAGGGGCTTTGCCAACCTGCATGGTGCTGTGATTCTGTTCACAGAAGGGGCTGCAATGACTGTGCTGGCAAAAGGCACCCACGCCTCTCCTTAGCCAGAAACGAAACCCAGCACAGACACCAGCAAAGCACTGCCGGCTGCTGGCAAGAATCCTTTAAGCCTGGCTGGAAAGAGCTCTATTGGGCATGAAGAGGATAGGTTTGTCTGTCCTTTCAACTCTTGTCTGCTTCATTCAATCCACTAGGAAAGCTGACAAGCTGCTCAAATGACCTTGGCAGTTGTGAGACACAGGTGCCATTACTGGACTGAGACCAGCCACTGATTTCAAACAGCAGAGGCAGGGCTATGCAGTTAAAGAACTTCCAATTTCACTGATATGGACACAGAAAATAGAGCCTAATATCACATACAGTGAGTGTGACACAATTTCACTTGCTGTTTGCAAAGGGCAAGCAGCAGAGAGAGACATCAGCACCTTTCAGCACATAGTCCACGTTGTACACAGTTAGTGAGACTAGAAGGAGGGCTAGAATTTTGGTTGATGCAAAGCTCAACAGGAGCCTGCAGTGCGAGTGCAGCCCAGACAGCAACCCTGTGCTTGGCTGCAGCAAGAGCAGTGTGGGCAGCAGGGCAAGGGAGGGGATTATGCCCCTCGGCTCTGCTCTCCTCAGACCACACCTGCAGTCCTGGGTGCACTTCTGGAGCCCCCAGCACAAGAAGGACATGGAACTGTTGAAGCCAGTCCAGAAGAGGCCACCAAGATGCTGAGAGAGCTGCAGCAGCTCTGCTATGAGGACAGGCTGAGGGAGTTGGGGCTCTGCAGCCTGGAGAAGACAAGGCTTGGAGGAGACCTTGGAGTGGCCTTCCTGTATCTGAAGGGGGCTACAGGAGGGCTGGGGAGGAACTGCTGACAAGGTCTTGTAATGACAGGAGGAGAAGGAATGGGTTTGAATGGAAGAGAGGAGACTGAAAGTGGATGTTAGGAAGAAATGGTGAGACGCTGGCACAGGTTGCCCAGGGAGGTTGTGGAGCACAGACAGCACAGATGAGGAGCAACTGAGGGAGCTTGGCCTCTTCCACTTGACACCCACCCCTCAAATATTTGGACACACTGATCAGATCCCCTCTCAGCCTTCTCTTCTGCAGACTGAACAGCCCCAGGGCTCTCAGTCTCTCTCCACAGCAGAGATGCTCAAGTCCCTCACTCATCCTCGTGGCTCTCTGCTGGACTCTCTCCAGCAGGTCCCTGTCTGTCCTGAGCTGGGGAGCCCAAAACTGGACACAGTATTGCAGGTGTGGTCTCAGCTGAGCAGAGCAGAGGGGAAGAATAACCTCCCTAGCCCTGCTGGCCACACTTTTTTTGATGCACCTCAGGCTCTCTTGGCCATCAAGGGCACACTGGTATCCCATGCAGCCTGAACCCTAAACCCTAGGCACTGAGAGCTTTGCAGAATGAGCTGCAAAGCCTCTGAAGCAGATATCAGACCAGCCCTGGGAGACATAAAAGTTAATGAAATTATGCTGTTTGATGGGGAGGGAGGGTGTTTGTGCATTCAGGTCACCCAAGGCAGTGTGCTAGCATTCTGCACCGCGCTCCAAGGACCTCACCCAGCTTCAGACCAAATGTTGCACCACGACGAAGTGTGGATTTTATTGTCTCATCTTCCAGAAGCAGCAGAATCTGTGGCACAGTTTAACCTACTCAATACCTAATAGAGTGCTTTATTAGACTCTTCCTTATGAGAGTCTTCTTTTAAACATTTGAAATATGTAACGTGTTGCTGTAGATAAATATGGAACAGGGATTGGGAGTTATTAATGCACCATTAAAACAAGTCTATTCCAGCAAGAGCAGTTAGCTTATTAATTAGGAATAGCAATCCTGAAGACACAGTTATTTATATGGTTTTAATTGAGTTCCCATTCAAAAGGAAAGTTTAATTATAACTGCACCTAATTCACTCCGAGGATGGGGAAAGGCTTGTTTAGCATAGGCTATTCTGCCTTCATTGAAGGATTCCAAAGGGAACCAGGAATTGAGGGTGTTCATAGAATCATAGAATCAAGCAGGTTGGAAGAGAGCTCCAAGATTATCCAGTCCAACCTATCACCCAGCCCTAGCCAGTCAACCAGACCATGGCACTAAGTGCCTCATCCAGGCTTTGCTTGAACACCTCCAGTGTTTCAAATCCCAGGGGGGATTTACATCAGGTATGCTCCACAACACTGAAGGAAATCAATTCTGGAACCCCAGCAAATGAATCCATAAATTACACTTTAGTATCTCCAAGTGCTGCCTTCCTCAAATGGAATTTGTCACTGCCAGGGTGGATATGGGGAGGATGGGGTTAGAGGAGCTCTGCGGACAGCCCTTCGTGGCACTACATCCCTGCACTGTGTGTCAGCCTGTCGCATTGCCGGTCCAGAATCACACCCAGTTAACCAGCTTGGAGATGACCTTCGAGACCATCGAGTCCAACCTATCACCCAACACCATCTAAACAACCAAACCATAGCACCAAGTGCCACATCCAGTTTCCTGTTAAACACCTCCAGGGACACTGGCTCCACCACCTCCCTGGGCAGCCCATTCCAGTGCCAATCACTCTTGCTGTGAAAAACTCCTCCCTAACATCCAGCCTAAACCTGCCCTACCCCAGCTTGAGGCTCTGTCCTCTTGTTCTGTCATTGGTAGCATGGGAGAAGAGACCAACCCCAACATTAGTATCTGAAGGAGCAGACACAGCCTGTACTCCCTTATGAGGAAGGGCTGAGGGAGCTGGGGCTCTTTAGCCTGAAGATGAGGAGCCTGAGAGGTGACCACATTCATATTTACAAAGATTAAAGGTGAGTGCCAGGAGGCTGGAGCCAGGCTCTGCTGGGTGATGCCCAATGCCAGGCCAAGGGGCAATGGGTGGGAGTTGAGGCATAGGAAGTTCCATGGAAATATAAGGAGAATTTTTTCAGTCTAAATGTCACAGAACCCTGGAAGAGGCTGCCCAGGGGGGTTGTGGAGTCTCCCTCTGGAGATATCCAAGAGCTGCCTGGATGTGTTGCTGTGTGATCTGCTCTAGGTGCTGTTGATCTGGCAGAGGGGTTGGACTGGATGAGCTTTGGAGGACCCCAACAGTCTGTGATTCTGTGATGGTTGGAGTGAAGTCTAGAAGCAAAAACTTTAATGCAGTTAAATTCTGTGCTTCTAAAGAAATAATGGAAGTTTACGATAACCAAATGTGACAATCACAGAATGTCAGGGGCTGGAAGGGACCTCCAAAGCTCACAGAGTCACAGCACCATGCAGGTTGGCAAAGCCCCTCAGCATCACCAAGTCCAACCTAGAACCTTACTCCATGACATTCACCTTAAACCATATCCCTAAGCACCACATCCAAACCACCCTTAAACACATCCAGGCTGGGTGACTTCACCACCTCCCTGAACAGCTCATTCCAGTCCCTGACCACTCTCTCTGTGAAAAACCTTTTCCTAATGTCCAATCTAAACCTCCCCAGTCTCAGCTTGAGGCCATTCCCCCTTGTTCTGTCTCCAATTCCCTGTGAGGATAGACCAGCACCAACCTCTCCACAACCTCCTTTCAGGTAGCTGCAGACAGCCATGAGGCCTCCCCTTAGCCTCCTCTGTTTCACACTACCCATCCCCGGCTCCCTCACTCTCTCTTCATCAGATTTATTCTCCAGGCCCTTCCCCAGCTTCCTTGCCCTCCTCTGCACTGCTTCCAGCACCTCCACAGCTCTCTTGTATTGAGGTGTCCAAAACTGAACACAGCAATCAAGGTGTGGCCTCACCAGAGTCAAGTCCAAGGGGACAATCACCTCCCTGCTCCTGCTGGCCACAGCACTTCTGATCCCAGCCAGGATGCCATTGGATTTTTTGGCCACCTGGGCACACTGCTGGCTCATCTTCAGCTGCTTGTCAATTATAATACCCAGGTCCCTTTCTGCCAGCAGCTCTGCAGCAACGCTGCCCCAAGCCTGTAGCATTGCTTGGGTTTGTTGTGACCCAAGTGCAGGAACCTGGCATTTGGCCTTGTTGAAACTCACCCCATCAATGCCAGCCCATTGATCTAAGCCTATCCAAGTCCCTCTGCAGAGCCTCTCTACCCTCATCCAAATCAAAATACCCTTCTGGGAATTTTCTTTGTCTGGAAGGGAGTTTGAGCATCTGTAGTATTTCTAATTTGCATATAAGTGGAACTAGTTGTAAATATATTGTGTATAGACTGAAAATACAGTGTGCAACTTTAGCTTTGCTCTATACAGAGCTTCATCTTACTGCCAAACCCTTTGAGTTAGTCAAATAGTGGGAAGGAAAGCTCCCAACCCATGTCAGATCCAGACCAAAGGGCCTCAGTTCAAAGACAATTCAAGTGGGGAAGTAGCTGGGGTGGAGGCGGTGGGACCCGCTGCAGACATCAGAAGTCAGACAGCTGACAGTGAGCAAGGCCTATATAAAAACATCAGATGCATCACATGCTGCAGCTGGGGAGTGCCAGCACATATCCTTCTGTCTGGCCCTGCAAAGGAAGAGCAGCACTTTGTTTTCCTACTCCAATGGCAGGAAAGAGTGTCTAGAGATGGAGAGATAAAGTGAGTCAAACCCAGACTTCCTTTTCTCTAGTTTTTAGGGTTACAGTGTCCACATTAGCAAGAGCTGTAGTCCAGAAGGGAATTCTACATCTGCATTGCACACTCCTGGATTGCTCCTGCCTCTTTTGGTGTGGTGTGTTACAAGCATGGTGCAGTGCCCACAAGCCCAAGGGCTCAATGGCCAAGCTGAGGAGAAGGAGAACAGTACAGGATGTGCTCAGTCTTACAGCAATGGGAGCAAGACAGGGGTTCTTGATCCTCCTGGCCTACCTCATACATTGAGGGGTCTTGCCACCACCTCGTGTCCCAAGAGGGACAGGGATCTACTGGAAAGAGTCCAAGGGAGGGCTACAAAGATGCTGAAGGGACTGGAGCACTGCCTGAGGAGGAAAGGCTGAGAGCCCTGGGGCTGCTTAGTCTGCAGAGGAGAAGGCTGAGAGGGGATCTGAACAATGGATCTAAATAGCTGAGGGATGGGGGTCAGGAAGGAAGGGACAGGGACAGCCTCTGCTCACTTGTGCCCTGCCACAGAACAAGGGGCAAGGGATGGAAACTGCAGCACAGGAAGCTGCAACTCAACATAAGGAAGAACTTCTTGAGTGTAAGGAAGAACTTCTTGAGCCTGGCACAGGCTGCCCAGAGAGGTTGTGCAGTCTCCTTCTCTGAAGCCTTTCCAGCCCTGTCTGGATGTGTTCCTGTGCAACCTGCACTGGATTCTCTGGTCCTGCTCTGGCAGCGGGGGTTGGACTGGAAGATCTATGGAGGCTCCTTCCAACCTCTAACATCCTGTGATCCATCAGGTCTGCACTGTAATTTCTAATCTCATTTCTTGTACTTCAAAGGAAGAGCAACTTAATGGGGGCAGACAGCAGCAGACACTGCTGAGCACTACAGGAGATGGGCGAAAGCTGGCCCTGTGCTGCCTCGTGGTACAAGAGCTCAGTTTCCACTCTTGATCCTCATGTACATCTGCAAAGTTGTCAATCAATGCCGGGTTTGTTGTACAAGAAAATGTTGGAAGAGCTTGCTGGCACATTCCCAGCAAGAGGCCTGCCTCTCCCACTGCTGCTTGCTAAGTCAGGAAAACACAATCCGTGCTGGCAAGAGCCAAAGGCCTTTGCAGAGGACTCAGCTTTTGCTTTCTGAAAACAATGCAGCAGCCTTTCGTCCTTCCTGGTTTGCTAGGCTATGCAGCCATGCAAGTGGTGTCCACTATTACAAAGCATGTGCTTTACCTGCTGGATTATAGGATCATAGAATGGTTTAGGTTGGAAGGGACCTCAAAGATCATCCAGTTGCAAGCAGGGGGCTCTGCTCTGCCTCAGTGTGTTCTGCTCTGCCTTGTGCTTCAGACCAGCAAAGCTTTGATGCAATACTTTGTGAGTAGATATTCGTAAGCGTCTCTGTAACTGAATTATAACTCAATTAGAAGGAGGGATTTTGAAGCACTCAGTGAAAAAGAGGTTGCTTGGATGCTCTCACTGTAGAAACAGGCTGTACAGATGCCAGCAGCCAGCCACTGGTCCTGTTATGGGTCACAGCGCATTTGTTTATCATCACAGGATGTTAGGGGGTTGGAAGTGACCTCTGAAGATCTTTCTGTCCAAGCCCCCTGCCAGAGCAGGAGCACCTAGAGCAGATCACACAGAACACATCCAGGCAGCTCTGGAATATCTCCAGAGAGGGAGACTCCACAACCCCCCTGGGCAGCCTGTTCCAGGGTTCTGTCATCTTCACAGGGAAGAAATTCGGACTCATGTGACCAGGGAACTGCTTTGTTACGGTTTGGAAGCAAAGCCAGTAAGGTGTGGACCTTAAAAAACTCAACCCAACACTCCCCCCCCAAAGAAAAAACCACTCTAAACCCCCCAAAACCCCAAGCATACATACATATATGCACCCCTAGAATATATTAAAGAAGCAACATACTGGTATATATTAACACGTGTGGGGCCTCATCCCTAGAGACCACAGGATCACAGGATGTCAGGGGTGGGAAGGGACCTCCAGAGGTCTTCCAGCCCAACCCCTCTGCCATAGCAGGAACAGAAAATCCAGCACAGGTTGCACAGGGAACACATCCAGACAGAGCTGGAAAGGCTCCAGAGAAGGAGACTCCACAACCTCTCTGGGCAGCCTGTGCCAGGGCTCTGTCACCCTTACACTCAAGAAGTTCTCCCTTAGGTTTAGAACAGCATTGTTTGAAGAATTGAGGGCTTGACCCTCCAGGCCTTGAAGGCACCTCCAGCACTAACCCAGGCAGACTTTCAAGGCCCATCTGGATGCATTCCTCTGTGACCTAAGCTACATTGTATGGTCCTGCTGTGGCAGGGGAGTTGGACTTGATGATCTCTTTGGGTCTCTTCCAACCCCTGACATCCTGTGAGCCTCTGATCCTGCGAATGTTACCTACATCTAGCATAAATCCAGTCACAAGGGAGAGCATTAATCCTGCTAGCAGCACGGCTCAGCAGGGCATCCTTCTATTTATCTTTGGCAACTGGCACATTACCACAGGAGCATCCTTTTCCCCATATCACAGGAAGACTACATTGTGTTTTAAATTGTGGTCACATAAGAAAGCAAGAAATGCCTCCTTGGGAAAAGGTGCAAGCAGGCAAGGTAAAACCAGTGAGAAAGCAGCAAACTTCCTGCATTACACAAAGTCAGCAGACAATAAAAAGAGTCAGAACTCCCAGAACTGTCAGGTTTGGAAGGGACCACAAGGATCATCCAGTTCAGCCCCCCTGCCACGGGCAGAGACACCTCACACTAGAGCAGGGTGCTCAGAACCACATCCAGGCCTTGAAGACCTTCTGGCATGAGGCTTCTACCACTTCACTGGGCAACCTGTGCCAGTCTCTCACCACCCTCATGCTGAAGAACTTTCTCCTAACATCCAATCTGAATCTATCCACTTCTAGCTTTGTTCCATTCCCCCCGGTCCTATCACTACTTGACACCCTAAAAAGCCCCTCCCCAGATTTCTTGTAGCCCACTTCAGATACAGAAAGGCCACAACAAGGTCTCCCGGGAGCCTTATGTTCTCCAAATTGAACAGCCCCAACTCTCTCAGCCTGTCCTCACAGCAGAGCAGCTCCAGTCCTCTGATCATCTTTGCAGCCCTTCTCTGGACACCTTTCAGCACCTCCAGATCTTTCCTGTAGCAGTGGCTCCAGAACTGGACGCAGTACTCCAGGTGAGGTCTCACCCACCAAAGTGGAGTAGAGGGAAAGATCACCTCCCTTTGCCCTGCTGGTCACACTTGATGCAGCCCAGGCTCTGGTTGTGTCTCCAGGCTGCAAGTGCACAATGCTGGCACATGTTGAGCTTCTCACCCACCACCACCCCCAAGTCCTTTTCTTCAGAGCTGCTCTCAGCCAGTCACTGCCCAGCCTATATTGGTGTCACATCAAAGTCCTTGGAAAAATGGAGTTTCTCAGATTTAGGGAGAACAAAACTTAGATTGCTGAAAATATTCTGCATTTGAGAGCCAGCAGTTCACAGACAGTGACAATATCTGAATCCAGAATAGCACAAAACAAGAGCTGCGCTCTGCAATGAAGCAGAGTGGCCTGGAGGAGCTATTCTGGGGACTGTAAAGTATATACATGCCCAGACTTAAGGGCAGGCAATCTCTATCTCTGAAAGCCACTCTCTGGCAGACTAAATTTGGATACCTAAAATTAGAGGCCATTTTTTAAAAAAGAGGTGTCTGGGTGGAAAATTTTGCCCTGCACATAAGTAATGTGCCACAACTACTTGGGTCACAGACTGAGGCCAGCATCAAACCCAGACCCAAACTGTTGCAGAACTAGAGCCTGGTATGTGGACAAATAGTCACCTTCTGCTACAGAGCTCAAGGGCAGCTCCCCCAAAAATATACAAGCAGTTCCAGAGAAACAGGCATTAAACTTGCTTAGCTGGAGTATTGTTGTGTTTCAGCAGGGAGTTAACTCAGCTGCATGGGGCATGAACAAGTTCTGCATCAAGAGAGTGGTGGAACACTGGAACAGGTTGCCCACGGAGGTGGTTGGGGTGAGGCTTTACAGGATTCTGGGCAACCTGACCTAGTTGAGAATGTCCCTGCTGAGTGCAGAGAGGGTTGGACTGATGAGATTTGGAGGTCCCTTCCAGCCCAGGCCATTCAGTGATTCTATGCTTCTATGATTCTGTGATTCTATGCTTCTCTAATTCCATGATTCTGTTTCTATGCTTCTATGATTCTGTGATTCTATGTTTCTGTGATTCTATGCTTCTATGACTCTATAATTCTGTGATTCTAAGATTCTGTGATTCTATAATTCTGTATTTCTATGATTCTATGCTTCTATGTTTCTGTGATTCTATGTTTTATGATTCTATGTTCTATGAGCCTATGACATCTTCCCTCCCCCTGCAAACCAGCCTCTGAGGGCACTTTTACAGGTAGAAGCTGCACAGTGGGAAATCCGTAGCCCCTCACATCAGAATACAACACCAGACAAGCACTGGGTCCAGAGGACAGTCAGTGGGGAATAGCTTCAGCCACCCTGTAGGTTACTCTCTTGCAGATGTCACCTGTGAGAGCCACAATGATTTTGCACATCAAGACTTCTGTCCTTCCAAATCAGCCAAAAAGCATCTCCTGACTCAGATACATTAAATGCTTGAGAGAGATAAATCATCTCCTAGCTACAGGTAAGTTCCTGAGCTGATTACTAAGAACACATTCTTTTGAGTGACCAAATGATGTATACAGTGTGCAACAGTATGGACCTCTGACAACACACTCATAGAATCACAGAATTATCAGGGCTGGAATAGACCTCAAGGATCATCTAGTTCCACCACCCCTCACATGGGCAGCGACACCTCACACTAGAGCAGGTTGCCCAGAGCCACATCCAGCCTGGCCTTCAAAACATCCAGGGATGAGGCTTCCACCACCTCCCTGGGCAATGTGTTCCAGTCTCTCACCACCTTCATGCTGAAGAACTTCTTCCTAACTTCTAATTTAAATCTCCCCTCCTCTAGCTTGGATCCATTTCCCCAGTCCTATCACTACCAGACACCCTAAAAAGTCCCTCCCCAGCTTTCTTGTAGCCCCTTTCCGATATTGGAAGGCCACAATAAGGTCTCCTTCCAAACTGAACAGTCCCAACTCTCTCAGTCTGTCTCCATAGCAGAGCAGCTCCAGCCCTCTGATCATCCTTGTGGCCCTTCTCTGGACACACTCCAGCACTTCCAGACCTTTCTTGTGACAGGGATTCCAGAACTGGCCACACTCCACTGTCACCATTACCCAGCATCTCTCTGGCACTGGTACCCAGCATCAATTTCAGTTTCTGATATTTCCTCAATCATCCTTCATGTTTTATTTTCAGATGTCTTTCCCTTTGGTTCCAGGTAGTAAGAACAAAGTCATATTCTTCAGTTACACCTCATTTGCCTCTGCTTCTCTCCTGCAGTCTGTACAAAACCAGTCTGTCAGTTCCTCTGTCAGAGAGTTAACACTCAGGTTTTCTTCAGTTTCTTTTGACCCCTACTATAACATTCATTTTGATGAATTATTTATGTCTGGAGCTCCCCAAGGAATTATCATTTGTATCTCCTATAGTTTCTGCCTGTCACCAGCTATTACTGAATTACATGAGACAGACAGCAGCTGCCAGTAGTCCAACCAGGTCCCCCCTCCACCTTGGCTTTCTGCATCACCTAACACACAACCCAACCAGCTCCTGCAGAATTTCATTTTAAAGGCCTATTCCTTGCCCATTTTAGAGGTGAAAGTTAGGTTGATCTTATTTCCTAATAAGCTTGCTACAAAAAGCAGCAATAAAGAAAATAAATAAATAAATAGATGCTGCTACTTCGTAGAATCATAGAATCACAGTATCATGGAATCATGGAATCAGGCAGGGTTGGAAGGAATCACAAGGATCAGCCAGTTACAACCCCCCTGCCATGGGCAGGGACACCTCACATTAGATCAGGCTGTCTAGAGCCTCATCCAGCCTGGCCTTAAACACCTCAAGGGAGGAGGCTTCCACCACCTCCCTGGGCAACCCCTTCCAGCTCTCACCACCCTCATGCTGAAGAACTTCTTCCTAACATCCACTCTAAATCTACCCATTTCTAGCTTTGTTCCATTCCCCCCAGTCCTATCACTACCTGACAGCCTAAAAAGTCCCTCCCCAGTTTTCCTGTAGGCCTCTTAAGACACTGAAAGACCACAATAAGGTCACCTGAGAGCCTTCTTTCCAGACTGAACAGCCCCAACTCCCTCAATCTCTCCTCACAGCAGAGCAGCTCCAGCCCTCTGATAATCCTTGTGGCCCTTCTCTGTTCATTTCTGTGGGCAAGTATCTATCCCTGTCTCAGGTGGGAGTGTAGCTGTATCTGGCTATGCTTGTGTTCAAACAGAAACAACTCTGCTCTCCTAAACTAATTGAGCTCAAACAGCAGCTTCAGGAAGCAAATATTCCTGCTAGCTCCTTAAGGTCTCTTTGAAAAATGAAGCAAACCCCTTGGTGTGAGTATTTACTTACCCAGCAATGGCCCTTGCTTGTCGTCTTCTCAGTCATTCAGTCAAAGCCAGGCTGTAATATTGATGTGTTTTCCAGCCAGAAGAAGTGGGTTTCTTTGGGCTTGAGGTTTATCTCACATCCTGGGTTGCATCCAAAGCAGCATTGGCAGCAGATCCAGAGAGGTGATTCTGCCACTTTGCTCTGCTGAGACCTCATCTGCAGGACTGCATCCAGCTCTGGAGCCCTCAATGCAGGAAGGACATGGAGCTGATGGAGCAGGTCCAGAGGAGAGAAACAAAAATGATCAGAGGGTTGGACCAGCTCTGCTACAAAGCCAGGCTGAGGGAGCTGGGGGGGTGCAGCCTGCAGAAGAGATCAGGATGGAACCCTGCTAGAGGGCAGGGATCCATCCAGAGGGACCTGGACAGGGTGAAGAGGTGTGCCCAGCCCAACCTCATGAAATTCAACAAGGCCAAGTGCAAGGTCCTGTACCTGAGTTGGTGCAATCCCAAGCACAGCTCCAGGNAGGAAGAATGGGTTTGAACTGGCAGAGGGGAGATGGAAACTGGATGTTAGGAAGAAGTTGTTTGCAGTGAGGATGGTGAGACACTGGCACAGGTTGCCCAGGGAGGCTGTGGAGCACAGAAGCACAGAATGGGATCTTTGATTCTGTGCTCCACAATCTCCCTGGAGGTGTTCAAGGCCAGGTCGGATGAAGCCTTGAGCGACCTGTTCTAGTGGGAGGTGTCCATGCCTGTGGTGGGGCTTTGAACTGGCTGAGCTTTGAGGTCCCTTCCAACCTAAACCATTCTACCATTCTATGATTCTACAGTGAATTTTTGGCGTGGCTGAAAAGGAAAGTTCTATGAAAAGCTTTTGCAGCGTTTCCCTTCGCATCAAAACTGACTTCCTCTGGCCTCTTTCCTTTTAAATCTGTTCTCTCTGTCTGCCCATGTTCCTGTGACAAAATGAGCAAGGGGGGGGAAAGAAGGAAAGAGAAAAAAAACTGTGAGCTGTGGGAAGAAAAACAAAAGTAAACCCTAACCCTTTAAGTGTTTTTAAAATCCATGCTTTTGACAGTGGTTCAAAGGAAACATTCAAAACGTCTTGGAAAATGTTTTTTTTTCAGCTCTAAAGCAGCCATCCACAATACTTTCTTGACCCTGCACTCCCTGTATTCTCTTAGCTTGTCCAGAAGACCTTGTTTTGAGGGAAAGCCCAGAAACAATCCCAAGGAGAAGTCTTTCTTTGCAAGAAAACTCCATGCTAAGGTAGAGAGGGGAGTTCACTGTTAAACAAAATGAACTGCATTCTTTGGTACAGAAGGGAGTTCCCTGTAAGCAGAACAAAGTCCATTCTTAGGTAGAGAGGGGAGTTCACTCTTAAAGAGAATTAAAAGTGAAGACTTAATACTGAGGCTCCCTTCCTGGTCATTGTTCTGGTAGGGTATTAACCCTGCCAGGCTGATTTAACCCTTGCTCTCCTCCTCCTGTTGTGGGTCCGGGAAGTCGAGTCAGATGAGCAAACAATAAGGGTTTGGCCCCTGCAAAGCCTTGAGGGCTGGGGGCTCAGCATTATGTGTCAGGTGTCTTGTGCTGCCCCTCAGTGTGCCTGCATGGTCAAAGGAATCATCGAATCAACCAGGTTGGAAGAGACCTCCAAGCTCATCCAGCCCAACCTAGCACCCAGCCCTGGCCAATCAATCAGACCATGGCACTAAGTACCCCAGCCAGGCTATGCTTGAACACCTCCAGGGATGGTGACTCCATCACCTCCTCAGGCAGCCCATTCCAATGCCAATCACTCTCTCTGTGAAGAACTTCCTCCTAACACCCAGCCTAGACCTCCCTAGGTACAATTGAGCCTATGTCCCCTTGTTCTGTTGCTGGTTGCCTGGGATATTACTAGTGCTATGTGCTGCAGGACATTGTTTGATCTGTTGCACAAATGTGGAGCAGAGAACAGCCTCAAACCCCTGTGCAAGTTATTCAGACAGCAGTTTATGGTATATATATCACAGGATCACAGGCTCACAGGATATCAGGAGTTGGAAGGCACCCAAGGAGATCATCGAGTCCAACCCCCCTGCCAGAGCAGGACAATCCTATCTAACACAGATCACAGAGGAACACATCCAGACAGGCCTTGGAAGTCTCCAGAGAAGGGGATTTCTACAATGGATAATATGGATTTCTACAGCTAGCTATGTCATTTCCTAAGCTTAACAAAACCTTATGATTGAGTACATCTTTAAATTGGTAAAACTGTTGACTGTTGTTCTTTCATTTTCTTCTGCTCAGGCAGAGGTGGTCATCCTTACCTGACAGGTCTTGCAGTAGCTGCTGGAGCCTATTACCTGGGACTGGAAGGAGCCATCATAGGACCAAAGCTTTGAATTCATTGGCCAGAGCAATGGTGCTAGTGCCTATTGGCCAGTTTGATTTTCAAAATGAAGTATTTAGTGGGGGGTGATTTAGAAACGGAGTCTTTCTGCTTTTCTGCCTTGCTGCACTGAGCCTTTCTGCCTTTCCTCATTCGCGGCTTGTTAACTGGGAAGCACGGCTAGCTAGGAGCTCAGCAGCAGCAGCTCAGTTCTCCTTCCTTCTCTCCTTGGTTCTCCTCCTTTTATATTTTACCTCAGGATCATTATCATGAGTTTTGGAAGCATCTTTGTACAGGAGACTTACTCAGGGACCAAAGCATCATGCGTACATCTGGTGGGGTTAATGCTAAGGCTCCAGAAGCATAGTTAGAGTTTTTCCTGTTTTCATATCCATGTTTTCCAAGTTCTACTTGTTTCACAGAATCATACAATCATAGCATCAACCAGATTGGAAGAGACCTCCAAGATCATCCAGTCCAACCTAGCACCCAGCCTTATCCAGTCAACCAGACCATGGCACTAAGTGCCTCATCCAGGCTTTGCTTGAACACCTCCAGGGACAGTGACTCCACCACCTCCCTGGGCAGCCCATTCCAATGCCAATCACTCTCTGGCAACAACTTCCTCCTAACATCCAGCCTAGACCTCCCCTGGCACAACCTGAGGCTGTGTCCCCTTGTTCTATTGCTGGTTGCCTGGCAGAAGAGACCAACTCCACCTGGCTACAGCCTCCCTTCAGGTAGCTGCAGACAGCAATGAGCTCTGCCCTGAGCCTCCTCTTCTGCAGGCTGCACACCCCCAGCTCCCTCAGCCTCTCCTCATAGGGTTTGTGTTCCAGGCCCCTCACCAGCTTCATCGCCCTTCTCTGGACACCTTCCAGCACCTCAACATCTCTCTTGAATTGAGGAGCCCAGAACTGGACACAGCACTCAAGGTGTGGCCTGGGCAGTGTTCATTACAGGGGAAAAATAACCTTGTTTAAACTGTTTCAGCCTGTGTTTATCAATACCCTCTGTGCAACTACTTCCTGTCGACCGAAAACCCAAAGAATCTCAGGGAATTTCCCCAAATTTCTGCATATTAAAGCTCAATTTCCATGCAGCAATTAATACTCATCATCCATAACCTGTTACTAATTTCAACAGAGTCATCGACATCAGCTTAGATTTCCATGTCAGGGAAATCCCTAACAGAAGAGTTAGCACTAAGGTTGACACAGTCTAAACATCTCCCTTTTCAAGACATGCCTTCAGACCTGGACTTCAACTCATCACTGAGTCTTACTGAACCATGCGAGCTGGCAGCTCCAACCCCCCTCTACACAGCTTCAACCTTGGTGAGTGGCAAAGAAGTGGGAATTGGCAGAGGCAGGAGCCAGCCCCTGTCTTGCTTGCTCATGACCCATGATGAAAGCGTGGCCCTTGAAGCACAGAGTCATTATTAGGCTTCACAGAGACTGAATTCACCCCAGCAACTCTAAGCATTCTCCTTGTTCCACAGCCACTTTGCTATTATCATCACCTTCCTTCTCTGTGCCTTTTTAAGATACTAACAAAAGTGTAACCCAGCACTCAGTGTAAGACACTTCATAGAACCACAGAGGGAAAAGGACCAGGGCGGGGAAGGTTTCTGCTTCATACCCTTCAACGGTGTGAAGCAGGAGAAGAGAAGACTGAGGGGAGACCTGATCAGTATGGACAAATATCTGAGGGGTGGGTGTCATAGAATGATAGAATGGTTGAGGTTGGAAGGGACCTCAGAGCTCAGCCAGTTCCAACCCCCTGCCACAGGCATGGACACCTCCCACTAGAACAGGTCGCTCAAGGCTTCATCTGACCTGGCCTTGAACACCTCCAGGGAGATTGTGGAGCACAGAATCAAAGATCCCATTCTGTGCTTCTGTGCTCCACAGCCTCCCTGGGCAACCTGTGCCAGTGTCTCAGCACCCTCACTGCAAACAACTTCTTCCTAATATCCAGTTTCAATCTCCCCTCTGCCAGTTCAAACCCATTCCTCTTCCTCCTCCTGTCATTACAAGACCTTTTCAATAGTCCCTCCCCAGCCCTCCTGGAGCCCCCTTCAGATACAGGAAGGCCACTCCAAGGTCTCCACAGAGCCTTCTCTTCTCCAGGCTGCAGAGGCCCAAGTCTGTGTCAAGTGGAGGAGGACAATCTCCTTTCGGTGGTGACAGCAATAAGCCAAGGAGCAATGGATACAAACTGGAACAGAAATGGCTTCACCTCCACATGAGGAGAAACTTCTTCAGAGTGAGGGTGCCAGAGCCCTGGCACAGGCTGCCCAGAGAGGTTGTGGAGTCTCCTTCTCTGGAGCCTTTCCAAACCCACCTAGATGCATTCCTGTGTGGACTGTCCTAGGAGATCCTGCCTTGGCAGAGGGGTTGGACTGAGAATCAGAACCACAGAATTACAGAATTCAGGTTGGCAAAGTCCCTCAGCATCACCAACTCCAACCTAGAACCCTACTCTACAACATTCACCTCAAACAAGAGCCCCAAGCACCACATCCAAACCACCCTCACACACATCCGGGCCTGGTGACTCCAGCACCTCCCTGGGCAGCTCATTCCAGTCCCTGACCACTCTCTTTGTGAAAAACCTTTTCCTAATGTCCAATCTAAACCTCCCCAGCCTCAGCTTGAGGCCATTCCCCCTTGTTCTGTCTCCAATTACCTGAGAGCAGAGCCCAGCAGCAGCCTCTCCACAAGGTCCTTCCAGGTAGCAGCAGACAGCCATGAGGTCTGCCCTCAGCCTCCTCTGTTTCACACTACCCATCCCCAGCTCCCTCAGTCTCTCCTCATCAGGTTTACTCTCCAGGCCCTCCCCCAGCTTCCCTGCCCTCCTCTGCACTGCCTCCAGCACCTCCGCAGCTCTCTGGTACTGCGGTGCCCAAAACTGAACACAGTACTCGAGGTGTGACTTGGTGACCTCTGGAGGCCCCTTCCAGCCGCTAAAGCTCTGTGGTTCTCTGCCAGCAGATGCAGGTTGCCCTCAGCTTGGTTTCATGCACATTTCCCTCAGAGCCTCTGTACGGGCTGCTGGCATTGCTGCTCTCACACATTCGACCACCAGCAACTGCATGGGTAAGTACTTCGCTGAAGGCCCCTGGAGTGCAGCCTTGTAACTGCTGTAAAGTTCTTGGCCATAAAGGTAATTTGCCTGAGCCAGGAGCAGAGCTGGAAGCTATCTGCTGTGAGAAGACATCAGGAGTGTGCCTTTCTCGCAGCTCTGCCTGCGCTGATTCGCTGCAGGCACTTCTCCATCCACGTATGAAGAGCACTGGCAGGAGACACCTCCCAGTGACAAATCATTCAGCCCATCAAAATGAAGCTTCTCAGCTACGCAAAGATCTCCAGAGCCTTAGAGGGAAAGAAAAATGGAAATGCTGCCTCAGGAGGAGGGAAAAAAATGTACTTAGAAGTGACACACACACACACCCCCCCCCAAAAAAAAAGACATTTTGAAAGCTTCAGGATTCCATTTGTGGTGTAACTCACAGCAACTTTGGTACTTGCCAAAGCTAATTAAGACAGGCCATCTGCAAATGCTTCTGGTTGGAAACATTCTGTGGTGCAGCCTCTTCACATCCCACCTCATGAGCACTGAGCTGCTTTGCCTGATGCTGCCAACCCTGGAGTAGGAAGAGCTTTGCTCATCCTGCAGTGGGCTACCTGGCACGAGTGGTGCTCCTTGGGCTCAGTGTTGGGACCACTTCTGTTTAGCATCTTAACTGATGATCTTGATGAAGACACAGAGTGTGATAGGACAAGGAGCAATGGATATAAGCTGCAGCACAGGAGGTTCCACCTCAACACAGGGGGAACTTCTTGACTGTAAGGGTGACAGAGCACTGGCACAGGCTGCCCAGAGAGGCTGTGGACTCTCCTTCTCTGGAGGCTTTCAAAGCCTGTCTGGATGTGTTCCTGTGTGACCTGAGCTCCATTGTACGGTCCTGCTGTGGCAGAGGGGTTGGACTCAATGATTTCTTTGGGTCCCTTTCTACCCCTGACAACCTGTGATCTGTGTCAGCAGTAAGTTTGCAGGTGACACCAAGTTTGGTGGCAGTGCTGACCTGCAGGAGGGTCTACAGAGGGACTGGGATTGGGTGGATGGGGCAATGCTAACAGGATGAGCTTCAACAAGACCAAATGCCAGGCTCTGAACCTGGGTCACAACTACCCTAAATCCCAAATGCTACAGGCTTGGGGCAGTGTGGCTGGAGAGCTGTTGGCAGAAAGGGACCTGAAGGTCGCAATAGACAGGAGCTGAATGTGAGCCAGCAGTGTGCCCAGGTGGCCAAGAAAGCCAATGGCATCCTGGCTGGGATTAGAAATGCCATGTCCAGCAGAGGCAGGGAGGTGACTGTCCCCTTGGACTTGGCTCTGGTGAGGCCACACCTCGAGTGCTGTGTTAAGCTTTGGGAACCTCAGTACAAGAGAGATGTGGATCAAATGTGGGGCCACCAGACCAGGTTTGCCCTCCACAGACCTTTGGAAACGTCTTTCAAATCTTAGAGGCCATTTTTGAAGTGTCACAGTTGGATGTCAAGGACTGGGATGTTTAGAGAACCATTTTTAGTCTAGCTGTGGGCTTTACAAACTGTCATGGCCTCAGGATTTCTTTCTCAGGTGAAGGTTTCCAACCTTGATGATTCTATGATTCTCTAACCCAGTCTATGCACAGGAACTTGGGCTTTAGTTCCAAAGGATAAATTGCAGTTGCCAAGCAGGATAAGCTGCAGAACAGCTCTCTCACTGCTGAAGGACCATGAGAGAAAAAGTGACAAAGGACATCTGTCCTGGGAGCCATCTGTCCCCTATTACAGGAAAGATCTGGAGGTGTTGGAAGGTGTCCAGAGAAGGGCCATGAGGAGGATCAGAGGGCTGGAGCTGCTCTGCTGTGAGGACAGGCTGAGAGAGTTGGGGCTGTGCAGTCTGGAGAAGGCTCCAAGGAGACCTCATTGTGGCCTTCTAGTATCTGAAAGGGGCTACAAGAAAGCTGGGAAGGGACTTTTTAGGGTGTCAGGTAGTGATAGGACTGGGGAAGGTGTGGATCCAAGCTAGAGGAGGGGAGATTTAAATTAGATGTTAGGAAGAAGTTTTTCAGCATGAGAGTGGTGAGAGACTGGAACAGGTCCCTTTCTGCCCCTGACATTCTGAGATTGTATGATTCTCTGATTCTTTCAGTCAGGGGGAGATGACACTGGAGTAGATCTCTTTACTTAAGCATTTGAGCAAAGTATATTTGGGGGGGAAAAAAAAAAGAAAATTTCAGTGTGGAATTTTTACTGCCACAAAGGAGGCTGAAATAAAAATCTGATTTCTCTATTCAGATCAGTTTTAATTAAGTCTAGAGGTCTTCTTAAACCTGAAAACTGAATTTGCCCAGAAGATATTACAACAACTGTCAGTTCCTCTTCTGCTTGCTGGACACTTCTCTCGCACATGATATTTAACCAAGGTTTAATGCTTCACTGTGATGCTTTGCATTTAGACTCTCTTGGTGCTAGCCACAGGGCACTGTGGGGTCAGACAGTCTCCAAACCAGAGCCTTTGTTTTTTCCAGCGCCCATGCTAGTCACACAGTAATAGTTCACTCTTTGCAGCTGCTCCAGACAGTTATCTTTAGGTAGCTAAGGTATGCACAGTCATGCCCAGCTTGTAGATAATGAAACCAAAGCAAAGCAATGAAAACAGCCTACAAAAAAGAGGGAAAGACAGAACCACAGAAGNTGGTCTCTTCTGCCAGGCAACCAGCAACAGAACAAGGGGACACAGTCTCAAGTTGTGCCAGGGGAGGTCTAGGCTGGATGTTAGGAGGAAGTTGTTGCCAGAGAGTGATTGCCATTGGAATGGGCTGCCCAGGGAGGTGGTGGAGTCACTGTCCCTGGAGGTGTTCAAGCAAAGCCTGGATGGGGCACTTGGTACCATGGTTGATTGGATAGGACTGGGTGCTAGGTTGGACTGGATGAGTTTGGAGGTCTCTTCCAACCTGGGTGATTCTATGATTCTATGCTGAACTCGGTGCAGAAGTTAAAGAACAGGGTTAATGGTTGATGTGGAGGCTGGAATCCAGCAGCTGGGCTGAATGTGCATTCCCTGTCTTTGGAGCTGGGTACTGGGCCTGGCTTTCTGTTTATTGTTGGGAAAAAGCTACACAAACATTATTTTTGCAGTAGTCCCTGGCCTCAAGTGTTCAACATTTGGCAGAGATCCAAGACTCACCACAGCCAGAGGCTGGAAAGCATTTAAGAACAAAAAAAAACACAAACCCAATACTTCCCCCCACAAATAGAACCCCAACAAAGAAATGAACAAGCAAACAACCAACAGACAAACCCAAACTGGGAAAATGACAACAGACAAACCTAAACGGGGAAAATGACACAAAGAAAGACGAGCTGAAAGAGTTGCAGAGGATTTCTGTGAAGGACCAGAAATCATTTCTATCAGTGCCACTTGCACTCTGCTGCAGCTTATCTCAGTGATGCCCAACGACGGGGGAAGGGGCAATGGGTGGAAGTTGCGGTATAGTTGTGTCCAGTTCTGAGCCCCTCACTTCAAAAAGGACCTCAGGGAACTGCTTGAAAGAGTCCATCACAGAGCCAGAAAGATGCTGAAGGGAGTGGAGAGCCTGAGGGAGCTGGGGCTGTGCTGCTGGGAGAGGAGCAGCCTGAAGGGGAACCTCAGGAATGGTTATAAATACGTAAGGGGTGAGTGCCAGGAGGCTGGAGCCAGGCTCTGCTGGGTGATGCCCAGTGCCAGGCCAAGGGGCAATAGGTGGGAGTTGAGGCATAGGAAGTGCCATGGAAACAGGAGGAAAATGTTGTCCCTGGGAGGGTGACCGAACCCTGGAGTCTCCCTCTCTGGAGATATTCAAGAGCTGCCTGCGATCTGCTCTAGGTGTTCCTGCTCTGGCAGGGGGGTTAGACTTGATCAGCTTTGGAGGTTCCTTCCATCCATGACATTCTGAGATTCTGTGATACTTGAGGTGGTGGAGTCCCCATCCCTGGAGGTGTTTAAAAGGAGGCTGGATGAGGCACTTAGTGCCCCAGTTTAGTTGATTAGCAGGTGTTAGGTTGGACTCGATGATCTCGAAGGTCTTTTCCAACCTGGTTAATTCTGTGATTCAGTGATTCATGAAGGGGTTGATGTTTATGGTTTTACAACCAAGAAACAACAGAGGGCCTAGAGAGTCCTGTGGTACTGTTCTGCATCTTCGATAACCAAACTGATGCTCCTGCCTCTCGATCACACCGCAGTGTTACACCCATTCAGCCACAGCTTCATTCTCCAGCCCTGCAGGCACCATGTGGCAGAGGACGATGCAGTTTCCCTACCAGCTACAAGGAGTCTCAGCAAATGGCAAAGGCAACTGAGATCAGGTCAGATGGCCACTACCAGTCCTCAAATGAAAAAACAACAGATGTGACAGGTTGGACTCCACGACCTCAAAGGTCTTTTCTAACCTGGATAGTTGCGTGACTCTGACAGAAGCATACAAGAGTTGGCAAGAGACATAGATGGCTGGAGGAGAGGCAAAAGATGGACTGTAAGAAAAAAAAATCCATTTTAAAAAGCTAAAATTACTTTTTTTTAAAGTTGCTTTGTCCTCAGAGCCCAGAACAAATCAGTTTTAGTCCACCAAGGTGTGATATTTGGCTTGCTGCTCTCTGGGGCTGTGAACTGTGTCTATCCTGATGGGTTTTGTGCTCTGCTATCTCCCAACTGTGCTGATAGGAGACACTGAAGTGTTAACTAAAATCCCTTGATTTCAAGCCTGGGCTCCCCTGATTCAGAAAGGGTTGCTCTGGGTGTACACTGGCACTGCCAAGAAGAGCACTTGATTGCCAGTGAGTTACTCACAAGGCAGTTCTGACCTAAACAGTGACACTACTCTGGACTTAATACATGAAGAGAATTCAGCTCACTGCAGCCTAACAGTTGTGTGTAGCATGCTCTCATCATCTTGGGCCTTTAAGAAGTGTGACTTAAACAAAATAAAGAGGGCAGAAGTCTGAGGATTTTAAAAAGAGAATGAAGAAAAATACTTTTAAAGCAATACTTTTAAGTATTGCACATTGCACCTCTCTTAAGCAAATATTTAACAAAAGCAGTTCATCACTTCAGAAAAAAAACCCTTAAAATGCAACTAAAAAATCCTCAAAATGCAGCTAAAGCCTTAAAAGGCAACTGAAAAGCCCTTAAAATGCAACTAAAAAATCCTCAAAATGCAGACAAATCCTTACAAGGCAACAAAAAAATCCTTAAAATGCAGATAAACCCTTAAATGGCAACTAAAAAATCTTCAAAATGCAGACAAATCCTTAAAATGCAACTAAAAAAAAACCTTCAAATGCAGCTAAATCCTTAAAAGGCAACTGAAAAATCCTCAAAATGCAGCTAAATCCTTAAAAGGCAACTAAAAAACCTTTCAAATGCAGCTCAATCCTTAAATTGCAACTAAAATTTCTCAAAATGCAGCTAAATCCCTAAAAGGCTACTAAAAAAATCCTCAAAATGCAACTAAAAAATCCTCAAAATGCAGCTAAATCCTTAAAATGCAACTAAAAATCCTTAAAATGAAGCTGAAAAATCCTCTAAATTGAGCTAAGTCCTTAAAATGCAACTAAAAAATCTTCAAAATGCAGCTAAATCCTTAAAATGCAACTAAAAAACCCTCAAAGTGCAGCTAAATCCTTAAAATGCAACTAAAAAATCCTCAAAGTGCAGCTAAATCCTTAAAATGCAACTAAAATATCCTCCAAATGCAGCTAAATCCTTAAAATGCAACTAAAAAATCCTCTAAATGGAGCTAAATCCTTAAAACGCAGCTAAAAATCTTCAAAATGCAGCTAAATCCTTAAAAGGCAACTAAAAAATCCTTCAAATGCAACTAAAAAACTCAAAATGCAGCAAAATCCTTCAAATGCAACTAAAAAATCTTCTAAATGGAGCTAAGTCCTTAAAATGCAACTACAAAAACACTCTAAATACATCTAAATCCTTAAAATGCAACTAAAAAATCTTCTAAATGGAGCTGAGTCCTTACAATGCAACTACAAAAACCCTCTAAATACATCTAAATCCTTAAAATGCAACTAAAAAATCTTCAAAATGCAGCTAAATCCTTAAAATGCAACTAAAAAATCCTCCAAATGCAGCTAAATCCTTAAAATGCAACTAAAAAATCCTCCAAATGGAGCTGAATCCTTAAAACGCAGCTAAAAATCTTCAAAATGCAGCTAAATCCTTGAAATGCAACTAAAAAATCCTCAAAATGCAGCTAAATCCTTAAAAGGCAACTAAAAAATCCTTCAAATGCAACTAAAAGACTTCAAAATGCAGCAAAATCCTTCAAATGCAACTAAAATATCTTCTAAATGGAGCTAAGTCCCTACAATGCAACTACAAAAACCCTCTAAATACATCTAAATCCTTAAAATGCAACTAAAAAATCTTCTACATGGAGCTAAGTCCTTAAAATGCAACTACAAAAAACCCTCTAAATAAATCTAAATCCTTAAAATGCAACTAAAAAATCTTTAAAATGCAGCAAAATCCTTAAAATGCAACTAAAAAATCTTCTAAATGGAGCTGAGTCCTTACAATGCAACTACAAAAACTCTCTAAATAGATCTAAATCCTTAAAATGCAACTAAAAAATCTTCAAAATGCAGCAAAATCCTTAAAATGCAACTAAAAAATCCTCTAAATGGAGCTGAGTCCTTACAATGCAACTACAAAAACTCTCTAAATAAATCTAAATCCTTAAAATGCAACTGAAAAAATCTTCAAAATGCAGCTAAATCCTTAAAATGCAACTAAAAAAGCCTCCAAATGCAACTAAAAAATCTTTTAAATGCAGATAAATGCCGAAAAATCAACCATAAACCCCTCAAAATGCAACTAAATCCTTCAAACGCAGCTGAAGCAAGTCCTCCAAATGCAGCTTGGCTGATATTTAAATGCCCATGTAAGCAAAATTCCTGCCCAAGATGTTTTCTCTCAAGCATCAGGCAAATACAAAATATTCTGAGGACTTTGAAAGTCCTGAGAACTTTAGAAATCTCAGGGCAAAACCCAGCCTCTGGGCAATATTCAAAGCTGTCAAGACACATAAAGCAGCTGGGGGACAAAGGCACTGCTGGCACTGACCTCAGCAAGCTAGGAGAAGGCCTGCAAGAAGGCTTTAAACAGAAGGCTTTCTGTTTAACAACTGCCAACACTCCAAAAGGCCCTTTCTGGATCAGGATAAAGGAAAAAAAAAAGCAAACAACAAACTACAGTGGAGAGAAGTAAAGTAGGACATAAAATTTTATTCTGAAATGATCTCTGGGCCACAACAAGAAAATGTAACAAATATTTCACTAGAACATTCTTAACTCCTGTCATCAGCTGTACAATACATACAGGATCAGAAAACTGGCCACTAGGATTAATTAAAACCCACTACAACATCTTTTAATGTTAAAGTGGCAACAGCAGCATCTCACAGAAAAAAAAAAATCATTATACATACCTATATACACAGTCCACATTCAATCTTTTTTTGTTTGCTTTCCCCCCCCCCCCTTTTTTTTTCAGTACACACAGTTGCAGCATATTACAGTCCCGTGTCTAAGTCGTTGCCCAATGTAAAAACCTCAGCTGCTGCTTAAAGAGGTCAGCAGCAGCAATCCAGCCGAGTCAGAATTTGTAGCAGAGATGTACAAGCCCCTAAAAACAACAATTCATCAAATCTGGTTTGATTTCAATGCTACCATAGCATTAAGCTGGGCAATATTCTCATCTTTGATGACTGGAAGGAAAAAAAGAAGAGGTTTGGGGGGTTTTGTACTTATCACAAATATTGATGGAAAAGAATAGACTTAAAAAATGGAGAGCATTAAATAATGCACATCCTTCCCAAAAGAGTCTAATGTTGCCTGATGCTACTTGTGTCTAAAGTGTTTTTTGACATTCCCATGGATGAGGCACTTAGTGCCATGGTCTAGTTGACTGGACAGGGCTGGGTGATAGGTTGGACTGGATCACCTTAGAGGTCTCTTCCAACCTGGCTGATTCTACAGTTCTATGAAATCATTTAGAACTCCAAACCACCCAGCAAGTTAAAAGTGGCTTAAGTGCCTTACAACTTGTAGCAGAGATGTACAAGTCCCCAGAAACAACAATTCACCAAATCTTGCTTGATTTCAATGCTACCACAGCATTAAGTTGGGCAATATTCTAATCTTTGATGACTGGAAAAAGAAAAGAGGTTTGTTTCTTTTAGTTACCACAAATATTAATGGAAAAGAATAGACTTTAAAAATGGAGAGCATTAAATAATCATAGAATCAACCAGGTTGGAAGAGACCCCCAAGCTCATCCAGTCCAACCTAGCAGCCAGCCCTATCCAGTCAACCAGACCATGGCACTAAGTGCCCCATCCAGTCCTTTCTTGAACACTTCCAGGGATGGTGACTCCATCACCTCCTTGGGCAGCCCATTCCAATGCCAATCACTTTCTGTAAAGAACACACATCCTTCCCAAGAGAGTCTAATACTGCCCACATGCTACTTGTGTTTAAAGTGGTTTTTGATGTACCCATGGATGAGGCATTTAGTGCCATGGTCTAGTTGACTGGACAGGGCTGGGTGATAGGTTGGACTGGATCACCTTAGAGGTCTCTTCCAACCTGGCTGATTCTATGCGTCTATGAAGTCGTTTAGAACTCCAAACCACCCAGCAAGTTAACAGTGGTTTAAGTGCCTCACAACTTGTAGCAGAGATGTACAAGTCCCTAAAAATAACAATTCACCAAATCTTGCTTGATTTCAATGCTACCACAGCATTAAGCTGGGCAATATTCTAATCTTCGATAACTGGGGGGAAAATAAGGTTCTTTTTTTGGGACAAATACTGATAGGAAAGAAGAGACTAAAGAAGTGGAGAGCATTAAATAATGCACATCCTTCCCAGGAGATTCTAATATTGCCCACATGCTACTTGTGTCTAAAGTGTTTTTTGACATTCCCACAAAGTCATTTTAGAACTCCAAACCACCCAGCAAGTTAAAAGTGGCTTAAGTGCCTTGCACCCAAATTGTAAAAACCCCTGGCTGCCTTCCTAGGAGCCAGGCACATATAAAAGGAATGCACTTTGGTTCATACCAAATGCCCTGGGATTAAAATCGCGCTAGAAAACCAAAGAGTTTGAGGTAAATTTTTACAAACACAGCTGATTTCTGTCTAGTGTCACCAGAACAATAACAACAAAAGTCATTTCAAACTGAAAACAGAAATCAATTTGATGTGAAAAGTCCAACCAATGAAGAAAGGCCATCTTTAACCCTTTCATGGAACCCTTTAATGTCCCCTCCTCTTAGCAGTGTCATTGCCTTATTGTTTCTGTTAAGGCTTCGTCCATCTCCAGGATGTTTTAAGACAGCTATAGCATTTAAACATCATTTCATCCCTACTCTCCAGCATCCACGGGGTTAAAGTGGCCAAGATGCATGCCCTACACCACGGCATTTGTAACAAAAGGCACATTGTTAACACCAAGGGCACAATCCATCCTCTATTGTTAATCTACACATCTTGCATCACTCTGTTGTTCCAATACACTTAAGTAGTAATGAACACACACCAGCGGTGCAAGAAATTGAGCCAAGTGAGACTGCAACCAAAGACAAGACAACACTGTGCTAGTACTAGATCCCAAAATAGCTCAGACAGCCCCGGACAATGGTAACATGTGAGCAGAAGCACTGTTTCCAAGCCAACTTCTATCAGCCTAATTATCAGAGCCCTTAGAATAAAATCACATCAAAAGCAAGAGGCAACGTCCTTTCCTCCCTCTCCCTCCCGCTCCCTTGTTTGTCTTTACAGGTATAAATAAACTACAATAAAAGGCAGCGACACCACCTCAAAACTTGGATGTAGCTGCTCCTTTAGCATAGAGGAAGTTCCACTGCATCTGGGTTAAAAAAATAGTTCTGCACACTATTATTTTGGCCTTCGAAGTTTCCGGCAGCATTTATGAAAGAAGATGGATCATAAATGCGGTATTTATTGGCATGAAGAACTGGTTACATGGAAAAGGAAACTTAGTGGGTTTAGCCCCGTAACGACCCATGAACGTTAATGACCACATCCACCTTAAATCTCCACGGAAGGCAGGAACCTGAATCCCTGTTGCCTTTAAAGGGTATTACAAAACAATGAAGCACTTAGTGCCACGGTCTAGTTGATTGGACAGGGCTGGGTAATAGGTTGGACTGGATGATCACGGAGGTCTCTTCCAACCTGGCTGATTCTACGATTCTTCTGCCCCTAACATAAGCATTCCTATTTCTTCTCCACTTCTGCAGGAAGAGTTAAGGTTAAAAGGAGTGGTGAAGCCAAGCACGTGGTGGAGGAAGTCAAGATTCCCAGTTACTGCACAAAAACACAGGGTATTGTATTCCCACGGTCAGGAGAGTCACTTAATTCAATGTGATAATTAATAGATCTCTTTTTTCAGGCCTTAGGATTTACTGCCCATAACTTCCTGGATGCTCATATTCCAGAAGCCATTTCTCTTAGCTGTATTTACGTCCTTTTTAACATGATTTCATACATGTTTTGCATATTGCACTTACATAAAGCCATGAACATTTAACACTAGATCATTTGACTAGAGGCAGGAAACGATACTTTGATAGCTTTTTAAGTAAGAAAAGTGGTCAACTGATGCTCTAAATTTCTACAGTTCTCAACCAGCACATACAATCTACTCAAAAATGACTTTTGGGGGGGGAGTTTCTTTAAGTGTCGACATTTTGGCAAGAAGTTAAGTGCTGTGTTTCCTGAGAATTCTGTTTGTTTTGCATTTGTAGCCCTCCCCCAGGCTTACAATGAACGAAAAAGAAACCAACAAACAAGAGCAACAAGAAGAAATTACACTGTAAGCAATGAAGTAATGAAGGAGAACTTAACCGGAAACTTTCTTGGCCTCTCAGGGGACCATGCTTTAAGTATTTTTCATCATTTAATACAAGTAACTCAGAAAAAAAAAACAACAATCCAAAACCTGTGCATATAAATGTTGCTCATAGTAAAATTAGTGAGGTTTAATGCAATCCATTCTAGCATGTCTTGTTCTTACAGCTGCAAACCCTTCCGAGTTATGTACTGCTCTTTAAAAATTCCCCTTCCCTGTGGTTTTTCCACACCCAATGCAGACCACAGCCACTGTAAACTCCCATCTTAACAGTTCTCTGTTGAAGCCAGGCTACAACATGTGGATATTTGTCACATAGGTCTAGATGTCATTCCTCAGGAAAGATCATTTCTTTTTCCTTCCACGAATGCAGTTTAAAAAAGCACAAAAGAAAACCCAATCATTAACGCACACACACACACACACACACAATGTGAACAAATCTACACATTTCTCTAGCTGCTCCTTCAAAGTTAATTTTCAGCTCCAAATGCCAAAGGCTAAATCAAATTCCAATCATTTAAACTTTCCTTTGATACTTCTGCCATATTAGAAGGTACCTAGGATGATGCCTGCCAACTGAAAAGGCTTCCACTGAGGATCTTTTCATCTGCAGTGATGCTGTCAAAGGTGAAGTACTTTTCTACAAGAAGCAATGTAGTAACACAGTGTTTGCTCCCAAGTGCAGATTTGATCTGAAGTGTAAAATGTACCAGAGAGGTCACAGTTGCTGAGACAAACATTGCCAGAAGAAATTAAAGCAATCTGTGACGTTCAGGTAGCATAACAGTCTGGAAGTTACAATATAGCTGACAGAACAAGTACTTCTGCCTACGTGATTTAGGGAGACCAAGCTGCACATTAGGAGAGAAAAGAGATGAGAAAAAAAGGCAAGAAGAAAAAAAGGAAGAGAAGCCTAATGTGAATGCTCAACATTACATACCTGAAATGAAGCCCAGAACATTTAGCTTTACCAGTCACTTTCAGACTGAGAGGAACAGACATACTCCCAGCTTCATTCCTCCCAAGACTGCCCATTCCTCTCACTCCACCACACAGCACCCAAGGCAAGAGAGTCACTGTAGCCCTGGAAGTTCTTAATTTTTTTGCATGACATTTAAATGCTCATTTTAATAAACCCCATTGCTTCTAAATAGCTACAGCACTCCACAGAAGGTGACTCTCTCATCAGCAATATTCTAATACCGCTACTTTCTCTGGGCTACCACACTGAAAATGACAAAGTAGCACGCTATGGCTCCACTTTAAATCCCAACTTTACAGGTGCCTAACTGTATTTCCTTTTGAGTATCTTCCCTGGAGTATGGTCAGGTAGAGGTTTGAGTGTTCACAGAATCAAGACCCACAGCCACGAAATTCAAAAGGCAGCCTTTAGAAATTTACCCCAGGTGAAACCTAGCACAAACCATGGAAGAGAAAGGTATTGATACCTTTGACACCACGCTGCAATGCATGACAAGTCACGTTGTAACCAGTGGCCTGCCACTGATGTTTATTACTGCGTCACACTAGTTACAGTAAGGCTAAATCGTACTGTAGAAGACAAATAGTTTAAAAAGTAAGTATAAAAAACTTAAAGCATTGTCCCCCTGGTTTGTATAAAACCAAAACAAAGCCCAACATTTACACTGAAAATGAGTGCTGAAAGATACAAATGAAGAGTTATTGAGCAAATAAAAAACAAACCAAAATGTATTATCTGAGCTACTTTTTTCGTACAAATAAGGCTCAGCCATATCGTATCTCTCCAATTAACAGCATTAGGGTTTGTTGGTTGGTTGGTTTGTTTTTTCAAACTCAGCTAACGAGTTTTGGCAACACTGTTCTTTGCTGGATATTCCCATTGGCATCCGTCATCTGTGCCAAATTAGTCCTCAGTTTGGAAGCTGAGCTGGAAGCGGGAGGTAACTTGGAAATGGACGTTATAGCACCAGTGCTCTCTGTCATTCTCTTCGCCGAGGCCTTTTCCCCAGTCGGAGGCTTTGGCAACCGCCTCCTTAGCCAGGGGTGCCGCAAAGCCTGGCTGGGCGTCATGCGGATGGCAGGATCCCACTCCAAACACTGCTTTAGGAAGTCCAGGAAGAGTGGATCGTCGCATCCCTTTAACGCGTTACCCCACTCTCTGCTCTCTGGCGGGCCACGCAGTTTGCCCCTCCGAGAACGCCCACCGTTAAGTATCACAGAGCCATCAGACAAGGTGGTGATGCTACAATAGCGGGGATAACCCTTCGAGCTCACAAAGTTTTTAGCTCGCTTGGATGAATCTAAGAGTTTTGGAGAAGGCATGCCCAATAGCTCGATCATACAAGCCAGCTGGTCTCCTTCATCTTCGCCAGGTAAAAGAGGATAACCGGTGAGGAGCTCTGCCAGAATACAGCCCAAGCTCCACATATCTATGGGCATCCCATACCTCGCGCCAAGGATGACTTCGGGCGCGCGGTAAAACCGCGACTGGATGTAAGTGTAGACACGCTGATGCTCGTAACAACTAGAGCCAAAATCAATCACTTTTATACCGCTTCTGCCCTGCTGCTTCAACAAAATGTTCTCGGGTTTAAGGTCACAGTGGATGATTCTGTTTTTGTGCAAAGCATCCAAGCACTGTAAAATGGAGTGGGCAAACTTGCGGACCAAAGGCAGGCTGAAGCCCTGAAACTTGTTTTTCTTGATCAGTTCATACAAGTTCATGCTCAGCAATTCAAACGTCATGCAGATGTGGCTGCGGAAGGTGAAGTTTTCCAACATGTGAATAACATTCATGTTGTTATCCTTATCCTGTTTCCGGAGATGCTCCAGGATCTTTATTTCTTCCGCAGCCTGGCGGTGGAAACGTTTTTCATTTCTCACCATTTTCAGCGCCACGTGCTGATGCATCTTGTGATCATAGGCCTTCACCACCTGCCCAAAGCTTCCCTTGCCTATGACTTTCAGGACTTCATACCTGTATGCAATATGATCATGGGGTACTTGTATATAAGACCCTTGGTCATCATCATACCCGCAGTTGTTTGAACCACCTATCACGCCTTGCCGTTTCTTTGCGTTTGGACCCAAAAAGTATATTTCAGGGTAGCTAAAAATCTCATGGTGCTCAAAAGCTGTTAATTTTTGCATGTATTGCTTCATTGCCTGCTCTGGTGTCATAACGGAGGCTTTCGCCTTCCCTGTTCCATCAGTAGATTTCAAAGAGCTGGAGCTGCCTTGCCGCCTGTGAGCGCTCTCTGTCTGTCTGTCCTGCACCGCCGGCAATCCGGATTTGCCCAGCGTCGTAAGTCCGTTCGGCTGTGTCGTCAGAACCATCCTCTTGTTACTGTTATCTTCAAACAGCTGCTGGACCTGGATTTGTCCGTGGCTGCCAACATGCAGGAGCTCATTCATTGCGTGCTTACTGTCTCCAACCTACAATTGAAAATATACACCCGGTTAACAAGGCAGGCAGGAACGCTGTGCTTCACCATTCATTCTGCAACTCACCACCCTGCCTAAATCGCCTCACAAGTCTTCTCTTTGATGTCAGTTGTCTGCAGAGGATCCAAAAAATACAGCACTTTGCACTGTGATACTGCTACATGATAATGGATTTGCCAGATCTTTTGTTTCTCAAAGGCCACTTTCACGACTCTCCAAACACAAGAAGGACATGGAACTGTTGGA